>OX637350.1:0-222667 GCA_951799405.1 Agapetus fuscipes | reverse complement strand
AGAAAAAGACTGAAAATCCCCGGTTAAAGCTCCGCATCTTGCTGGTGGGAAGTTTATAAAAGCCGTCAACCCCCACATTCTGGGACACTATCTCTCGGAAGCCTGGACAGACAACACATACCAGGCGTGGCCAAAAACATCTATCTGCGGAGGCTTGAGTCGCCGTTATTGCCTGCACCACACAGCCCCTGGCCGCGCCTGGGTCCCTCGTGGTGGATTCCTCGGAAGGAAGGAGCCCCTGCTTTCTACCCATCGCCAGCGCCCGCTTGGCTACTCCTCGATATCCGGAGCCCCGTGCCCAAATTTCCTCAGGAGGACGGAGCGCCTGCCCCGTCCAGCCGAGGGCACCCGTCTTATCGCTGGCTGAGCCCCGTGCCGCAATTCCTCCGGAGTGTGGAGCCCCGACCTCCCGCCAAAAGCGTTGCCGTGCCCGAGGCCGGCGCCCCGAACATCGACTACCCGCATCCCAGCATCAGGACTTCGGCCGTCCTCGTGAGCTAATCAAACCCTTTAAATACATTAACTAATTTAACTTAGAACCAGCCAGTCGTGCAGTTTAGCGTGGTGATGCTCTCCACTGTCTCTTAATTTCAAATAAATCGTCTCATTCTCCTTTATCTTGTGTTTGTACCTACCTTTCACTTATTTTGAACCTCTTTAGCATCCGTGGAAAGCGAGCAAGGTGTTGGGCCCTGAACACCCCCTGAGGAGTCTTTTGCTAGCCGGGCAACTGCAAAAGCGCGCAACCTAACCTCAAAGGAGCCCCTTGTCCGTTGTCGGAATCCTAACCTCAAAGAGGTGACGGTTCGCGGCAGCGCGGGGGCCCAGCAGGGCCGCGCTACCAAGCATATCATTACAATATGTGAACATATACATCTATGCAACTTAGTTGAAAGATTATGTCAAACCTTTCTGAAATTATAGAATCATCTTAACTTCTTCATTCATCATACAAATGTAACATAGGAAGTTGACTTTTGGTTTCAATACGTTCGTTATTACCCACAATGAAAACTCGATTATTTTTATGATTTTGAGAGAGAATTTTATTTTTCTTTTTATTGATTGGCTTTCACTTATCATTCAATTTATTTATAAAGAATTAATCACTCATATTTTTATGTTGTTTGTTTTTTTTATTACAGGGAGTATATTAATTTCCACGATTTTTTGAGATTTTTTTTGCTAAATTCGTTGTTTTACGATCTTTCCTTACAATTGATGCACGGACAAATATTTCATTTTTTTTCAAAATTCGTTAAGTTATTCAGTGTGAACAGGTCACGTCCAGAAGTGCGTGAGGTGAGCGGTGAGTGGGCGGCTACAGGCCTGGGAGCTGTAGGCGGCTTAGCGCCCATGATTGAGGGCGGATTGATGGTCGTTTGGGCGGATTGTTTCCATATCGACGGCCGGCAGGGGTCATTCCGACCCAGCACATAATCATTTCCTGTTTATTGAAGGATTTGGACAGTGATTGGATGATTCGTGGGAGGGCGCATTGTTCTTCCGCCATTACGTTATTTCCGCGCGGGTTATTACGCCTGATGGCCTCGCAGTGTTTGCCAGCTCGCTGGTGGCTGCTGCTGCGGCCCAACAACAATAACGACAACAACCATTTATCGCTTTTTAATACGTTGAAATGAAGGAGCAATCATAAGCCCAGTAACACGGGTATATTACACGCTGTGTACAAGCTTTTTTCGATTTTGTGAAACGAAACAAACATCATATTTTATTTTACTGCTTCTGTTATATATTCTCACCCAAGTTTGAATCCAGCTTGGAGTTTATCTATTCAACAGTTAGTAGAGTTCATTTTATGATAAGGCCACGTCAAACTATTACGCAGTAATTTCACAGTCCTCGTAACACCTTGCGGCTAACTTACGGTGTGCCCTCACATCAGCCATCATGATGCTGATATATATATATATAAGGATAATTTATTTTAATGTACACATAATTAAAGAGCGCCGTTTTTGTGTGTGTCACACCTCAAGGGCCCTCTCAAATCACGGATAAGATTTCTTGTAAAGATGTGTCTTTAGTGCTCCTTTAAAGACACCAACAGTCTTTGCCTTCCTCACATTAGGTGGCAGTCTGTTCCACTCCATTGGTCCCGCAAACCGGAAAGCACGGTCCCCAAAATTAGTGCGTGTCTGACGGTGTGGCTGAACCAAGTCCACCACGCCATCCCCTGCAGATCTGAGCGTTTGGCGCCTCAAATCCCTCTCAACGGGTGTAAACATGTCAGCCAAATATGAAGGAGCTGTACCATTTACAGCCTTATACACCATCAGACAAACACGGTAGACCACCCTCTCCGGAAAACGAAGCCAATGCAGTTTCCCTAACAATGGAGTAATGCGAGTAAATTTAGACATCCCGAATATGAGTCTTGCCGCTGAATTCAGCACAGACTGAAGACGGTTGAACTGCTTTTTCGGCTGACCTATGTACAGCGTTGAGCAATAGTCAACTCGTGACATCACAAAGGCATTCACCAGGGTCTTGACTGCTCCCGACGGTAAACACCTCCATGATCACCGACCTCACACCAATTCACCATCACTTGGCGCTCTCTTTATAATTTCCTGTTTCCTGTATCTTGTGTCTTCTGTACCCTGTCCCCTACCCTCTGCCCCTTCCCCCTGCCCTCTGCTCCTGCCCCTTGTCCTCTGTCCCCTGCCCCCTGTCTTTGTCCCTGTCCCCTGTCCCCTGCCCCCTGTCCCCAGTCCCCTGCCCCCTGCCCCCTGTACCTTGTCCCCTGTTCCCTGTCCCCTGCCCCCTGTCTCCTGTCCCCTGCCACCAGTCCGCTGTCCCCTGTCCCCTGTCCCCTACCCCCTGCCCCCTGTTCCATGTAGCCTGTCCCCTGTCCCCTTGTCCCCTGCCCCCTGTCCTTGTCCCCTGTCCCCTGCCCCCTATCCGCTGCCCCCTGTCCCCTGTCCTCTGCCCCCTGTCCCCAGTCCCCTGCTCCCTGTCCCCTGTCCCCTGTCCCCCGTCCCGTGTGATCAGTAATTAATGCGCGCTAACACAATGTAGTGATTGTGTCGCGGCCGCCGCTTGTTTTCTGAAATACGACCTCATTTTCCCGATGACAGTAATGGCGCCGATATTTTGCCGTTATTAGGAGGTGAAGGTGTGAGTGGGAGGGAGATGAGGAGAGGGAGTGGAGAGGGGACAGGGCGTTATGACGCTCAGCAGAGTGATGGCGCAAGCAGTGCTGGACCAGGACTTCAGCCCCAGTGTCCAGGCGTCATGGACTTTGGATGGTTTAAGAGTTGATCTGAAAAATATTATTGACACGGACAACTATGTAGAATACTCAGTACTCTATAACACTACATTTTGGAAGAAAAATGAAACATCGAATTTAAAACAGTTTTCCGAAGGTTCAATTCTCTTTCCTACACATAAATTTTCGATCTTAATTTTCCATTGACTTATTGTAAGTTTCCTCCGGAGTACGATATTGTGCCAGACCATCCATCCAGATTTTTCAGTGATAATCCCAGCTGAGCATCTGCACAGAGAGTCCTGGATAATCTCCACTTGTTGGTAGAGTTGCTCTGCTGGAGTGTGTGCGCGTGATGGACGATGGGTCAATTATTAATTCCGAGGCATTCCAGCCCAGAAGGTACCTCCTCTCCCACACCCCCTCCTTGCTGGTCGCGCCCATAAATACCGGCGCATGTTTTGCGCTTGCTGAATAATATTTCAGCATCGGCTGCAGCAGAACGCCTCCCATGCCGGACTCAGCCTTATCACATGAGGACACGAGCCACTTCCCGGGGCCCTGAAAGTTCACTAGAAGTCTTATTAAAAAAAAAATTGCGATAATTTACAGGATGATAATGACTTAAGCGTATCTCATACAATATCAATACTCGTATTCTCAAAGTGAGTCTGAAGATTGTTTCTACTAACCCTCCAATTTTAATATTCATTTTGATTGGTATCAAATCTATAATCTATCTATAATTTAAGTTGCAAGGATATATTCATTCAAAGCTCTCAGATGTATGCCCACAAACAAACACGTGTAGTTCGCGCTTACAAATGCTGATTGTGTACTTACAAATAAAATCCAAACCTCAAATGAACATAAGCCCTGCAACTCTTGCCGACATTCCCTGAAACAGGGGTGACATTGGCAAAGTGAACCATTTTTTACAGTAGGTATGGATGGTCAGCCTCATACCAACCTATAAGTCAAGGAATACGAGTAATAAATAACATTTAAGTATAAAAAAACAACAAAACCTTAAAAAGAAATCTATACAAAAAAAGTCAAAAATTTCTTATGCAAAAAATGTAGCTAACTAATAAACCAACATTACAAATCAGCATTGCAGATTAGCCGCCACTTCTTCCTGTCCTTGCATACTGCTTTCATTTAATCAAATGGACAACCAAATATAGGCTGGTACATGGCGAGCAATATATATTCATTTAATTCGTTTAACTTCAAATATACTAGATGAAAAATGTAGTCATTTAAGTAAATAAAACTAATTTGACCACGTATTTTGTCTATTTCATCGTTAAAAAAAAATATATTAAGGCAAAATAATATTTATTTAATTTAGGCTTTATTTCCCCAGAAGCCTTTTGATATTCATCAATAAAACGTACGTTTAATTTAAAAGCATTCCGTGCAGTTATTTAGAGAGCTCCCTCCCAGCATGAGTCCGGCACTGTCTGCAGTAGTGTTGTATGGTGGCAGGACGATATTGCTTCTGTAAATCATATTTAGTGGAGTCATTATCATTCGTTACTCCGCGAGTAAGTCACGGCCGCGCGGACCAGGAGCTGGTGCTGTGATCAAGCACCGAGCTGGCTGATCTGGTAATCTCTGCTGCTAACAGATGCACTGACAGGAACACGTGTGTACTGAGTAGTCACTTACAGGGCTGGTGCTTCATTAGCTGAGGACATGGTGGGCTTGGCGAGTGCTGCAAACTTTGAACAATTATTTCAATAAAAGCTGTGATAATTAAAGAACGTAAGGATTAGTGATGCTTATATTTTTGTGGGTAATTTCTTTTACAGAATTAATAAAACGTTCGTCTGTTTCAATAAGAATCACTGATTTAACAAGTTTTGCACACTTTGAGATGTGCATCACTTCTGTTTGAAATGTATATCATATTTATTTATTTTAATTATAGGTTAGAAAAAAGTCAAATAATACAAATATTTCTTCACTTAAATTTTATGAATCATCACATTATAAAGCATATGAATGATGTTTTCAAAATAAATGTTTGTAAATGAAATGCGCATGATTATAAAGCAGTCATTGCCCCCCCCTCCCCCCCAGCATGGAGGGCTGCCCTATAATGCTCACCTGTGCTGCGCGGCCATTAAGGGATGATTTACTGTATTGAATGTGACTTTATTGCAGCGAGCCTTAACAATCCTCAATTTTAATTTCAAGTAAAAACAGTGCAGCGCTAATGAGCGGACATTGCGAGCTCATTTGTTTAATATCAATTATAATAAAACCGACAATAATAGAAATCGATTTTAATTTAGCGGAATGAGTTATTAAATTAAATAATTGGTCGTTTGTTCGCGAAATTATAATACGGGGAGAGCTAATACGGCGTTAACAATAATTCAAATATTAACATAAATAACTTAATTTTATTATCCATTTATCCTAATTTTAAAACCGCTTTGATTTAGATCTTCCTGCAGAATTGTAACAAAGGTAATGCTCAGCCGCTCTTGGTTAACAATTACCAAATATGTAAACATTCATTTTCAATGAAGTCGCTACATTTACGGTGAACGAAATAATCTTTCATACAAAAAAAATATTTTGTTCCACTATATGCAACAATTATACTATAACGTAAATATTACTAAAAACACATAATGTCAAATGTGGTATTGCTGAAACAAATACAACTTGGTAAACTACAACACCGTGTTGATATATTATGGACTCATACCGTGTTGATATATTATGGACTCCACAAAATACGGGAAAACAATGAAATTTTATAAATGTTTTTAGGCTTTCACGGCCGGATCTAGATGCTTGATTTTCTGGTTCCGGGTTTTGACCGTGGTCCATGTTTTTGCTTGTCTTCTTCTTTTTTCTTTTTATTCTTTCTTGAAGACTTTCTTGAAGACTTTCAGCTTACGTTTCGTCTCCTCTGTGGGCGACTTCTTCGGAGTTCTGAGTTCTTCCACACACACTGACAGATATCTACACAAATTTTCAAATCACCATCCCGCCCAAAAACGAGGTGTTATAAAAACACTAATGGACAGAGCAACCAGAATTTGTCAGCCTGCCTCACTAGAAACAGAAATACAACATCAAAAAACAGCCCTAGTGAGAAATGGTTATACAAATAAAGAGATAAACCGTTTTACACGGAGAAAAAATGCCTCTACCATAACAAGTAAATATGACACTAATGCAACAAAGGTCTTTATCCCATATCTCAGAGGTATCACTGATCGCATTGGAAAAATACTTCTCAAAAATAATATAAAAACCATATACATTCCGACCATGAAGATACAACACGCCTTACGTTCTGCAAAAGACAGACTGGATGTCCTGGACTCACCTGGTGTATATCAAATACCGTGTAGCTGCGGTTTATCGTATGTAGGCACCACAAAAAGATTTGTAAACACACGGGTTAAGGAGCATAAAAGAAACTGCAGACTAGGACAGACAGAGAAATCTGCCGTTGCGGAACACGCCCTGTTAGACAACCACGATATAAACTTTGATGACACCAAAATAATTGCTAAGGCTCGTGGATATTATGCACGGCTGTACAGAGAAGCCATCGAAATTTATAAAAATAAAAATTTTAACAGGAAAGAAGAGTGTTTGAAACTAAACAAAACATGGTTGAGTACAATTGAAGTTATGAAAGAGGGTAGTTTTATACCTAATAATTAAGCCACGCCCCCTTTTAGAATATACGCATAAAAGACATCGTCCATCGTTCAGACCTCAGTAGCGAGCAGAACTCCGAAGAAGTCGCCCACAGAGGAGACGAAACGTAAGCTGAAAGTCTTCAAGAAAGTCTTCAAGAAAGAATAAAAAGAAAAAAGAAGAAGACAAGCAAAAACATGGACCACGGTCAAAACCCGGAACCAGAAAATCAAGCAATGAAATTTTAGTTTATGCAAAACAATTAATGATAAAAATTATGTATGTACACATCTTTCAGCGTTGTCATATTATTGATGTGTTTAGTTTACTTCTAAGTATAAAGTTCACTCACCACTGCCATGATATTAATTTCCTCCCATGCTTCTTGTGTTTCCGGTAGTCATGTTTTGTTCAGACGATTATCATGTTAATTATACTGCAACACCATGAATGCCCTAATGACTTTTAATTACAGGCTTTATTATATGTATTAAGTGAAAAGTATTTTTAATGATTAAAATTCTAGGTTTTTTTACAACATCATCAGTCCCTCTTGATAAACCGTAGTGTACATTACTGCTAGTCTGCTCCTGCTAGTCTTCTCCTACTTGTCTGCTACTGCTAGTCTGCTACCGCTAGTCTGCTACCGCTAGTCTGCTACCGCTAGTCTGCTACCGCTAGTCTGCTACCGCTAGTCTGTTACCGCTAGTCTGCTACTGCTAGTCTGCTACCGCTAGTCTGCTACCGCTAGTCTGTTACTGCTGGTCTGTTACTGCTAGTCTGTTACTGCTAGTCTGCTCCTGCTAGTCTGCTACTGCTAGTCTGCTACCGCTAGTCTGTTACTGCTCGTCTGCTACCGCTAGTCTGTTACTGCTAGCGTCTGCTCCTGCTAGTCTGCTACTGCTAGTCTGCTACTGCTAGTCTACTACTGCTAGTCTGCAACTGCTAGTCTGCTACCGCTAGTCTGCTACCGCTAGTCTGTTACTGCTAGTCTGTTACTGCTAGTCTGCTACCGCTAGTCTGCTACCACTAGTCTGCTACTGCTAGTCTGCTACCGCTAGTCTGCTACTGCTAGTCTGCTCCTGCTAGTCTGCTACTGCTAGTCTACTACCACTAGTCTGCTACCGCTAGTCTGCTACCGCTAGTCTGCTACCGCTAGTCTGCTACCGCTAGTCTGCTACCGCTAGTCTGCTACCGCTAGTCTGCTACCGCTAGTCTGCTACCGCTAGTCTGCTACCGCTAGTCTGCTACCGCTAGTCTGCTACCGCTAGTCTGCTACCGCTAGTCTGCTACCGCTAGTCTGCTACCGCTAGTCTGTTACCGCTAGTCTGCTACCGCTAGTCTGCTACCGCTAGTCTGCTACCGCTAGTCTGTTACCGCTAGTCTGCTACTGCTAGTCTGCTACCGCTAGTCTGCTACCGCTAGTCTGTTACTGCTGGTCTGTTACTGCTAGTCTGTTACTGCTAGTCTGCTCCTGCTAGTCTGCTACTGCTAGTCTGCTACCGCTAGTCTGTTACTGCTCGTCTGCTACCGCTAGTCTGTTACTGCTAGCGTCTGCTCCTGCTAGTCTGCTACTGCTAGTCTGCTACTGCTAGTCTGCTACTGCTAGTCTACTACTGCTAGTCTGCAACTGCTAGTCTGCTACCGCTAGTCTGCTACCGCTAGTCTGTTACTGCTAGTCTGTTACTGCTAGTCTGCTACCGCTAGTCTGCTACCACTAGTCTGCTACTGCTAGTCTGCTACCGCTAGTCTGCTACTGCTAGTCTGCTCCTGCTAGTCTGCTACTGCTAGTCAACTACCACTAGTCTGCTACTGCTAGTCTGCTACCGCTAGTCTGCTACCGCTAGTCTGCTACCGCTAGTCTGCTACCGCTAGTCTGCTACCGCTAGTCTGCTACCGCTAGTCTGCTACCGCTAGTCTGCTACCGCTAGTCTGCTACCGCTAGTCTGCTACCGCTAGTCTGCTACCGCTAGTCTGCTACCGCTAGTCTGCTCCTGCTAGTCTGCTACCGCTAGTCTGCTACCGCTAGTCTGCTACCGCTAGTCTGCTACCGCTAGTCTGTTACTGCTAGTCTGCTACCGCTAGTCTGCTACCGCTAGTCTGCTACTGCTAGTCTGCTCTTACTAGTCTGCTACTGCTAGTCTGCTCCTGCTAGTCTGCTACTGCTAGTCTGCTGCTGCTAGTCTGCTACCGCTAGTCTGTTACTGCTAGTCTGCTCCTGCTAGTCTGCTACTGCTAGTCTGCTACTGCTAGTCTACTACTGCTAGTCTGCAACTGCTTGTCTGCTACCGCTAGTCTACTACCACTAGTCTTCTACTGCTAGTCTGCTACCGCTAGTCTGCTACCGCTAGTCTGTTACTGCTAGTCTGCTACCGCTAGTCTGCTACCACTAGTCTGCTACTGCTAGTCTGCTACCGCTAGTCTGCTACTGCTAGTCTGCTACCACTAGTCTGCTACTGCTAGTCTGCTACTTCTAGTCTGCTACCGCTAGTCTGCTACCGCTAGTCTGCTACCGCTAGTCTGCTACCGCTAGTCTGCTACCGCTAGTCTGCTACCGCTAGTTTGTTACTGCTAGTCTGCTCCTGCTAGTCTGCAACTGCTAGTCTGCTACCGCTAGTCTACTACCACTAGTCTGCTACTGCTGGTCTGCTACCGCTAGTCTGCTACCGCTAGTCTGCTCCTGCTAGTCTGCTACTGCTAGTCTGCTCCTACTAGTCTGCTACTGCTAGTCTGCTCCTGCTAGTCTGCTACTGCTAGTCTGCTGCTGCTCGTCTGCTACCGCTAGTCTGTTACTGCTAGTCTGCTCCTGCTAGTCTGCTACTGCTAGTCTGCTACTGCTAGTCTACTACTGCTAGTCTGCAACTGCTAGTCTGCTACCGCTAGTCTGCTACCGCTAGTCTGTTACTGCTGGTCTGTTACTGCTAGTCTGTTACTGCTAGTCTGCTCCTGCTAGTCTGCTACTGCTAGTCTGCTACCGCTAGTCTGTTACTGCTCGTCTGCTACCGCTAGTCTGTTACTGCTAGCGTCTGCTCCTGCTAGTCTGCTACTGCTAGTCTGCTACTGCTAGTCTACTACTGCTAGTCTGCAACTGCTAGTCTGCTACCGCTAGTCTGCTACCGCTAGTCTGTTACTGCTAGTCTGTTACTGCTAGTCTGCTACCGCTAGTCTGCTACCACTAGTCTGCTACTGCTAGTCTGCTACCGCTAGTCTGCTACTGCTAGTCTACTACTGCTAGTCTGCTACTGCTAGTCTGCTACCGCTGGTCTGCTACCGCTAGTCTGTTACTGCTAGTCTGTTACTGCTAGTCTGCTACCGCTAGTCTGCTACCACTAGTCTGCTACCACTAGTCTGCTACTGCTAGTCTGCTACCGCTAGTCTGCTACTGCTAGTCTGCTCGTGCTAGTCTGCTACTGCTAGTCTGCTACCGCTAGTCTGCTACCACTAGTCTGCTACTGCTAGTCTGCTACTGCTAGTCTACTACTGCTAGTCTGCAACTGCTAGTCTGCTACCGCTAGTCTGCTACCACTAGTCTGCTCCTGCTAGTCTGCTACTGCTAGTCTGCTACTGCTAGTCTACTACTGCTAGTCTGCAACTGCTAGTCTGCTACCGCTAGTCTGCTACCGCTAGTCTGTTACTGCTAGTCTGTTACTGCTAGTCTGCTACCGCTAGTCTGCTACCACTAGTCTGCTACTGCTAGTCTGCTACCGCTAGTCTGCTACTGCTAGTCTGCTCCTGCTAGTCTGCTACTGCTAGTCAACTACCACTAGTCTGCTACTGCTAGTCTGCTACCGCTAGTCTGCTACCGCTAGTCTGCTACCGCTAGTCTGCTACCGCTAGTCTGCTACCGCTAGTCTGCTACCGCTAGTCTGCTACCGCTAGTCTGCTACCGCTAGTCTGCTACCGCTAGTCTGCTACCGCTAGTCTGCTACCGCTAGTCTGCTACCGCTAGTCTGCTCCTGCTAGTCTGCTACCGCTAGTCTGCTACCGCTAGTCTGCTACCGCTAGTCTGCTACCGCTAGTCTGTTACTGCTAGTCTGCTACCGCTAGTCTGCTACCGCTAGTCTGCTACTGCTAGTCTGCTCTTACTAGTCTGCTACTGCTAGTCTGCTCCTGCTAGTCTGCTACTGCTAGTCTGCTGCTGCTAGTCTGCTACCGCTAGTCTGTTACTGCTAGTCTGCTCCTGCTAGTCTGCTACTGCTAGTCTGCTACTGCTAGTCTACTACTGCTAGTCTGCAACTGCTTGTCTGCTACCGCTAGTCTACTACCACTAGTCTTCTACTGCTAGTCTGCTACCGCTAGTCTGCTACCGCTAGTCTGTTACTGCTAGTCTGCTACCGCTAGTCTGCTACCACTAGTCTGCTACTGCTAGTCTGCTACCGCTAGTCTGCTACTGCTAGTCTGCTACCGCTAGTCTGCTACTGCTAGTCTGCTACTTCTAGTCTGCTACCGCTAGTCTGCTACCGCTAGTCTGCTACCGCTAGTCTGCTACCGCTAGTCTGCTACCGCTAGTCTGCTACCGCTAGTTTGTTACTGCTAGTCTGCTCCTGCTAGTCTGCAACTGCTAGTCTGCTACCGCTAGTCTACTACCACTAGTCTGCTACTGCTGGTCTGCTACCGCTAGTCTGCTACCGCTAGTCTGCTCCTGCTAGTCTGCTACTGCTAGTCTGCTCCTACTAGTCTGCTACTGCTAGTCTGCTCCTGCTAGTCTGCTACTGCTAGTCTGCTGCTGCTCGTCTGCTACCGCTAGTCTGTTACTGCTAGTCTGCTCCTGCTAGTCTGCTACTGCTAGTCTGCTACTGCTAGTCTACTACTGCTAGTCTGCAACTGCTAGTCTGCTACCGCTAGTCTGCTACCGCTAGTCTGTTACTGCTGGTCTGTTACTGCTAGTCTGTTACTGCTAGTCTGCTCCTGCTAGTCTGCTACTGCTAGTCTGCTACCGCTAGTCTGTTACTGCTCGTCTGCTACCGCTAGTCTGTTACTGCTAGCGTCTGCTCCTGCTAGTCTGCTACTGCTAGTCTGCTACTGCTAGTCTACTACTGCTAGTCTGCAACTGCTAGTCTGCTACCGCTAGTCTGCTACCGCTAGTCTGTTACTGCTAGTCTGTTACTGCTAGTCTGCTACCGCTAGTCTGCTACCACTAGTCTGCTACTGCTAGTCTGCTACCGCTAGTCTGCTACTGCTAGTCTACTACTGCTAGTCTGCTACTGCTAGTCTGCTACCGCTGGTCTGCTACCGCTAGTCTGTTACTGCTAGTCTGTTACTGCTAGTCTGCTACCGCTAGTCTGCTACCACTAGTCTGCTACCACTAGTCTGCTACTGCTAGTCTGCTACCGCTAGTCTGCTACTGCTAGTCTGCTCGTGCTAGTCTGCTACTGCTAGTCTGCTACCGCTAGTCTGCTACCACTAGTCTGCTACTGCTAGTCTGCTACGCGGCTTGACAACACCTTCCCAACATTAGTGGTGGCTGGATAATTGATGCGACCCGGCCTGTGCGGCATTTAGTCCCACCTGCCGCCAGGGCTGTTCATCATGGGCAAGATGGGCCGCGGAGGTCTGGCCCACCACTGCGGCCCATACGGCCCTCTCAGTAAAGAATAACGGTCCATTCCTGCTGTGTATTGACAATTTGATTCATAAAACGAGTTTTTATGTACTTATGAATTTAAAGGATTTAATCATTTCAACCGGAGCTTACAAGAAGCTTGCTTTTTCTCTCAATGCTTCTTTCTACCACAGGATGACTGCTGGGGATAATGCTCCTAAACTTAAACATACTTTTCCTTTCAACTATCATTGAAAACAAATTTAGCTTTTGTGTGGCATCACCTTAATAATAGTGAATTTATTTCAAATTTTAAATACCATGGATGAAAGCTCCATTGCGTAAAAATATTTTTGTAAAACAATAATGTTTCAACATTTATTAAATGGTGTTCTATGTAAAAATACCTTCCATCCGTTGTTGGTTGTCACAGAGAGTAATGTCCTCTTCCTCCCGCCGGTTGTGAAGACACTAATTTCGTTTCGCGTTCGTTACTTCAAAAAATCATCAGCACGTTTTTAGCGACAAAAGGCTTTTACGTCTAATTAATCAAAAGTAATTTCATCCAAAAATATTGTGTTCGTAAAAAAACGTCCGCATTTTTGACTCATTATCTTTTAGCGCGTCAATTTTCGCCTCCCCGGCCCCGCCCCGGTAGGAAACGATTTATTTTTTACAACGGCCATTGATGATGCTGGCACTACAGTGTGGTTTTTGGAATAATATTTTTTACATTTAAAAATATGTAAGCAACAATAATATTGAAAAGTCAATTGGTGTAATTATTCGTTATTTATTAGACATTCAAATATAGTCCGAAGTATTTTTTAGAGAGAAACAATCTTTGATTTTTTTCTCCGAGGTAATATAAAAGGAAAACTTCTGGTATGCATGGTTCCATGAATAAGTGACAATATTCTAAAATTGAGCGCCCAACTGACCGTGTGACCGAAACTTTCCGTCTCAAACTTGAGGCAGTTACTTTTGAAAACGATCGCGCGAGTTCTGAAGCGGCAAGTACAAGTACAAGTACAAGTACAAGTACAAGTACAAGTACAAGTGTAAGTAGTTACACAAAGCTGCCAAACTGTAAGCGAGCACAACCTGCGACAGAAGGACCCAAGCATGGAAACTACATTTTAAATCTTAAATAAGGTGATGAACCCAATATAATACATTTGCTTAGTGCTTTTGTTTCATGAATTCAAGCCATATATTTCATGGAGCAGTTTTGTGATAAACCACTGCAAGGTCACCATTCAACTGTAACATCTCCGAAACAAAAAGGAAATAAGTGTATCAGAAGCAAGTTCTAGTTCATCGCTTATAATTCATGATTCTATAATCTATAATCTGAGTTGCAAAAGTATGAACGTATGTACATATAAGTAAGTAAATAAGTTCACGCTTGCACATGTCGCATGTGACTTTACAACTTAAAAACCCAATCTCAAATGAAAATAAGTCAGTCTTACCGACCTTGTCAAAACAGGGGCTACATTGGAAAAATGAGCCATTTTTTACAGTATGGATTGTCAGCCCCATACTAACTTATAAGTCAAGGAATAATGAGTAATTGTTGAATTTTGATACTCTGAAAATGGTTTTACTTTCAATGTTCCATCTGTAGAATGGAAATCATGATGAGATGACATCTCTTATCAGCAGTAGTAGCTGTATTTTCACCGTTATTGTGCAATGGTATTGAGATATCGTTTTCTTTTTTTTTTCAAACGCCGTTTTATTTTCTTTTTTATCATTTAACAAATTACAAACGTTTTTTCAATCCTTAGATAATCATCAGGCGTACATAATTTTATGATGTGAATTTCAGTGCTGTCCCTGACCTCCCCCTAGTCCCTGCCCCTAGCCCCTCCCCCTAGCCCTCCCCCTATTGTCATCTTCCCTCTCGCTGGTCCACTGCTACATTATGTATGAACATCTCGACTTCCTTGGGGCAGCGCTCCCTGCAGGGATTTGTTATTCACAGTGCATTACTGCGACATCACCCCGCCAGGCCAACAACAACTTCACCTTCAAACAACACACTTAATCTCACAGCATTAAACATAATAAGATTCTTGAATGCTATTCACTCTCGCGTTTCGTACATAAAAGTTATATGTTCATCAGGTGTTTTATATTTAATTGCTTGTATTCCTTGACTGATAGGTTGGTATGCGGCTGAACACCCATACTGTCAAAAAAAAATTCACTTTGCCAATGTCACCACTGTTTCAGGGAAGGTCGGCAAGAGTTGCAGGGCCTTTGTTCATTTGAGATTGGGTTTTTTATATTGTAGGTCCACATGCGGCATGTGTAAGCGCAAAATTATGCGTGTCTGCTTGTGGGAATGCATTTAATATGAATCTCAAATGATACATATCTTTGCAGCTTAGATTTAGGTTTCTGAATTTACATTTCATTGAAAAGTTGACTTTGAATATCAAAAATTATCAATTATGTGCCTCCAATCTCCATGCAGTAAAATAGTCTTAATAAAGCGTAGCAAAAATAATTCAAAGCTAAAAATAGAAAAGTCCACACATGCACATGACGTGTAAAATGAGTCATTATGTTCCCAAAGTCTGTTCTCTATACATAATGGAGAAATCACTTTAAATGTGAAAAATGTTCGATGAAGGAATTGGGAACTAACTTTTAACAAATTTGTTATTCTTAATCAAGATATAGCATTATATTCTTGTGGTTGATTATACTCCTTCATCATTTGATACAAACCCTTTAATCTTAAGTTTTCTATACATGGTGATATTAAGGAAATATTGCAGAAATGAATAAAGTAATCAATGCAAAGACTTCAGCCATGCATTTGTAAATTGCAGCTTAGTTGTATTAACATCAAAGTACACTATCGCACGGCATGATGATGCCAAGCAGTTATTTTATTCAATTTCAAAACTAATTCTCAGAATAAAATATTCAATATAAAGACTTATCGTCATTATTATAGTCTGTGTGCGCGAGTGAGGACGGATCTCCTGTACGCGACATCTTCTTTCTTGTCCCTAATTAGCTTTCTATCCATTCTCATCTCCGAGTGTTCTCAGATCTCATTCAAGGCTGGAAGAGAGGAGTAGAGGACGAGCGGACAGCTCGTGGGGCGGGCATTCAGTCTCAAGGCTCAGCTATTAATAGGACACGGGGAAACTCATACTAGAGCAGCATTTCTCTAATAGCCAGGTAGTAAAAAGTCAGTTTATCTGTATTTGATAACGAGAATGTTGGTAAAGAACAAATAACCTTATTTAAAGACAATAAACAAGCAAGTAAGGATTATAATTGGCATTTAAGAATATTTTTTGCAGATGGACTTAACTATTTGAAGTCTAAAATGCAAAATACAGTGCTCATTTTTTAAAGCTAAAATTTGAACAAACTAAATAAAAATAAAAACTTGTACAAAATGCGAAAAAAAAACGAAGAAAAATTCAAAATAAAATTATTTTTTCTTAAACGCAGTTTAATTTTCACAATAATATATTTTTATATCTCGAGCACTTTCGACCGTCAATACTCAGGTCATTATCAAGAGTCGAAAGTGCTCGAGATATAAAATATTATTGTGAAAATTAAACTGCGTTTAAGAAAAAATAATTTTATTTTAAATTAAATTAGTTTTCACTTATTGTGAAAATTAAACTGCGTTTAAGAAAAAATAATTTTATTTTAAATAAAATGAATTTTCACTGTGTGAATACACAAACCCTACAAAATCTGAAGAAAAATTAATTTGCACTTATTATGTAAATATGTACTGGATATGGAATCTTCATTATTTTGTTGTCTCTCTCATGATTCATCCGTAATCTGTGATCTGGTATATTTCTTCTTGCCTTGGAATCTTGAGGAGTTGAAGTGGTATTCTCTGATTGGCTCTTCCTCATACTTCTGACTTCTTAATTCTGCAAATGAGTTCTCAATAGCTGAGAATCTCAGTTATTGGCTTAAACAGCTCTCAGGTATTCAGCTTTTATATTCTTTACAAGTTTTCACTTCGTATTCTCAAAGAAAAAACTCTGATACATATTCTGTCATGTGAAGTCGTAGAGGCGTAGAAAAAATAAACCGTGTATAATTTTCGTTTCGGATTTGAAAATAACGTTGAATTTTATATATTTTTTTTATTTTCATATTTTTTATTGTCTTAATCAACCACAACGTTAACCTTTGTTGTTGAAATAAATTAACATCTAAGATTAATGTGAAATGCATGCACACACGCAGACACGTGCAAATTTGTGCATACACGTTTTACACGTAAACTTAAAAAATAAAAACCCAAATCTCCAATGAACACAAACCTTACATCTTATGCCACCCCGCCCTGAATGGGGGTGATATTATAGAACAAAGTAATGTTTTTTTACAGTACGTGTGGTCAGCGTCATACCAACCTATAAGTCAGTCGAGGAAATTATAACTATTAATAATATTTTTACGCTCCTAACTTCTAACGAACAGCTGAGATTAGCAAGGTACTTAGTTTTTTAATACCGCATTAATGTTTATATGTTTTTCATACGATATGATAGTTTAAAAGTAATAACCAGTATTGAAATGCACAAATATCTGGCCAATATCGTGAAAATGTAATTCAAATATTTTTTGAGAAATGTATGTGCACTAGGAATGATTTGCTTATTACGAAGCCGAACCTCGCGCACCTCCGCGCTCTCTGAGCTCTTGTTGGGAGATAATGAGTGATTAACCGACAATGGCGCCTCCTCCCCCAGCATGGAAATCACTCACAAATATTCCTTCCCGCTTTTATCTCATCGTCCTGGCGAGAGGGAGCCGTGGCTGGTGGTGACAGTCTGCCGGCCTGTGCAAGAGCGGAGGAACTCAATTCCATTATAGGTGAAATCAAAAGAGATGAAGAATGCCCTGAGGGGGGAGGGGTGGTTATACAACTATTAGCCATTTATGGCTTGAGGAAATAAAAAAATCAATGATTATGCACGAATTGGAATGGACTTATAAGATATAATAACAAAATGAGCACGAAAGCGTAGATTGCGTCGTAAACCCTTCTTCTGAGTTTTTATTTTATTTTATAGATTTCTGTTGTACCTACTTGAACGAAATATTTTTCAATTATCGAATTTCTTGCATGTAACATTTCTTACGGGCTTTTCTTATTTTGTTTACTTTATTCTTATTTAAGCTACACATCCCATCAAGTTGACTTACTAATGCTTTATAAAGGTTATTTTGTTTGACTTTTTTATGAGAATCACAACAAATGAGGCCCGGTTGTTTTTTTTTATAAATGTGCTCATTTTAAAAATAAACTCAACTCGGCACAAAAAGCATCAACTGCTCATCCAGCGCTCCCTGCTCTTGTCACAGAGAGAGAGGAGAGCAGTCGGGGAACAAAATACCACAACAATGCAGCACTGTCCGTCTGTGACAATGGCGGCAAGTGAAAGCAAGACCTGGCAAGACAAATGACGCCCGTGACGTCACATCCTGCGAGTGACGCAGGCTCTTCATTGTGAAGGAGATAACACCCAGAGACGCTGACCAACTTTAAACAGGCGAGAACCACATCACAACACATATCTTAATAACTCCTCATCAATTTAAGTTTACATCTACAATTAAAATCTTAAATTCAAAGATTTGTAATGAATTCGGGAAGTTCGATTTCAACATGTTTTCGCTGAGAGTTTGGGTTAGTTTGTCGTGTTTAAAGTTAGTATGTGCCGTAGTGAATTACAGATTGTCGGTAAATTAATTTACAATACAGTTGGGATTGTCCTGGTGGCGGAAGTGGCCGTCACTGCGGGACCCTGGCCGGCTAATAGTGGCGAGAGACGCGCTCACTTACCTCAGGGTGGGAGGATCAGGGACTTGGCGTGATGAAGCAAGATCAGTGGAACTAAGGTCACTTTATCGGTACAAATGTATTAATTTGTAAAATAAGCTTCATGGGATAAATTATCACAAAATTTTAGATAAATGCATACTTAGCTGCGACTTTATTTCTACAAAATTTGTAAAACTGTGTAGTTGAATTAAAATAGGATAATCAAACACGACCTGTCAAATGAATGACAATTTCTTAAAAATATTCAAAGCTACAGAGTTATTCACTTTTTTTAAAACTTATGAAATGATTTAGTGAGGATGGTTTATTAAAATATATCAATTTGAAAATTTTCAATACCTACTCCATTTGAATAAAAAAATAAGTAGGTACTCTTCAAATTCACACATTCTCCTCTACTTTTTTTCTTCAATACTTATACTTAAGCACATTTGTAAACTTAGCTACAGTAAAAACCACTTCATGAGATTTTTTTTTTAATTGAATGTTATCACAAGAGACCTAATTTTATTAAGTGTTTATTGAGATGGATTACTGGGCGACCCCGCCCTCCCCCGCCTTGAGTGTTTTCCTCCCCCTCCCGCATTAGCAATAACAAGACATCTCACAGCACTGAGCGAGCGCGAGGAGAGCGGAGTGAGTCTTGTCCGTCGCTGTGTCTCCTGCGGCTGATGGCTACACAAAGGCTCAGCTCCACTACAAGTTGTCTTTTGATATCATTGTCCGCGATGGACGTGATTAATTGTCCCGTCCCTTCCTTGTGCGCTCCGCGGACATTGTTTTCTGTTTTGCTTACACAACTGTCAACGTCAAAAGCCGGCCCACTAATTATCATCATTGTGCTGAGACTTGCGGGAAGTCTCCTGGAGCAGCCGATGCTCGGATCTGTTCCACTGAGGGATCACAGTATTTCTCCAGAATCCAATGTTATAAATACCTCTTTACATAATCTAAGTTGCAAAAACTTCTTGACATTTAACACATCGGGGACAGACGCCTTAATAGGGTACCTACCGATAGCCACTTATTTACGCATGGATTTTTTCCGAAAGGTTTTATTTTGAACGCTTTTTACCGTGAATCTGGGGTTTCATACAAACATATTTGTTTACACTTGATGATCTTACTGAAAAGCAAAAGGAATGAAAGTGGGGCGAGTTTGTTAATTATTTATCATAATTATAATTATTTTTAAATATATAACTAAAAAAGTGTCACCGCAATTTTTTCACATTTTTCGTCGTTGTTTTTGTTGTTGTATGTTTTGAAATTATATTTGTTCTTTTCAATTACAGAATGATACATTATTTAGGCTCGCAAGTTACTTTTTTTTTAAATGTGAATAGTTCTTGAGAAAATATAAAAGCACTGAAATTACTTAATTAATAAATTTCTTGAAAACAGTTTCTCCATATTTTTCACATTATCAAAAATCAGTAAATGTCAATCAATAATCAAAAATGTTTAATTGTATTATTTAACAGAAAAATATTTTCAAAATATAGCACATACAAAACGATCAAGTTTAGAAAACAAAGTTATTTAAAAATTTTTTTGTGGTGACAGTTTTAAACTTATGTTTATTTTGTAACCCTTTATAATTTAGATACATATTCAATTCAAACGCTTGATTTTTTTCAAATCTTTCAGTTTTTTACTAAGATCGTAAAACCTAAGAAACAAATATTTTTTGCAAAACGACAGTCTTATGGTTTAGAGCGCTCTAAACGCAACGCAACGAAACTAAGCTACACATATAGTGTAAATTCTTGCCTGCGTTATCTCCGAAAGGGTTGCATGTGGCGATTCGGGACCTATTTATATTTACGGGTAAAGGGGCCGGCCTCACACCAACCACTTTCAGTTTGAAGTGGGGGTTTCCCAGCTCCCGAGGGGGCTAGTTCTCATTTCTTGTGAAGGCTGAGTAAACCTCGTGATCGAACCCTTGCTCTCGGCATGGAATGCAAATATTCTACCAATTGAGCTATCGACCGGACTTTTTACGAGCTTTGTAAGTTGTTGTAAGGCTGGATGGACCTTTTGAAGACCGGTTTTTGGTAAATTTTCAACCAAACAAAGAGCAAATTTGAAAATATAAATGGTTTATTTTTTGTGCTCCGCAGGGATTCGAACCCACAACCTTCCATTCAAGAGTCCCAAGTGCTGGGCTACGGAATACGGACTACGGACTACGAACACTGGACTACGGACCGGTCTTAAAATTTCAGAAATATTTCATGTTTATCTAAAACGGAAGTTAAAATGTATTACAATACTGGATTAGGCTCTCGCATTAGTAGTGTTGATGTGTGGTGTGCGGGAGTCTTGCATGGACCGCTTTGCTTGATGTCTCTCAGAAGGGCGGCAGGTCTGATCTGTAAGAGATCATCCCCCCTGCAGCCCCTCTCTCCTCGCCTCCCCTAGCTCATCTTGTAGGATGAAAAGCAGTCTTTACTCGTATCTGCATCGGTGTCGTTGAAATTAAAATTACACGGATTTTCCATGCTTTTATTTATGTTTATTTATATTGGAAAAACTAAAAAAAAGGCGCCACAAAACAATTATTGTAAGTGCTTCATACTCTTTAATGTGTGAGCGGATTTGAGTGATGTAGCTCTTAATAATTGCAATTGGTTAAATCTAAATCTAATTTAAATCTAACTTGCAAAGATATGTATCATTTGAGATTCATATTAAATGCATTCCCACAAGCAGACACGCATAATTTTGCGCTCACACATGTCGCATGTGGACCTACTATATAAAAACCCAATTCTGAAATGAACTTAAGCCCTGCAACTCTTTCCAACCTTCCCGGAAACAGGGGTGACATTGGCAAAGTTAACCATTTTTTTACAGTATGAGTAGTCAGCCTCATACCAACCTATAAATCAAGGAAATGCCATCCATATTGTTGATGAGGACAATATATGAAGACAAGAATGGGGAAAATTCCTGGTTGAAAAGCTCTCTTTGTATATTTTTTGTCAAAGAATGTTGGCTAATAAGTATCCTATATATTATTCCCCTTAGTTTTCATATTTTATTTGATGTGCACCCTGCTTGAGGACCTCACAACCTCAAAGGCCATCCCTCTGATTCAATTATAATGATTATCAAGTGTGCTGGCTGCCCCGCCAGGCTACACTCGCGCCCATGGGGGAGACGGCACAACGTGAATGACGTCACAACGTAAATGACGTCAGACAGCTCTTTGTTATTTGCCGTTAAACAAGAAGTGTGAGGGAGAGGGTGGGAGGGACTACCCTGGGGGGTCACGAGGAGCCGTTTAAACCTGATTCATCATATTGACTAAGACAGAACGCTGAAGATAATGAATAAGTCCATTGTTGGTATTGATTGAAAGGATGCTCATTTTAAGTCCGGATATTTTTTATTCATAACTATATTTACAATTTATGTGACTAAAATAGGCAACGGTTAACCCAGCCTGAGTTGTGGTGTTTTTCTTTGTTTTTTTTTTTTAATTAACTCTTGATAAAAAAGTAATATTATTACAACACATAAGAGAACTATTCAAAATGTAACTTGTTTCCTTTTGAGAAAGAAGGGAATGATGTATTTTTTAAATGTAATTTAATTTTGATTTCAGCTTGTGTGTATTTTACCTTTGATGAAATACACCGTCAAAAAACTAGATGATAAATTTATTAACCCGGTTAAGGAATGTCGACTTGCACCTCTTGATATTACGTATGACGAGATGTTATTTTAGTCAATCTGTGCGGGACTCCGCACTCGCGGCAATAAAAAGATTTCATTAGCATCTCCCGCCTCGCCCCGCCCCCTTATGGAGACTTTGCTCAGGAGCTGCAGGAGATGTGCCGGCAGATAGCGGCAGACATTCGCTCTTTAATAATTCTCAGCAGCGCGCCCCGCAATCCTCGGTTCTGCGAAAAAACTCCATCCGCTGATTTAATTAAAACCCAGCGCCTTTGTTCCTCCAAGTATGGAGCACTTACAGGCGCAGGAATTATATAAGCCGGCAACACGAGTTTTTGTTTATAAGGCTCATGAGGGCGATTCTCTCCCCGAGTCTGCGCGCCCTGAGGACAAATAACGACACTTGCCAGTTTGGACGATGTAACCCGTAAATTAATTTGCATGCGCTCTCCGTACAGGGAGATTGCTCTTTTTTATCGTTCCGTATTAAGTTTTCTCTCTTTCTTCTCGCTCGTTTTGGAAGATATCTCTATTGCCAGCCTGCTCGTGCTTTTGTTTTTATTTCTATGAATGTTGAGGCTAAAGTTGTGCGGATTACACACGTTCTTTAAGCGGAAACTATTCTTGTAGAATAAGAGAAATGAAAATATTATTATTTATTTTTTATCTATAATAATACTTAAATAATTTTCATTGTAATTCCGATATTGGGAAAATTAACGCATTTACTATTTTGAATTTTTAACGATTTCACGAAAAGCTTATTATATTAAGAATTTAATAAGCTTATGGATGTATCTGAATCACAAATAAAGTCAACATCAATAGAACTGTGAAGCCCATTACAGCTGTTGCTTCCTATTCCTTCAGAAGGCTAGCTGTACTTGTGCACGCAGCGCTATCCCTGTGGAAGTAGAGGTAGCGATCCAGCGCGGGATTCGGAAGTTTTCGTCTCGTACGAGCGCAAGTCCGCTGTTGCCAAAACAGTCGCGGATCCAAATCCCCTCACAAAAAGTAATTACGCTGCTTGTAGGTGTTGGGATGCTGCGAGACATCAGGAGGCTGAGGCGGCTTTGTCCCCTCGGCGCGGTTTTGTCGTCTCCCCGATACAATGCGCCCAACTTGCATGCACTAATCTCCCCGCGCCGCGCATCTAAACGCGCCATTACCGCCCACCTTAAGTATTCCACTTGTGCAGGAGTTGTGGAACTGAGGAGCTCCTGAGCCTCAGGAGGGGCAGCCAGGGCACACCATCCTGGGACCGCGACATGGCCGGAAAATTATGTGGAGGAATAAAAAAATATCACCTAAATAGCTTTTCTTACAAAAGGTTTTAATTCGAACTTATTTCATTTCAAGTTTAAGGGCTTGTGCACTGACATTGTGAAGATCAAATTTAAATTAATAATGTAAAAAAAAAACAAAGTTTTTCTTTACGAGTTTGTTTATTTATTAGAGCATTTTTGGTGTTATCACCCCACTGTCAAGAGCTACTACAACAACAACAACTAACAAATCTAAAAATTACAAAAGTGAATTCAGCAAAAGTTGTAAAACTTTATTCTACACGCCTATTGTAGTTTTTAAATATAACGTTAACCCCTTCCCTCACCCCTTCCCTCAACCCACCATAACTCCGCTTTCTCAAACATTATCCGGAATTCACGTTGGTAGTTTTTAGATTAGCTAGTTGTTCTGTTGATAATGGGGTGATAACACCGAAATCGCTCGAGAAAACAAACCAACTCGTGAATATAAGCTTTGATAAGATTTATTGTCAAAATGTATGAAATTATTTACATGACGTTTATTATTTCATTTTTACGTAATTGTTAATAATAATAATATAATATTAATAATAATAATTGTCAATAATCTATAACCAAAGATTATTCAAAGCATGCATTTTTTTTTAAACAGCGTCTTTTGATAATTTGAGAGTTCCTGTCTTGCAATAGCAAGTCCCTGCATGGTTTGCCCGCGCCTCCTCGTGAGGTGCGCCCTCCTTGGCTAATACCCCTGCTAGTCCCTGCGCGGCTCCCAGCTCCAGAGAAGCGCTGCCTGCAAGCAAGCCCCACTTCCTAATGCCGCGCATGCCGGGACAAAGGCCCGCCTAGCTATCATTGCGCGCGAGCATTGTCTTACATTTTTAATTTCTTAGTTAGCATGCACCTGCCTTAATGTCCCTAATTCCCTGCTCGCTGCAGCGGCCTCCGCAAGTACCTCCACTACCACTAGCACCTCCACTACCACTAGCACCTCCACTACCACTAGCACCTCCACTACCACTAGCACCTCCACTACCACTAGCACCTCCACTACCACTAGCACCTCCACTACCACTAGCACCTCCACTACCACTAGCACCTCCACTACCACTAGCACCTCCACTACCACTAGCACCTCCACTACCACTAGCACCTCCACTACCACTAGCACCTCCACTACCACTAGCACCTCCACTACCACTAGCACCTCCACTACCACCACCACCACTACCCCGCCCACACACGCGGCTGTTGTTTACGAGGGCGGCCCTGCATCAGCTAGCACCAGGAGCAGCACTGCGGGCGGGAACAGGAGCACGGAGTTCTGCAGCATTGTGGAACACTCCTTCCAAGTGTTGGCAATGGTCACCCAATGCGAACTACAACTTTCACGCATGTCTCATATAAAAGTTAGATAACAATGAGGCAAACAAATATTTGGAACCAGCTTATATAATTCCTTGACTTATAGGTTGATATGAGGCTGACCACCCATCCTGTAAAAAAATATTCACTTTGCCAATGTTACCCCTGTTTCAGGGAAGGTCGTTGCAGGGCTTATGTTCATTTGAGATAGGGTTTTATATTGTAGGTCTCAGTGGCAAAGGGTGCCATACAAGCCGGTTCCCATCGGCTTCCCTTTTAAAATGATGTAACAAAGTAGTTAAAAAATATAGACACAAAGTAAAAAAATACATTTTAAACCAAAGAAACAATACGATTTTTTCCTCATTACAACCATGCAGTCTACTTCATTATCATTTTTCCTTCATTTTAAACGGGAAACCGATGGAAATTTACTTGTATGGCACCCTTCGCCACTGACTCTACATGCGGCATGTGTTAGCGCGAAATTATACATGTCTGCTTGTGGGAATGCGTTTAATATGAATCTTAAATGACATATATCTTTGCAGCTTAGATTTAGATTATAAATATCATTTTGATTTGTTTTTTTGTGAATCACACCTCAAAAGCCCTTTGCATACTTGTTTGTATAAAAACTTGTTAACCTAACCCAACCTTACCTAACTCAACGAAAAACATATTTGAATAGTTTTATTTTATTTTTATTTTATTTATTAGTTCGTTAAAGGATATTTTTTAGTTCTCTGCCTTTTTATTTAATAGTCAAGCTTTCTATTTTTCGCACAGATTTGTTTCAAGACGTTTTAAAAAAGCATGCTCTCCCCATTATTACGGGTATCGCACCACAAAAAAGTGTGCTCTGCTATGCGCTGCGCAGGAGACAGAGGTGCAGGAAGAGAATCCAAGAGATCGGAAATTTAACGTCAGAGCTTCAAGCGGAAGACAACGCCATCTTGCATACTGCCGAGAACCCTTTCAGAAGAAGATTAGAAATAAACTACTTATTTAATAAGTTAATAGATTTCGAGCGAAGCCTAAAGACACACCTATTTGAGAATTTTTATAATATTTGACTATTTTTGACTCTTTTAATTTAATTTGTATAATTTTTTACTTTTTAATTTCACTATTTGACCTAGCGACTTTTTTTTATTTAATTTCATTGTTCTGTTATTTTAAAGTTGTTATTAGTTCTGTTTTCAATTTTATATTGTATTATATTTTATTTTATAATTAATATTTGTAAAGCGCCCTCGAGGTGATGTCACATGACGGCGCTGTATAAATTACCAAAAAAAAAAAAAAGTGTGCAAGAAATTATATTTATTTCATATTTATTTTTCGTCCTCCATTTCATCCCACCCCTCATGTTTGCTAATAGCCATCAAGTCAGCTGAGAATCGTCGTTTAGTCGCTGGATTAACTATTCATGCGCCCCTCCCCTCCCCCCCCTCGCTTGCTTCCTGCCCAGTACATACTGGGCCCGCGCATCCCTCTGCTGTTTCCCTTGCAGAAGAAAACCTTCACCCTGCACTCTCATGGTTCTCACCATTTTGCAGGCATAAATAAGTGTATAAGAAATTACCTAACAGTTGCTACTGAGATTACTTATATTGATATTCGAAAAAATTTCGCGATATTTAAAAAAAACGACATTAGTTATGTAGTGACTTCAATTTTCTCTGATGTCCAGGAATATCATGGTATTTATTTTACAAGGCATATATCAATTAGTATTTTCCATAAGCTCTTACGTTTGTCAGCGCATGATGCACAGGCTCTATAAATGATTTGGTAACAAGTCTTTTGCTAGATGTCTCTCGAATATTTTTTGAGATATATGGACTTCATGGAACATTACTTACATAGATCTAACAATCTTTGTGTTTATCCCAGGACTTCTACTAAGTAGACGTGGCAATTCCTTATTGTAAGATTAGTAAGGTTTATTTGTCAAGTAGTTATTAACTTTAGCACTTCATTAAAACAATAAACCGTTGGTCTATCGAGCGGTAATATCTCACTGTTGATCAGTGTGGCGGTCCACGTGTTCATTAATTGATTTCCATTGCTGCACGTGGGAGAAGGGGGGGAGGAGGAGGAAGGGCCGTACATCACTGGGGAGGGGGGACACATCTGCTTTATGTGTACTCACTAGTATGTGCTCTAATGTACTAAACAACCAGACTAGACATTTCATCATCATTCAAGCAATACTCCTCATTTTATCTAACCAAAAAAAGTTGATTTTATGTCCGGGAAAAGGTCATGCGTGTTTTTGTTGTGATAAGATAATCGATCTTTCAAATTAAAGATATGCCACTGCGTTACACGAGGACATTTAAGATTTGATATGCCCTTTCTCACAAAAAAAATGCCTGATGCCTTGAAATTTATTAAGTTAACATGCACATAACATAACTAATTCGTGATCAAACAAAAAAAAATATGAAAAAAAGAATTATTTTTGAACGTTCAGACTCTTGGTCACCTTTGCTTAAACTTCTTCCACATAAAATTCAAAATTCAGTTTATCTGAAGACGGCCAAGTGGTCAAAACTCATTGTTTGTTAAACAAAATATCAGTGGACGAAAACAGTGTTTGGTTTTTGTGTTTTTAAATGGAGTTCTACAAAGTGTCCGCTTAAATATTTCATAAATTCTAAAGAAAATATTTCAGTATCTTTAATATATTTGTGCTAAGCATTTTAACCTCTACGACCCTCTACGACTTTTAGTACATATTTCTCCTATGTGGCTGTAGTTTTACTTATCCTCTCAGTTAAGAAATATTTATTCCCCAGGCGGGTATCACACCCATTCCCACCATGTAATGTAGATGTGCAGGCATATTGCGCACGCATGTCAGGCAGTACTGTCCGACAGTTGTACGAGCGCTTGTTGGGTAGGCAGCGTCGCCGTAGATCACAGCACTCGAGGAGGCTAAGCTCAGGAGTTAGTCCTCGTGTCCGAGCAATAGGGTTCAGCTCATGGAGGACTCACCCCGTTATATAAGAGAGACACAATCACAATGGTTATGGGACAAAAAAGGTCCATAGGATCTATTTTCTCTGTAAACTTTTTGGCACTAGCAAGTCAATGTAAGAAATAACCTGTAAATTAATCGATGTATGTAAATAAGATTTATCTTTTACGCAAGAAAAGAAACATTCCTTAAGCATTTATTAAAATAAGTTTAATAGGTTGAAACATATGACAGGGATTTTTTTATTTCTGAGTCTTTTCGTTTAGTTACTCGAAGGCTTAGAGTAATTTATTTCACTTACTTTTAACAATCTAAGAAATAACCAAACTAGACTATGGGCATCTATCAGTAAGTTGTTATTTTAAATTTTAATTATTGCTAGGTTCTTTATCAATATATTCATCTTCATGTGATTAAGTAAATGATACCCAAAAGCCATTTCAAATAATGATTCCTCTTTAACGGCGGCGTAGCACCTGCTTGTGTCGTAGCGCGCAAGTACAGTCGCGGGTCCGTTCGGCCCCAGCTGCTTTATTGGCCGCCATGAGCGTAACTCCCGCAGCGCTGACGTCACGTCACATTACTCTGTCACGCTAGTGCACCACTTGTCACGTGCGTCTGCGTGCCGCAAACAAATTATTAAGTTCTGCCGACAATTACAGCGTCAGCGAGATGACGTCGGGAGGACGTCACTTCTAGCCATTGCTGGACGAGCGCCCGCGTGTAGACATGCCGTGTGCATATGTTTACACATGCCTGTGACAATTGTGCGCTAACATGTGAAGATTGATTATTAAAAATAGATTTTGAACAACAAAAATCAGCGAACTTAAAGAATCTACTTTGAAATGAGAAAACTTATTTATTTAAGTACGTGACATAGTTTCTTTTTTTTTTGTAATTTTTAAGCAGCTTAACATAGCCTGAGGCATTATTATATAATTTAATTACTTGAGATATATTTTATTTTATTTTATTTTACTTTATTAGGAGAAAAAACAGATACAGACACAGTTGCAATAAACAAAAAAGTGGATACATATAATTTAAAATGCCTACATCCTTAAAAATTTCCCACATATATATTTTAAATTTAATGTAGCTGACATAAAAATATAAAAGAAGTAGAGGAAGTCAAAATTCAAAAGTAATAAAATTAGTAAAAGAAACAAAAATAACAAGGAGAAACAAGAAGAGTAAACAAAGAAAAACATAAGAATGTAAAAGTTAAAGAAGAAAAAAGAGAAGAATAAAAAAGAAGAACAAAAAGCCCAATCAGCACCTATAAACTGGGTGTAAAAGACATTTTATATAGTTTTCATCAAGTCCCCCCTAAAGGAGTATTTCCCCTTATTAAACAAATCTAAATCATTAAAATATTTATTAAAATCACTGCACATTCTATGAATAGGAGCTCTTTGACCTGCATTTGTTCGACATTTTGACAGAAAAAAATAATTGTGAAGAACGAGATGCGCATCTTGGTATACGAAACTTAATTTGACATAGAAGACATAGAAGATTATTATTATATATAAATCAATATTATATATTATTGATTTGGGAGTCATTGCGGCACAGTTATAGCATCGTCTCTCCCATAATTTAAAGACGGACATCTGCGCAGTAATCCGCTAACACCGTCATGCATCAGCCGAGGGCGGCAGATCCTGTAGTATCAATTAAAGCTCGACAAGGAGGCGGGGGCGCATTAGCCCGCCACCCCCGGGACAGCGCCCCTAAAGAAGCGCCCTCGGGGGACAATTTACTGCCCACCTGGATCCGAAATTAACGGCGACATGTTTATGACCGCACACATTATGGTCATCTCAGCTTGCGCTTAGCCGCCCCCTCCTCACCTAACGCCCCCCCCTCCCTAGCGCCCCTGTAGCTTCCCAACACATCGCTTAAACAACTGCCATGACGAGGATTACTTTTGTCGTCAGAACGCCAAATAAAAGCCACGATTATATTATGTTGATAACTAACATTAGAGCGCGACTACATCTTACAAGTTTTAAATTCGTCTTCTCCAAGGATTCAGAGTCCGCTGCTGAAGGCTTTCCTATGTTGGGGGCGATGACTGAAGCAAATTTTAAATAATGTTATCTTTTCAAAAGTGACTTTATTATTATATTTCATCGGGGTTATAGCCGCGGGGGCCAAGAGGGCTGATCTTTCTAGCGTGTTTCAAATGGAACAACGTTGGTTCGATCCCCGCTTGGGTCACTTGACTTTAACTTTGACCCTGGTTCAACAGATGTTATTGGGTAATTATTATTTAATGATTCATTAATAATAAACAATAATGAATTATTAAATAATTATATTAATACCTGTTTCTGGCCAGGCAGAATAGGTTGGTGAATTGCATTCCTCTTCACAAATCTATTTTTTGTGTTTATAAAATAAAATAAAAAATAAAAATTATTGCATCACAAACTTTGTGTCAAAGAGACTACAAAATGTTGTGCGTTGTTCATGGTCCGCTGCACAAGGAGGCAGGGGAGAGCGCGCGTGTGAGAGGGCTGGGATCCCATGGCGGGCACCTGTGCTTGCCCCGGTCCCTGTCCAGCCTGCTCTAGTGGTCGTGCGATACTCTCCCAGTACTGCAGCACTAGCACAGAGGACTGCCCTTGTGTGTACACACTTTCCTCACTTTACACTTTTAAATGTTCTCGCGTGGGGTGACTAAGTGCGGCACGCTGATACGCAACTCAGGAACAAAAGATACATAAACTGAAGATTATTGATGAGATCACATTCGGGAAATATACTATACAAGTTTTGAAGTCAAATATTAGAAATACATGCATATTCACGTGAGTAACAGTAAATCGTTCCAAGCAGAATTGCCAATATAAACAACTCGTTTAGTCTCTTCGTCACAAGGGTTTAATTTTTTCCCGCAATGTTTTTGATTTTGGTATTATTTTTTTTTCAAAGATGGGATACTTTTATTTAACAAAGTACGTTATTTCTTTGTTGATTGTTGGTTTTGCTACGAGAGCTGTTCGCAGGAACTATTTGCTAAATTGAATAAAATAGTTAACATTTCGCAAATGTATGGACAGCGTACAATTGTCCCGTAATTAGTGGAAGGTCCAGTGGCGTCTGTGCGCGGAGTTTATTGTGATGGGATATTCATGTGGCGGTGGTCGGGAGGAAAAACTTATGGGGCTGCGGGAAAAACTGCAGCTGGGCGCCTCCCCCCTCCCGCACCTCCCCCTGCACTGGGCTAAATGCTAATGAAACTCCAGTATGGGACCAGCGACATTACTTACAGACGTGAGGTTGCGGGTTTTTATTTGTGTTTCTGCCGCAAGGAAATGGACACTTTTTACTTGGACTGTAAATATCCGCGAGACTATTGAACGCGATACCAATATTATCCTAATTCAATTTATAAAAAGTTTTTACACTGAGAATGTGCACGTTTTTAAAGGCGTTACCCTGCAATATCTATTCTATTAGAGAAAGTAGAATAATTCAAAATATTAGTAATATTCGTGATTCTCGTTTTTATTTGATAAATTGACAGCGATAGTGTAAAAAATCAATCCGGTTCTTGCTATCCTGCAGAATGTGTTGGTTCACTGAAGTTCACTGAAGTTGAAGGTTCAGTGAAGTATTTGTTGAATAACGAAAAGATCTTGGGTACTTAATACTTGAATATAGATGGTTGGTGGAGAAATAACCCTAAGGCATAGATGCCCTGCGACACTTGTATGTAAACCCCTGTCATTCCTTGCAAAAACATATGGACAACAAATATGGATCACACTGTTCGGCAGTTATGGGGTTGTAATGAACCAAATCAGAAAAAAACACCCAAGGCTAGATGGAGCGACACTCAAATCGTTAAACGTAATTATGAAATGCAGAGCTGAGTTTTTAAACAGCCAAAAGATTCTAAATTATCAATATAGAGCAGCTAACACTTTTTGCACATGTTTTTCAAAAATAATTGAGAAAGTTAAATGAAACCTTGTGAATAAGATAATTAAATATTTTGAAAAAAGACATACAAAATTGAATGTGTTCTTGACCATATATTCGTGTGATAGAATAATTAACTTGGAATTATTTTCCATTCCAACTGAAGTAAAACAGAATAAATCTACAACAACAAACGTAGCACAACACGCGTAATGCCTTGAAGAGCATTGTGATCGCGCTGTCAGCGCACATTACACATTCTGATGGAGGTAAGTGCTCCTTTACATAATTATCATCACGTGTGAGCCCAAGTCCAGGTCGGAATATGACGTGACGTCCAGCGCGTAAGCCTTAAGCTTACTCTCTCTCCTCGCAGGAGATGACGTCACGGCCTTCGTCACATGTAATGCGGCCCAGGGGCGAGGCAAACATTAATAAGTTAAAACTATTCCGACACGAGCAAATACAATGAATCCGAACTTAACCTTTCGAGTGCTGACCCTTTTACACTACGACTGACCGTCTATGTAGCGCGGGGCCTCACAAAGTGTACCTACAGGGAACAACAGGGATGGCTATCGTGAAGTTGTTCTACAAATCTATTGCTGGTCAAACAAACGCAATCATAAAACATGATATGATATATTATCAGCTATTTAGAACGGAATCAAATAAATTAACATTACAGAGTGTGGTATAAAAGAGAATATGAGAATGAAAGTACAAAAAAGTACGATGAGATGGTTCGGACATCTCGAAAGAATGGATGATGAACGACTAACGAAGAAAGTGTACAAAGGAAATGTCAGAGGAAAGCGCGGAAGGGGAAGGCCGAGGAAAGAATGGTTAGACCAAATAGGTGAGATTGCGAAAGAATGGAACCTGCAGAGTGAAAATAAGAGAAGAGTATGTATGAAAAAGGTGATGAATATTGAGGAAATGAAAGTGGTTTGTAAGGACAGAAAAAAGTGGAGGCGCATCTGCGGAGGTACCGGCCACCCCTAGTGGAACGGCGGCAGGATACAGTAACAGTAACAGTAACAGACAAATATTTTGAGTATTCGGAAAATAATTCAAAAAAGTACATCAACATCGTCGGTATGGTTAAGAGCAAGGGGGGGAGGGGGGTAGTACAATATTTTTTTCAATAAAATCCTTGATTAAGTAAAAATTACATTCAACTGAATTATTTCGTGAACGCTGTTTTGGTGGGATTTACACTTCGACAGTCTTTAAATTAACTAAATATAGTCAGTGAAAAATATCATTAAAAACCTTAATAAGAGTTTCCAGCTGTGTTTATAGTTGAGCTATGTCTGTATATATTTAGGGTAGTCTGCCAGCCCTGCCCTCTACTAGTATGGGAGTTCTGAGTCCTCAGGGACCTCTGCCACTTGTCGTAATTTCGTAATCGTTTATGTTTTAATATTCTGTTTGAAATCCTCGAATTGGGGAAATGTTACTTTGCTTTATGGAATAGATGGCTCCGGACACTTTGTCGGAAGATGAAAACCGCACAGGGGTCGTGTGGGGGGACGGGAGGGTGCTAGAGGACAGGGAGGGGGGAGGGGCACCTGGGAGCAGACAATGGCTTTTAATAGTGCCGGCCCGAGTTTGGTTGATTTCGTTGTTCTTGATTAAATTTTCATATTCTTAATGTGCTGTGTGAGGGTACGGGCACACCTCTAGCATGTACTCCACCTTACTCTGGCTGACAGTTTAAAACCTAATAACATGAGCGCGCCGCTCTCGCCGTATTAATGCAATTTCATTCCGTCTCTCCTGGACGCTCATTAGGCGTTATTACATTAATCCCAACAACATCCACACTTTATATTAACACAGCTCGCTGGGAAATCCAATCCGTTAATATTTATTTCTTATTACATTACAGTGCCCCTTCAATAAAACTCACAAACTCGTACTAAAGGATGTATAAGAAAGGAAATCTTATTCATAATTTAATAAATAGTTTGTCTAGGACAGAATTTATATTATCTAAAAATCATTTCCTGCGCTCTACAACAACAACAAAAATAAAAATTTATATTATTTGCATTTATATTTTGTCCCACTACAGGTACATATTTAAATTCGCAAATAATGATCGCAAAGGTCGTAAAACAAACAAACAAACCTTAAAAACACGAATATTTTTCATTCCCTTTGTTAACAAATATTTAAATCAAATCCTTAAAATACCAGAGATAAAGACAAAAAGCAATGATAATGTAATGCGTTGTGTGTATGGGCGGCGAGCGGACAGCTTAATATTCAAAAGCCCCTGCACATTAGGCGCCCAGTGGGGCCCAGGGCAGCCCCTCCCTGAGGTCGCACCTCCAGCGGCTCATCTGAATTCAAAACGAGCTTTCAATTCAAAGCACCGGTATTTATTACATTTGTTAAGAGAAAAATAGCCCAGGGTGCTGGGGACGCGCAAGCTGGCGTAGAAGGCTATATCGAAGCCAGAACTTGAGCAGAACGACCAGCACCGTTTCATCTACAACATCAGCTATCGAAATCTTCGGAAATCCGGCTTATGTTTTTTTTTTAAGAAATCCTGCGCGGTAGACTCCTTACATGTCAGAGACTCTAGTGGTTTGTGACATTTGTTGCAGTGCTGCAGAGGTGTTAACAAGTTGCTGTAAAGCTGGATGGACCTTTAGTGACGGGTCTTTGGTAAGGTTTTTTTTATGATTTTTTCAACCCAGCAAAGAGTATATTTGAAAATATAAATGGTATATTTTATATACTCCACAAGGATTCGAGCCCACAACCTTCTATTTATGAGTCCAAAGTGTTGTCACTGGACTACGGACTGGTCAACATAGTGATCCGTTAATCTCTTAACCTTATGAGTGTTTTTTTTTTTTATAAAATTACATTTCTTCTTCAGGTAGTTTTCCATAGTTCCTGCCCCTCACCCGGGGCCTGCATGCCTCCCCCGCGCTCCTTACCCCCTCATCCCCTCCTGGGAGAGCGGGCAGTTGTCCGCGGTAACTTTACTACGCGGGACGCTCCTCTGATTCATCCGTTTTCCAGCCGCGCCGCCTCTAGTGGCGGCAAGCCGTGATCCTTTCCCCCCTAGGACTTGCCACTTATTGTCGTGTTGTGCACCTGTGGGCAATACCAGCACAAGAAGCCACACAGTAGATGCAATATTCTGATTTCATACAAACAATTGATATTCAGTAACCACACGATTACATTGAAAGACGAAGCTAATGTAAAGGGATCATACAATTATTTTTATCACAAAGAAATCATTTTTACTTATAGAAAAACCCCATTTATTTTTCATATATTTTTTTATAAAACTGCCTTTTTACAAATTGTATTATTTTGAAAATTTGATCCTTTCAAGTAATACAATCACGATTGAGCTTTTTATAGAACATCAAGTACCAGGTGCTGAAGGTTGAAGTCGGAATCAAGCACAAAAATTTCCATAAAACACGCCCTCCTATATCTGAGTGTGCCCCGCGCCCCGCCCCTCAGGTCTCCGCCCTCCGCCCACCTCAGGCTTCCATGCATCATCACAGGCTCCACCAGCGGACTCCCAGATAAACTCTTCTCCATTGTTCTCTGTAATGTATTTTTGTGAGAGGAGCTCGTCCTTTGAATAAATATCTTGCCAGCTCTCGTAAATATCACACGACTGGTATCGCGGATAATTTAAGGCTTCATGTGCGCGCTTTTTATTTTATTGTTTCCCCAAGCATTGTTTATTGCAGATAGACAAATATTATCAGGGGCTTATTTATATTCCAGACAATCACATCGATTTGTATATGTATGTTTATATATATGTAAGATTGTAATTTATAGATAAATTAAATAACTTTAATTTTATGAAAACATATATTTGTTTAGAATTTAAGACAGTTGAAGTTGCTTATTATTTATAGGAAACTACAATCACGTCGTTTAATTCTTTTTACAATCTTATCGACTTGCACGCGCACCGTCCGGCAAAATGGCTAATGGCTGTTCACCAGAAAGTAGGTAAATACCTGAGTGCCGACCGAGCGCTACAAATAAACAAGAATACCTATTAAAGGAGCTTAATACGTAGTTGTAGTTCCTTTACATCTCCCTCCTTCAAAAGAAAATTTTCCTCAAAATTTTCTCTTAAGCAAACATAAGTAATAGAGTAATATAACTTAAATATGTATAAATTGTTTAGTTATTGTATATAAGTAAAGTATAAGTTGTTGTTGTTGTTGTTTTTTTTTTTTTTTGTTTTTTTTTTTTTTTTTTTTTTTTTTTTTTATATGAGAATTGGTATGAGTTTTGTAATATGGAAGAGATTTGACTCCATTTTTTTATGTCCTGTATTTATTTCATAAATTGAATTTGAAATCTTCTGAGTAATTTGAAATGGACCAACTCTCAGCTCATCTAATTTATTTCTATTTAATTGGTTCCCATTCTCTACATACACCATATCCCCTTCATCAAAATTAAATTGAGTTCTATTTTTATTAAAAATCTGTGTATTGTAATTATGTGACTTTATAGAATTGTTTAATGCTATTTTTCTATCCCTAATCCAATCATCTTTTGTTTTATTTATTTTAAGTTCATTTGGCAAAAGTGAAACATCTGTACCATCCATGAGGTATTTTGGTGCAAACCCCGTAACTGTATGTTCTGTCATATATTTATCTACACATTGATGAGCTATGGTTGTCCATGCTGTTCTTTGACTTTTTTCATTGATTTTACATCTGATTTTGTTGACTAATGTTTGATTGAGTCTTTCATTTAAACCGTTAGAAAACGGGGCGTTCACTGCAGTAAAAATCATTGTTATTGAATTTTTATTACAAAAATTTTTGAATTCTTTCGAGTTTATACCCGGATATTGGTCGGTAAGGAGCATTCCAATTGTATTCGAATCTATTACATTATTGACTAGTTTAATAAAATCATTAGCATTTTGTGTTTTAGAGGTAACAATATAAGCGTATCGTGTAAAATGGTCTACTAGAAGATGTAAATATCTTTTAGTTGATCGTGAGCCTCCAAAACCTCCAATCGTGTCTATTGACACTATTTCAAAAGGTTTTGTGGCAGGGCCTAAATGTGACATCAGACCATACTTGTTTTGCCCTCTCTTTTTATTCTTTATACATATCTCACAGCTTTTACAATGTCTTCTAATATTTATTGTTAAATTTTTTGCTGTATAAACTGTACTAATTTTGTTTTGCATTTGTTTTTCTCCTAAATGACACATGTTTTCGTGTACATTTTTAATAAGTTTTTTACTGAAATTCTCTGATAAAATAATTTTTTCACATTTTCTAAGATTTTTATAGTAAACATTGTGTTTTAATAATAGTTTTGTTTTATTTTTTTGTACATGTTCATTGTTTTTCTGATCTGTAACGATATCATTTAAATTGATCATGTTTACAATTTGTAATTGTTCATCAGTATCATTGTCTGCATCCAGTACTGGGTTCCTACTTAAACAGTCTGCTTCTAAATTTTCTTTTCCTGGAGCATATTTTATTTTAAAATCATACTGTGATAAATAATATGTCAAATCTCCTAACTCGTCATCTGTCCTAGCTTTAATATTTAAATTTTCCAATGGTTTATGGTCTGAATATACTGTAAATGATTTACCTATTAACCAGTATTGCCAATATCTTATTGCTTCTTTAATGGCTAAGCATTCTAAATAAACAGCTTTCTTTTTCTTTTGTAGCAGATTCAATTTTTTTGAAAAGTATGCCACTGGTTTGTTTTTTCCATTTGGTTGTGTTTGCTTTAGCACTGCTCCAATACCTTCTAAGGATGCATCGGTGTAAATATTTATTGGCAAATTCTGATCAAATATTTCTAATATTGGCTGAGAGCATAATAAGTTCTTAACTTGTTCAAAAGAATTTTGACAATCTGCAGACCAATTAAATTTCTGATTTTTTCTAAGTAAATTATGAAGAGGTTCTAAAATTACCGCACTTTTAGGTATATATTCATGATAGAAATTAATTTTTCCCAAAAATTGTCGAACATTTTTCTGAGTTTTCGGTGTGGGGAATTCTTTTATAGAAACAAGATTATCTCTTATTGGTCGTACTGTATTATTGTGTATTATGTGACCGAGATATTTCACTGAGTCTGCAGCAAATGTACACTTTGTAAATTTTAATCTAAAGCCTTCACTTTTTATAGCTTCTAACAATTGTGTGAGATGGATAATGTGCTCGGAAAAAGTCTTGGAAAATACTAGGATATCATCTATGTAGTTAACTGCATAATCAGTAAGCTTATATTTTCTTAAAATGTTACCTAGTATCCTTTGAAAAATAGCTGGTGATGTTTTTAACCCAAAAGGTAAACACGTCCATTGATAATGCCCGTCCTGCGTCACAAATGCAGTTTTTTTCCTGTCTTCAATTTTCAGCGGGATTGACCAAAAGGCTGAATTGATGTCTAGCGTTGTAAAATATGATGAGTTTCTTGTCTTAATCACTAAGTCGTCGATCAGTGGGAATGGTTGCGCTTGAGGTACCACTATTTTGTTTAAATCTCTAAAATCTATGCATAATCTTGATTTTTTGTTGTCTTCTTTTTTGAAAGCTAATGTTACTGGTGCCGCAAATGGACTATAAGATTCCTCTATAAGCTTTTTGTCTAGTAACTTTGCCACTTGTTCTTCTATTTCCTTTTTGTCTTCAATTGAACATCTGTAGGGCCTTTTACAGCAATATTTGTCCATAAGTAGATCAATACGTGCTTCATATTCTCTGACCGTTCCAATGTCATATTTATCTTTTGCAAATATTGATTTGTAAGTATCTATTAGTTTGTATATTTCTGATTTTTGTTCAATGTTTAATTTACTTACTTTAAAATCCCCTTCTTTTATGTGTTCATTGAAATTTATTTCACATTTGTGTATGTGTTTTGTTTCTTGTTCTTCAGAATGTAGAATATGTGATTCTTCTTTTATGCTCATCTTGTCTTCTTCTGATTTGTTAGATTGGATAATTTGTAATTCTTCGTTTTGGATTAATCTGAAATTTTTGATACAATCCAAACCAATTAGAAAATCGTAATCAAAATTTTCATTATCTACTACAAATACATCCATATTTTTTTCTATATTGTAGATTTTTATTTTTAGTGTTATCAAACCTTTTGTTTTCTTCCCACCATTAATAGTCTTCAAGTTTACTATTTGCATATTACTTGTAAGTTCCTTTGGCTTTATTTTCAATAAATTTGCATTAATTAATGAAACATTCGACCCAGAATCATATATTCCAGAAACTCTTAAAGTATCATTTAATAGCAAATTAACTTTTATTAATGGTGGTACCTCTAGTTTTTTTGATTATTATCGTTCAATTCAATTTCTAATTTAGAATTATTAACAGTTCTTAAATTTGGTTTTAAATTCTTTTCTTTAAACCAACAATTCTCCTCAGGGTGGTAACGTTTCCCTTTTTTCACGTTAACACAGATACGGCATGGTTTTTTTTCTTCAATTTGTTTGGGTCTGGTGTCAGAATACATGGTACTTTTTTTATTATCCTTATTGTTTTCAACAAGTTGTTCCAATTTCCCTATTTCATTGTACAGGCTTGCGGTTGTTTTTACAGTATTTTTATCAATTTTATCCATTACGTTGTCTGGTAATCCCATAACAATCATATTTATCATTGTTTTGATATCAATATCTTTATTAATTTCCAATAACAACCGCTCTTTCTTTATGGCATATTCCAGCATTGATCCCACTTGAAATTTAAATCTAAATGCATATTTTACACGACACCAACCTTCTCCTCCATAAGTTTCAGTAAAATTTTCTCTCCAGTCTTGCCATTTGGAGCTCAACGTCATTTTTATTAGCATACTGTTGTACCAATCAAGACAATTTTTTTCTAATAGGTATTTTAATACCTGAATTTTTTCTTCATCATCATTAATTTCAAACCTTAGACACTCGTTCTCAAAGTTCGTTATCCATTGATCCGCATTACATGTTTTATTTGAGAATTTGTCCATGAAAAATCTCTCAGCAGTTTTTTCTATATTTTTCTCCTCTGTCGTCTTGATAGCATTGTTAGTATGTGAAGCCTTTGTTTCTTCTGTAATTTCATTTAAATATTGGTCACCAAATTGTAAGTTGTCTCCGTCATCCAGATATACTTTCCTCAACTCTGCATTTACAGGAATCCATATAGAGCGCACTTCATGCCTTTTTTTTAGTGATTTTTTTATTTTTGTAAATATATCTGAGGAGTATATGGCAGTATGTTTACTTACTGGCTTTAAATCATCTGGGATTTCAAAAACACCTCCGATCGGTGTTTCAATTGAGGTTATGCATATCACATTAGTTTTGCCATCCGTGGACCCCAATACGACAAATTTAAACCGTAGTTTATTCATTTTAATCGAAATTGTAGTTTTGTAAGATTGTAATTTATAGATAAATTAAATAACTTTAATTTTATGAAAACATATATTTGTTTAGAATTTAAGACAGTTGAAGTTGCTTATTATTTATAGGAAACTACAATCACGTCGTTTAATTCTTTTTACAATCTTATCGACTTGCACGCGCACCGTCCGGCAAAATGGCTAATGGCTGTTCACCAGAAAGTAGGTAAATACCTGAGTGCCGACCGAGCGCTACAAATAAACAAGAATACCTATTAAAGGAGCTTAATACGTAGTTGTAGTTCCTTTACATATATGTGGATAAAAACAATTGTATTTCAGTTAACCTGGCCAATCAAAGAGTATGACTGTGCAGGTTGTAAGTTTTCTTTACTTAATATCTAAAACAAATAAATTTAGGTTGTACCATCTAGTTTCCATTTACATTTTTTTACCGAAAATTTACAACAACTAAAACACAATGGATAATTTGTAATGAAAAAAAAAGTATACAGATGCTTCTATATTCCTAACAGTCACGACAAGTAGAATATATGAAAGCATGATGGCTAACTCGGGGGCGTTAATTTCCCGTTTATTGCTGGCGTGCTGCCGTTAGGGGCGCGAGTGATGGTTCTTATGCGGGAAGTCAGGGAGGGAGACAGCGACGTCACTCCTCGCCACAGAAAGCTGGGCAGCCTCCACTAACAGCCTGTCACCATAACAGGGCACAGGGCTGGACAGCAATTGCTCGCGGTGTGTGAAAACCCGAGAAACTTGGAATCAAAATCACTTTCCCTCCCTACACCAATTCAATAGTTGTAGCTACATCCTTTATAACGAATGAAATAAAGTTTCTTAAATTAGGAATTTAAAAAAAGCACAACGAAGTACCTACTGAAATTGAGTTGATTGTGTGTATTTAAAAAAAAACTCATTTCCATGAAGTCTTGGAACAAAAAAGTGTCAAACAAAATTAAGACAAAAAAAACACAGATATATTTTTCATATCAATCACTCTTTTCTACTAAAGTCAAATCGATTAAAAAAATAAAATCTGGAGTTTACACCCCGCTCTGCTACATGACCTTCCCTTGAGCTCCGTGCGACGATTCCCATACACAGCGATCAACCTAAATCTGACTTTGTTCATTTTTTGGTAACGCTGAAGACGTCTAAATTATATCTAAAGTAGTGCAGGAGACTTAATGTTCAGTTTTGAAAAATAAAACTACCACGTCAGAAGTTGACTATTACTAAAAGACGTGGTGAAAGAAGTCTTAAATCGAAAATACGATAATGAAAAATAACACATTTGAAGTAAAATAAGAGTTTGTTAAAGAAAAAATATTTTGTTTTATTTTATTTGTAAGCTGTATTTGAGAATTACTGATAAGAATATTTTGATTCAATTTCGCCACAACCTTTTCCCTTTACCTGGCTATGACTCCCAGTTTTCTCTCCCAGGGCTTGTCTCTGCCCCCAGGAGTCGGCACGTCTTGTGATGACGATTATAAAGTTCCTGTGAGACGTGACGTCACACGGCCGCCAGTGGGAGCCATAGGGATCACAAGAGACGGAGATTGCAGGACAAGCTGCAGAAATCTAACTACAACAATATGAACATGCCAACAAAACAACAAAACTTAATAACCCGTTTTTAAAATCAAGATCACTTTTGAAACTGCGCTTAACGGTAAATGTTAGTTTTGAACTATTTATCTTAATGTTGCTGTAAGCACATGGAAAGCAAAAAACTCTTACGATGAGTTACGTGTGATCATTTACCGTATCGAACATAAAACAGGGGCTTGGTTCATCCAAGTTTCTACGAAGAAAACTAATGAAGACATTAGGTACTTTAACTACTTGACATTTTTTTAATCGACTAAACGCTGTTTTGCGAATCTTCAAATTATAATGTGCTACATCCGGGGCATGGTGGATTTATATCGATGTACATAAACTATAAGGATATTTGTTCTATTTGAATATCATGACGAACAACCTTCAATATTACCAAAAACTTTCATGCAAAGAACGGTTCAAGACTCAATTTAACAATAATGGTTTGCTCAATATCTACTTCGGCTCATTTCATCTTTCCCTGAAGTATGAAGTTTACATTTCGATACACTCCACCACGTCCCAACAAAGTCATGAGTACAATACAGATGTAGGAGCCCAGGCCGCCGCGCGCCTAGTGAGTTGGCTCGTTCATTAACTAACGACACGATAAAACTTCGCCTGGTTCCTGAGACTCTCCTGGAGCAAGAACGCGCAGAGCTGCAAGTGGGAGCCAAACCAGCCTCGAGGACGGCAGGGGCAGAGAAATGGAATCAGTTAGAATCGAAAATTGGTGTACATTTACTTTGAGATTACAGGAGACTTGCTCAGCTTAATTTTCCAGAGTCATTCAAAACACTTTTGAATTTTTATTTTAAAAAAATCCCTAAATGGTTTTGATAAGGTGCCAAGAAACAATTAACATATTTTTTTCATTCTATCAACAAATTTTTTAAATGCTAAAAAAAATTTTTATTTTCGTGATTTTCTTATCTTAGTATTAAAACAATCGTAACAGCATATTTACGTAGATAAAAAAATCCAAAATATATTATAAATCTAGTCAAATAAATATTTGAGTATTTTTACTTTTTAGCTCTGAAATAAACCTCAATAGTCGAAATACAATTTGTAGTAGCAAGAAACAAAGATTGTTGAACATCTTGTCTTCCGTCAGCGATAACTTACATTTGATAAAAAAAATTCTTCTGTAAAGTTGTCTTTTGGGTTAAAGCTTTCTGTTTCTATGTTTGCAGAAAAACGAAGAACTAAGACATCCTCTACTGTTGTAAAAACCTGTTCTCAATAATTGATATTTTATTTTTGATGGAATCTTCTGTCCCTGTTGATAAGTAATAAGTTGTTGCAGTGTGCGTGCTTGTTGGCGTTGATCAGTCGCACGTGCGCTGTGGGAGAGAGGGAGATAGCATCAGACCGAGGAGACGCGGAATCCTAAACTCTCCGCCGGGCCAGCTCACGTTATCACCAGCAACCCGGCTATCTAGCAACCCGGCTATCCAGCAACCCGGCTACCCAGCAACCCGGCTCCTCCAATCGGAGACGCGACAGATACACATCGGAGGGAAACTCTGCCTTTTAAACTTTGCTACAAAACTTCACAAATTTCATATCTGTTCATTCAGTGGATATCGTTAATGTAAATAGTAAACGTGATGTTGCACAGTCACTTCCTCAGTTGAAAATTATTACAAGTATTCATTTTCTTAAAATAATTTTCTTTAAAGAATAGATGGAAACATTTATTTCAATTTGTTTTGAGATTTATTTCTTACCATATTTGTAAAAAAAAAAATTGTAACCGTAGATGAAGCCTTAAGGCACTCAGAGAGGTTGTTATCGCAACGATCAAATATTTTTCTAGCCCACCTCCCTGCAATACCTCAGGAGCATTTATTTACAATTTCATAATTTGCATATTATAATTAATTATCTAATTTGAAATGTAGCCCATAAAATATATGGACATACATATTTGCTGAAATAAAAGTCGATAGGACAGTAGGAACACTTGTTGTTTGCACAGAATGAAAAATCCCAAATAATAAAATGTATTTTCGATTACATCGCGCAATACTATAAACATCTTAGTTTATTTCTCTACGATCCATAAATAAGATAATACTCCAATGAAAATATTATTTCAGGATTCTTTACGGGCGTACCTGAAGTTGGCTTGGCAGATCCGATAAGGGATTCTGCAGAATAAAAACAGAACAAAAAACAGCGAGAGGGAATCAAAGCGCGCAGGGATATGGTCGTATTGTTTACGGAGAAGACTCGGCTTGACATGTGGCGGGAGGAGCTGAGTCCATCGCTTAATGTTCCCAGATGCCGCCTAAGATTGGGGATGAAATGAATATAAATTGGCAACGGAATGCCGGGCCGCGATTGCCAAATCCTGCAGATTACAGCGCCGATATTGAAGGCATGTTTATGAGATGGCTTAGGCCACCCCCACAGGGCGGGACCATCCACACAAATAATGCCAAGGCGGGGGCGGGGGCAGGGGCGGCCCTGCGGGGGCTAGGTGCAGCAGTTCATTATGATGAACTAGTAAGTCACATAGAGCCTGGTAACTTCAATGGTGTCGTCAATTTATTGATTAAAAAATATATTAAATGCAGACAATTATAAAAAATGTTCCGCTCAAGCGTACACATTTCTTCTTTTATGAGTTTACCAAAATTCCTCAAAACTTTGTAGTTTTATTAACGTGAACTATAAACCTCATCTTACCCGATAATATCAGTAACTGAAATATCACACAACAGTTAATCCAGATATTACATCAGGTTAAAGTGGTGACATCAGAAAAATATTTATGTTCAAGGAAGATGCGCCCAATTATCTCACAACATCAACCATCACCGTATCTCACAACATCAACCATCACCGTATCTCACAACATCAACTACACCGTATCTCACAACATCAACCATCACCGTATCTCACAATATCAACTACAGCGTATCTCACAACATCAACCATCACCGTATCTCACAACATCAACTACACCGTATCTCACAACATCAACCATCACCGTATCTCACAATATCAACTACAGCGTATCTCACAACATCAACCATCACCGTATCTCACAACATCAACCATCACCGCATCTCACAACATCAACCATCACCGTATCTCACAACATCAACCATCACCGTATCTCACAACATCAACCGTCACCGTATCTCACAACATCAACCATCACCGTATCTCACAACATCAAATATCACCGTATCTCACAACATCAACCATCACCGCATCTCACAACATCAAGCATCACCGCATCTCATAACATCAACCATCACCGTATCTCACAACATCAACCATCACCGTATCTCACAATAACAGTAGTTGGTTATTACTGAAACGCACTTTTATTTAATTTACTAGTGGGACATTACTTCCGCAGTTTTATGTGGTCAGCTCGTCTGTATTTTTTCATCACCACTCTCACTTAATATTTCATGAGAAGGTGTAAAGGAGACGCCGCTATGTGTGCTTGCTCGCCTCTAATGGTAAAATACTCCTCTACTAAGGAAAACTGTCGTACGCGCCAATCTCTCGTCCATTCCTTATGATACCTCTACGCTCTACGCCGTAGTCTCTACGGCGATATCTAGGACTCCTACCAAACATAAAACTGGTGTTTTTTTTCTCTCTTATCATTATTTAATGATTTAACAATAGAGATTGACTTTTTCTTTCTCTAAATTTTATCCCAAATAAATATATTTGACACAAATAAATTAGGAAGAAAAACAAAATAAAGTTTCTCAAAATTGGCCAAAATTGAAAGATAAGTTTCTTTAAAAAAAAGAGCAAGTTGTTGTTCACCTCTGTGACTCAAAGATTATTTGGTCAAACAAAAATTTCAGAAAAATGGCCAACTGAAAAATTTCCATGCTTTGTTATAATAGTTATTTATGCCACTGCCTAGTAATGATAGTCTTTGTAACACGAGTGCTAGTATGTGCCATGAGGCGCAGCCGAATGGCACAATAGAAAGCACGAGTGTTACAAAGGCTAATTACGTGCAGTGGCATTCAATACTTTTTCTACGACCATGAAAGAATTAACAAAATAGTGAATAATAGTCATTAAAATGTACTCGTCCATTTGAAGTAATTAAAACCTTACCTTTGTTAAAACGTGTGATTTATCATTGCCTTCGATTATCTAATCTAACCTAAGTTGTAAAGATAAATTATATTTAGGTTTCATATTGAATTCATGCCCACAAGCCGACACATATAAGGTCGCGCTTTTACATCCTGCATATAAGCTCAAACATTCAAACCCAAAACTCAAATAAACATATGCCCTGCAGTTGTATATGCAGGTGAACCAAGTTTGTACAGCATAGGTGATCAACCTCATACTCACCTATTAACCAAGTAACTTTTTGAGTTTGTTTATTTTTTGCGGTGAAATTTTTTGTATTGTTTTCCTTTCAAGCCTTTTATTTTCCTTTGAAAAAAGGAAAGCTTTATTTGAAGCATTCCGAAAAAAAAAATTGATAAATTTTAGCACTATTAACAATTTTTATTTGACTCTACACATAAAATATAGTTATTTTCATCTGAACAGGGCTGGAAGTCTCATCACCACGGTAATTCCTACCTACCGAATATCAGTAATATTGTATGAAGCCTAATCAGCTGATCGCTTGCGGCCATCTTGGATTGACAGGTCTTGGCCCCCATACAAGGTTGACATTTGAAATTAAAAAATGGTTCCAATTCTGACAATGCCCATGCGCACATTTTCATTTCAACACGGTTACCGGTTGCGTAATGTAACATTACGCAACGGGTGTAGAAATTTATGGCATTGTGATTGCGTTAGCCGTTTTGTAATTAGTAAATTACCAAATGGGAGTAGAAAAATACCTTTATTTGATTTTTTTTCATTTTATATGTACGGCAAGCGATCAAAGCAATCTTTTCCAAGAAAATGTAATCTTCAATATTTTTATAAGTAAATATTATCCTAACCCAGGTCTGTTTTTACATCAATTATCTGGCAACAACCTTCTATGTTTAATATTTGAACTAGATTTTCAAAGGATAATCTTAGGAAATCTTGAATTTGAAATATATTTATTCTACATGTTAATAACGCAATTTTTTGTTGCCACCTGGTGAGGTTACATTCCATGATGTCCCTTCCATCCCCCCCAACATAATGCACCCCCCTGCCGCCGCTGACCGCTCCCCTAACGTACGATAATACTAAACTGCATAATGTATGGGCGCTGGGGGAGGGAGGGGTAGGAGGGGGGGAGGGACATCTTGCTTCAAATACTCATGTAAACCATCAGATTAGAGAGCGTAGATAAAGAAGAATTCATAGTCCCGCAAACAATACAAACATGGCCGCACAAACGACGCAACAAGCAGATTATATTTATAAGAAAAAAACGATTTCATCCTCAAAATTCCCACAACACCTCAGGTGTGTGTTTTGAATTTTCAAAACTGTAAGGCACGTTTATTTTTTTTTAACGTTGTAGAATTATAAAAAAATACTATCCGTTAAAAATGATTTTATTTTACAAGACCTTTTTTGTATTTACATCCTTAAAGATTGTAAAAAAATACTAGGAAATATAATTATTAACAATTATAAAGAAATTCATTCTTTTTGGTTACTAATTTATAGAAATATAGGTATTTGTTTGAGCGAATTATGAATAAACAGTTTTTGTCTATGGTTGTAGATCCTTAAATTTCTTATTCCTGTAGCCAATTATAAGCGCTGTCAGACAGGGATAAAATTAAAAGGAGAAAAAAACAATCTTTCGTTTATATTGCGTACTTGGTGATTTTTGTAAATTCTGTGATGTGTGTTGCGTTATGTGTTGCTTTGTGTTGTCTTTGTTTCGAGACACTGAATTGATATCATATTCGTGATTGTTTATGAAATATTTGAATGGATATAAATTGAAATTGAAATAAAAAAACAATCAAAAAGTCTTCGTTGCAACCAAAATTTACATATAAATTGTATAGAAAATGCTCGGCCACAAACTACCACGAGTAAATTTGCACTTCCAAAATAAATTGACGAGGAACTACATTTTTGCAATTAATTTTCAGGAAATGAGAAATTGTAGCCAAAAAAGTGAAATCGGGTGTATTTTTGTACCAAGCACTGTAAATATGCAGGTTCCTCCAAGTATCCTCGGTTTAATAGAGCATGCACAGATGCTGCTTTTGTAGCCCTGAGTGGTCAGCTGTTCTTCCTCTACGCCACGTCACAGAGAGAGAGCGTCCACGTGAGCACCCTCTCTCTCCCTCCCTCCTGTAATTACACGTGTGGACTTGCTGAAGAAGCGCGACTCATAATGAGCGCACACTCACTCAGCTGAGAATAATCAGCCGCAGCAAGACGACCACGAGCCCTCCCTGATCGCTGTGCGAGGCTGTGTGGGCACACATACTTCTCCAGCATGCTCTGTGAGGAAGGAGGAAAACACTTATATGTATATTCGTGCGCTTAACTTAACTTTCAAATACAACAACAACAAAAAAAACATAGTTAAGCATCGAAAAACAATCGAAAACAATATTGTTATCGGTTTCAGGCAACGAGTTACACGGTTTATTTTCATCTAAGTTTTGGTTTATTACGTAAGCACACGTGTCGTCTTGTAGGCGTGGTTTACATGTGAGATTTAAATGCCAATGTATCTTTGCATCTTAGTTTAAATATTATTATAGGTGTAACTACATCCTAAGTTTGGAAAAAAAAAATACAACTGAAGAGTAGCAAAGTCAATTATAAATGAGAACACTTTAAAATGATAATTTCACTTTGTAAACATTTGTATGACACAGGTAAAACAAAAGTCCCGGTATTATTTGGTGATCTTTGGTTCTGCTGGCTGGCTGGGCGGGAACGTGAACTGAACAATCATTTACGCTCTGCGGTGATGGCGGAAACAAAATAAGCGATAAATAATTTCAAAAAGGTGTCCTGAGCGCTACATAATGAAATAGCCCCTAATGGATGTAGGGTGGGGGGAGGGGTGGGGAGGGGAGGGGGAAAATACGTCATCGGGCGTGAATTATAGCTAACCGCCTTGCACTTAAGTAAATGTAGCGACATTAACATTAATTCCACATTTTATTTATGGCGCGGATTAAGAGTCTACCTGTGTTGCGATTATGAGAAACATTGCTCCACGGCGTAGCTGGTTAAATAAATTACAATACAAATGTTATCATGATCTTTGAATTCCCGTAAAATGTTTTCTTAGTATGTTTCTCGTTTTAAAAAAATACCAATACTTTTTATAGTTTTTTCAAAAATCATACCGTGCCCCGGCCATTTTGGGTTACAAAATAATAATAATAACAATAAAAGCGTTATTCGAGCCCGGTTACGCGGAGGGTGTAATACGTGACCAGCCATATAAAAAGAAATACATTGATCGAAAAATACATCTGGGAAAATAGAAACAGAGAAAGAAAATTACATTGAAAGAAAACAAACATTGATCGAAAGAAATATAAGAAATAGAAAGTAGAAAATATAAACAAATGACAGCGTGGAGATGAAGAATGCGTTGTGGCGAAAAAACCTATGCTTACGGTTTAACAAAAGCATCAAAACCCTGTTGTGAGCTGCAGCATCTCAGTTTCAGTGGTGTAGGTATCCTTGTCAGCCTCAGCATTCTCGCCCAAAGCCTCCACAGCCCCGACTCCCATCTGCTGGCTTTGAATTTCGCCACGATGTCGTTGCTGCTGGACTCGAGCCTCTCTCGGAATCCAGCCACTCGGTGCCGCAACAGACCATTCCAGTGTGGGAGCTGGGCGCTGCAACTTCTTCTCGGGCGCATTATTGCTCTGTACTCCATGTTGTAACGAATTCGCATGTCGTTCATACTCTGCACCTTGTAGCTATACCACGATTCACTGGTGTATTATTGGATGCAGAGTACTTGAAACAACATAATTTTAACTGCTTTGGAGCACTGAGTAAACCACCGGGCTAGCATATTTGCCCTCCCGCAGTACCTATGCCCCGATATTGCCGACTAATCGCTCCCCCAGTTCTTGTTTACCGTATACGCCAATCTTGTCAAATACGACTTTTTCATGCAGTTGTCTTATGAATCAAATTCTAAGCTAAGAAAAGAAAAACCGTAAAACTCGATAATGTGAGAGTTATTTTCAATATATTTTAAATAAATTTCTTGTTTTCATAAGACACATTGGTCCAGTACACATGCAAACATTGCTCATGTAAAATTTTCTCAATGGCGTATACGACAAACAAGAACTAAGGCAGCGTAATGTCAGCGTCGTCAGTCCCGGTTTCATTTAAAATGTGCCCCCGGTATTTAAACTCTTTCACCTGTTTCACAAAATGACTATTGGTACCCGCCGTTCAACATAAAACATTTATTGGGAATTAATAAAAACTTTTACTGAAAAAACTTCACCCGATAAAATACTGTATTTTTTTCTTAGAGAACAAAGAATCTTTAAGCATTCGAAGAAAACCTGCGCGCAAAAACTAATAAATCATTCAAAAATAAACAACTCCGCACTCCTGTGGAAATTAAAAACGATTTGCATTCCGCGTGAAGCCCACAAAAAATCCACGAATTCCTGAAACTTTCCCACCCGTTCACTTCTCCGAATATCTCCCTTCCCCCGGCTCTCCCCTCTTCCCCCCGCGCGGACCCCTCATGAGATGGCGCTGATAACTTCCATATCATTAGTTCTCTGGCGGGAGATTATTATTAATGCCCGCCCTTATTTATGTCCAGGCAGGTCCGCCAGCAACTTGCCCAACTAATAAAATCAATTATTGGTCGCAACTACAGACATTAGCGTCTCCGGAACTTGCGACTACACACAGCACCGCCTGGAGATTTATATCGGCTACTTGATGGCGGCCGGGCCCTGCAGCCCCTAGCTAACTACTCGTGGAGCTCCATGCGGCTACAGCGGAGCCCTGAGCTCCGTGCTGATATTTATAATTCTATCAAATAAACATCAACTCCAGCAAGAGAACAATACCTTGTCAACAATTACAAGCAATGTTAACGGTTTGTATTTTCAACAAAATCTACAAAATCCTTTCATAAATCTAAGAAACTATGATGTATTCATATTTCAGATATTTATTTAATGCATGCCCACAAGCAGAAACGAGAAAACTTGCGCTTAAGGCGTGGTATAAAGCTAAATCTGCCGTTTTTGTTTCTTACACTTTATGGTCTTAGCAAAATAGTTACAGTAATGAAAAAAATCAAGCATGTTTAATAAATTTTTTTCTTAATTATTAAGCTTAAACAAAATATATAACTTAAGAATTGCCACCACAAAAAAATATTTAAAAAAACGCGTTTTATTCACATTTTTAGCTTTTTTTTCGTGTGTGCTGTATTTTGGATTTTTTTTTTGCTTTTTAATTAAAGAACTATACATTTTTCAGGTTCAGTAATAAACATTTTTTTTATAATGTCAATAGTTTTTGAGTAAATATGGAAAAACTGTGTTCTTTGATTTAATTAAAATTTAATTCATATAGTAGTTTCAGTTTTTCCATATTTACTCAAAAACTGTTGACATTATAAAAAAAATTGTTAAGTACGAAATTTAAGCAATGTATAGTTTTGTAATTAAAAAGCAAAAAAAAAATCCAAAATACAGCACACACGAAAAAAAAGCTAAAAATGTAAAAAAACGCGTTTTATTAAATATTTTATTAATTGAAACAATGTTTTACCATTTATATTTTTAAATATTTATATTTATTAAATATGTTTTTGTGGTGGCAATTCTTTAGTTATATATTTTTTTCAAGCTTTATAATTAAGAAAAAAAATTAATAAACATGCTTGATTTTTTTTCATTACTGTAACTATTTTGCTAAGACCATAAAGTGTAAGAAACAAAAATCGCAGACTTAGCTTTATAACACGCCTTAAATGTGCTTCGTTTTGTTATACGATTTCAATCACAATGTTAATTGAACATAAGCCTTGCAATTCTCGCTACCCTTTCCTGAAGCAAGAATGACATTGGCAAAGTCAAACAATTTTTACAAGATCATCTTGAGACTGACTAATCAAATCCCATACTATCCCAACCAAATAAAAAACAAAAATAAAATTTCAACCTAAACCGATGCAATAAACTTTTCAAAGGTTACAAAATAAAAAGATCTTTCACTTATAAAACGATAATTTTTTTCAAAAAATCAGTGAACTAATTCAAGGGTAAAAAAATCGAAAACAGTGCAGAAGGCCCAGCCGATGAGACGTGACGCTGCACTCTGATGGCGGCGCAGGGCGGGGCTCCCAGCGCGGCAACTCGCATTCAATACTCTTTAATTGCTTCCTAGTGGAAACTCCCTCAACTCTTTCTTCCCTTGTGCCCCTGCCCCTGCCTCTGCCCCTTCTTGCTCCCGCCCCTCCAGATGCGAGTGCGCCCTCGCCCTGACATAAAACAACAATATTTCATCCTCCTCCGTAACGCCACAAATCGAACTAATAACGCGACCATTATGAACATAAACTCAAGGCAAAGATTTAAAGTTTGCACATAAATTTGATATATATAATTACGTACCGCGGGGTGGAGGACAGGGGTGAGGTGGAGGAAGGGGCAGGGGCACTAGATACAGGGCCGCTCAGGAAACTCAAATATACGAATAGATGTCTGCTGGAGTTATCATATTTAGTACAACTCGATATTAAAAATATTATTGAGCTCTTATCGTCCAAGAAACAAAAAAAAATAAAATCACTTCTTGTTGCAATCACCAATATGAAAAATAAAGCAAAAACCTTTTTAGCCGCACCGCATCCTTTTATTTGTTTAATATTTCATTTTAAATTGATGTTTCATTATGGAACTAAAAGACTTTAAATGGTGCTGTTGAAGTAACTATTTTTTTCTACTACCATTTGGTAATTTACTAAATACAAAATGGCTAACGCAATCACAATGCCATACATTTTTACAGCCTGTTGCGTAATGGTCATTACGAAACGGGTAACCGTGTTGAAATGAGAATGTGCGCAGGCGCATTGTCAGAAATGGGACCATTTTTAATTTCAAATATCAATCTTGTATGGGGTATGAAGACCTGTCAATCCAAGATGGCTGCAAGTGAACAGCTGATAAGTCTTCATACAAATATTACCGATATTCGGTAGGTAGGAATTACCGTGGTGATGAGACTTTCAGCCCTGTTCAGATGAAAAGAAATATATTTCATGTGTAGAGTAAAAAAAACTGTAAACAGTGCTAAAATTCATCGAATTTGTTTATCGAAATACTCCAATTTATAGCTTTCCTTTTTTAAAAAGAAAACAAAAGGCTTGAAAGGAAAATAATACAAGATATTTTCACCGCAAAAAAAACAAACTCAAACAGTCACTTGGCTAATAGGTGGGTATGAGGTTGACCCTCTATGCTGTAAAAACTTGGTTCACTTTGCCAATACAGTTGCAGGGCATTTGTTTATTTGAGTTTTGGGTTTGCTTATGTGCGGCGTGTATAAGCGTGACCTGATATGTGTCTGCATGTGGGCAAGAATTGAATATGAATCCTGCATGTAATATTATTATCTTTTTCTACACATTACTATCGTATACATTATTGTATTGTTCTGTTTGTTGAATAAAAAAAAATAAAAAAAAAAATAAAAAAAAAATTCTTTGCAACTTAGATTAGATTAGAAAATCGAAGGGAATGATGATAAATAACACGTTTTGACAACAGTAAGGTTTTAATTCAAATGGTCGTAGAAAAAGTATTGTATGCCACTGCACGTAATTCGCCCTTGTAACACTAGCGCTGTCTATTGTGCCATTTGGCTGCGCCTCATGGCACAAACTAGCACTCGTGTTAAAAGGCTATCATTACTAGGCAGTGGCATAAATAATTATTAAAAAGTTGAATATTTTAGCGTGCGTTTGAAATTTCATTGTTTTTTTTAATCCTCACTTGGTTCATCTTACTCGCACACTGCTCTTTGTGACCGACCTGTTCCTGTGTTCTTAAAGAGCCGCTTCCTAAACAGCAGCTATCCAAAGGACTGATACTCTTAGGGCCGTTACCTAAAGGGCCGCTTCCAAGACACTCAGTGAGAAGCTACTCAGGTAGACGATACTCAAAGGGCATCTACACACCTGTTCCTGCCCTGGCCCTGTGCCCGCCCTGCCCCTGCGCCCACCCTGCCCCTGTGCCCGCCCTGCTCCTGCCCTGGTTACAGTTGCCAGGATTGGCGGAGATGTGCGCGCTACTGTGTACTATCATCATCATCATAATATCATGAACCCAAGAACCAGCCCCAAACTTCAATAACTCTAACAAACTTTGCTACTCGGATAATATATTACCGCAGTGGCCGCTAATCAAACGGCCATGCCTGTAATTTCTTGTTTACGACGATTGTTTTATGCAAATCATTAACACTAATGTTGATTTGTAATTTTTTTTACCAGTTAAAAGCAAAACTCTCCAACTAGACTAGATAAGTATTTGGTTTTAAATTTTACAAAAAGTTCCAATTATTTTTTATTTTTGAATATTAATATCATAATAAAGTTACATTCAACGCAGTGACCCTTTATTTAAAAAAAGCTAGGAGTGTGCCCCACATACGTAATATTAATTAAATTTACATAGTTATAGTTTTTACATTTTGGAGCATTTAAAATCTGTTACTGTTAAATAATAACTATATTTTCATTAAAAAATATTTAAAATTACTATTTAAAAATTATTACTCCCTTGTAATTGTGCAATCTTTGGGAAACCAACGCACCTAATATTAATTTCTGATAAGCCTAAGAAATGTACCTTGCTTACCATAAAAAATGTGTTTTTTAAATGATTTATTTTTATTTTAATGAAATATTTACACACTAATATTATTTCAGAATTAGGAACATTGAACGAGAATGTGGGTGATAATCAGAACAGCCTTAAAATATAATATCTCGGTATATTGCTGGGAATTACTCATTGATATATGATTACGGCAGTTGGGAGGGCGCGTTACTTCTCCCACAAGAGAAAGCTTAAAACTTGTGATGCAATTAAACATTATTTGTTCGGGCTCATTTGCTTTTGAGTTCAAATATTGTATTAGAAAATGGTCGCGCTACACGAGCATGATATCATAGCTACGCCGTAGACAAGAAGTGCCGTAGACAAGAAGAGCCGTAGACAAAAAGAGCCGTAGGGGCACATGCGTAGTGCGTAGAGCAGTCATGGTACACGATTGTTGTGCTATTTGTGTTCGTGTAGTGATGTTTTTTTTTTATCAAATATAAGAAATTAACTAAGATAATATGACAGCACTTGTCATTGAAATATTTCCTTGCAGAATAAGAGACTAAGATGTTCTCTGAGGGAGTCTCATACACAGGCAGGCTACTTGTTTGTGGCTCGCACAAAGCGCGAGACTTGCTTGTTTATTGTTGCGTATTTGCTTGTTTGGCAATAGTCCGGTATAGCAGTCCGAATAGCAGTCCGGTCGATAGCTCAGTTGGTAGAGTGCTTGCATTCTACCCCGTGAGCTCGAGTTAGAATCCCACCGAGGAGGGTGTCAGAAATGATTTCCTATTTCGGTGTTTATTTCAAACCCCATAATAAAATACCGGCAAGGTTTACTCAGCCTTCACAAGAAATGAGTACCAGCCCCCTCGGGAGCTGGGAAACCCCCACTTCAACTGAAGTGGTTGTCGTAAGGCCGGCCCCCTTACCTGTTAAAATAAATAGGTTCAACTCGCCACATGCGACTCCTTCGGGGATATCGCGGCAAGAAGTTACACTATATGTGTAGCTTAGTTGCGTTTGCGTTGCGTTTGCATAATATTTTTTTAAATAAAAAAAAAAATAAAAAAAAAAAAATTGAAAACAGTTTGTTCATAAACTTGAAGTTATTTTTTCACCTTGTTTAGATTCTTGTATGATTATAATTGTAATTAAGGGTGATTGAGAGGTCAGCGCGCCCAACTTTGATGACCAAAATAGCCCATATTTTTAATTGTAAGGTAGCATTTTTTTTCCAGATTAAATTAACACATAAAATTAGGTATTTTTTTCCATAAAAAACCAATTCAAAATAATTTTATTTACGGAGATACCTTAAATGGAGATTTCCACTGTTCTTATGAATAAATCCTAACTTTTTTTTATTTCAAAACATTAATTTTGATTAGCTTTATTTTTTCTACTTGTTAGTTGTTTTTTTTTACTTTTCATTGATTTTTTATGATTATTTAAAAAGTACCCAAATTTTGCATACGATATTGTAGCTACATTCGTCTTTTAATGGTTTATTTTCCTTTTAGGATTTGAAGTGATATTTTTTATGTTTGTAATGCCATACTTGTTTTATTTTTTCTCCCCCGATTTCAATTTATCCTGGAAAAATAAAGATTTCCATACAAAAAATGACCCGGTCGCTAGCGTCACCTGCGGCCGGTAGATGAACTGCGGAGAAAAATATTATATCTCCTTAGTTTTATGGAAGCAAGATTTATATAATGCAAAAGAGTACAATCGTTTACGTTACAACTGGACCAACTGGTTTCTCAAAAATGCATGGAAATCAAAACGCCATCTAGAGTTGCTGTTTAAGATTCCATACATTTTTTGGTTGCGCTGTATTTGCTACATTTCATACTTCGGGGACACTCGTGTATCATCGTATATTGCCGAAGATGCTCGAGTCAGCCCTCTCTTATATTGTGTGTAAGAGTATATACATAAACGCTATGGTAGTATAATACGTACGTACATAAAAACAGTTTGCAAAGTTTAACGAAATGGCGAAAAACAGCAAAAGATCATTCAATCAGATGAAATGAATTGTACGGAGAGCTGCACACGACTTTATAGTATTCTGATAAGTTTTTTTCCATTACATGAATAATATGAAAGTTTGTTTGAATTTCAAAGTGAAATTCATTTAGCTCAATGATTTAGCTGGAAAGAATTCTGCTGGCTGGCCTTTTTTGTTGAATTGAAATCATTTTTTGAACCTAGCGTAGAGCAATTTGAAATTTTCAGGCCTGTAATTTAGTCTAGTGGTTAACGCTGAACTGAACAGATTTCAGTCTGTTTTGAATGCGGCCGCAAGACTGATCTTCGGGATGTCCAAATTCTCTCACATCACTTCGCTGTTGAAAGAACTACATTGGCTTCGTTTCCCTGAGAGGGTTCCGTGTGTGTTTGATGGTATTTAAAGCCCTAAATGGTTTGGCTCCATCATATCTGGCAGACATATTTTCCCCCGTTGAAGTGAGTGTGAGGGGGCGGACACTTAGGTCAGCGGGGTGTCAAGCTGTCAGATTGATGCAGCCTCGCCGTCAAATACGCACTAATTTTGAGGATCGCGCTTTCCGGTTTTCGGGGCCGATGGAGTAGAACAGACTGCCACCCGGAGTGAGGGTTTCGGAATCTGTTGGCATTTTTAAGGGAGCACTGAAACGGCACCTTTTTAAAATATCTAATTCATGATTAGGAGGGCCCTTGAGGTGTGAAACACACAAAAACGGCGCTCTTTGGTCATGTAAAAAATTAAATAAATAAATTATCCTCATATGTATATATATATATATATAGGTATATATGTTTAATTTTAGGTTTTCACGGATTTTCACGGACTCGTAATCCAAAAGTCAAGATTTCGATTGGTGCAAGACAACTAAGTTCCGTCGAAATCTAACAAAAATGTCATGAGTATGTGTGGCTAAGTAAATAATAATTTCTTGCCGCGTTATCCCCGAAGGGCTTCGCATGTGGCGAGGGAACCTATTTATTTTATAGGTAAGAGGGCCGGCCTTACGCCAACCACTTCGTTGATGCGAAGGCATACCAGCTCCCGTGGGGACTGGTACTTATTTCTTGTGAAGGCTGAGTACACCTTCCTGGTATTTTATTTTGGGTTAGAAATAAACACCGAACCGGAAATCATTTCTGACACCCTTATATTATATCAGTGGGTAATTATATAAAAACGCAACTAAGCTACACATGTAGTGTAACTTCTTGCCTGCGTTATCCCCGAAGGAGTCGCATGTGGCGCTTCGGGACCTATTTTTTTTTACAGGTAAGTGGGCCGTCCTCACACCAACCACTTTTAGTTGAAGTGGGGGTTTCCCAGCTCCCGTGAAGGGCTGGTTCTCATTTCTTGTGAAGGCTGAGTCAAACTTTGAGATCGAACCCTTGCTCTCGGCATGGAATGCAAGCATTCTACAAATTGAGCTATCGACCTTTTTACGAGCTTGATCGTCGTCGCTATAAAGCGCCAATTCTCAAGCAAGACCCAGTTGCTGTAAGGCCGGATGGACATTTCGTGACCGGTCATTGGTAAAGGTTTTATGAATTTTTCAACCCAGCGAAGAGCAAATTTGAAAATATAAATGGTATATCTTTTGTGCTGCTTTTATGCTTAGAATATATTCCATCACTTAGTTGAATTATTAGAAAAAAAACTTCATGTTGCTATTTCAATGTACACATCCAATGGTATAAAAAAGTATACTATACAGGCATATATAGCACTTGGATGCGTTGTCTTCCTTCGCACAGGGTGAAGTCCATGAGCACACACACATTGGCATATTTACTGAACACATACGCAGTCACGGCCTCAACAAACATTCCCTGGCTACGCAGTAATATGAAACCTTTTTTTAACTTTAAAAATTAATAACATTTAGGAGACGAAGATGAAAAGAAAAATGAAAGTTGTATTTTTATAGGTAAGGAAGCCGGCCTTACGCCAACCATTTCAGTTGAAGCGGGGGTGTCCCAGCTCCCGAGGGGGCTGGTTCTCATTTATTGTTAAGGTTGAGAAACCTTGCCGGTATTTTATTATTGAGTTGAAATAAACACCGACACGGGAAATCATTTCTGACATCCTCCGTGGGATACGAACCTCAGCTCTCGGCATGGAATGCAAGCACTCTATCAACTGAGTCATTGGGACATAATCACAATGTATAATCTATCATCTAAGTGGCAAAACTATGTTAACATTTAAGGTTCATATTAAGTGCATGCTCACAAAAATACACTTGTAAGTTCGCATTTACAAATCGTGCATGCGCATTTACATATTAAAATCAAATCCACAAATAAACAAAAGCCCTGCAACTTTTACTGATCTTCCCTGAAACAGGGGTGACATTGGTAAAGTAAACCATTTTTTAAAGTTTGGGTGGTGAGCCTCATACCAACCTATAAGTCAAGATAAACAATGAAAATGAAATATATATTTTTTTTTTTCATATTTTATTTTAATACACTTGTATAGGTCTGCAACCACTGGAGTCTACACTTTGATAAAATATGCAATGTAAAAAATACAGGGCACACACGTGTGTGCTTCTGTGTGACTATAGTGTAAACTGAACTGTAGCGTTTTATTCCAATTCTGTGAAATGTAAAACGCTCTCTAGAGACCGTATGCCAGTTTCTATGCATTTTTGAGTAATCGGTACAGGGTGAATAATTATTTACTTATATACTTGGATATATCTGTTAACACGAACGAAAGTGAATTGTTGTAAATTTGTTTACAAATAAAATGAATGCCTTTTTTTGTATTTGTATGTAAATAAAATAAAATAAATGCTTGTTTGTAATTAATGTATAACTTCGCTTCGCTTTCGCTTTCATGTTATTTTATTGCTAAAAAAAACACAAAATGGTTCAGATACAATACGATCTCCTACCGACGAACTCTCAAAGCTAAACGCGGGATTTGATGCATTTTCGCGGCTACTGGATAATAGGTGGTCGTGACGGGCAAATAAATTCATATTAAAATGAAATCATACACCCTTAAAGCAAAAATATCGACCCAATAATGTAGCGATTTTTATAAGTACCTATTTGATATTTTCTGTTTCTACGCACTCGATGGCAATGAAAGTTTATTAACATAAAGTTTGATTAAAAAAACATTTGATAATCAAAATCGTTTGGTGATGACTGTTTTGTTATTCATATCTTAGAAGATCGTGAAATCTGAGAACTGTGAACATTAACTCCCAATAATTCCAAATGTCTTCAATATTGTTCTTGGATGGAATCAATGTAATCTCAGGGAATGTCGCCTCGCATTTCGCTCTGTTCTTGGTATTTATTCTGCGTCTTGGGAAACTCAAGCCGTGAGCACAGTATGTGAACAAGATAGGGCGGAGTGAATAATTACCGAAAGAGAAAATGCATCAAAAATTTCAAAAAAACTAACATTCATGAAGTTACTCATTGATTGTGAAGCATTCTGCCATTGTTTACATAAGTTTGTCAACGACGATACCATGTTGAAAGCACCGGTTCTCATCAGATCACCGAAGTTAAGCAATATTGGGCGCGAATGCTACTTGGATGGGTGACCGCTAGGTACACCGCGTGCTGTTGGAATTTATTGGATCGATCCGACTACACTTCGGGCTCGTAAATAGAAGGTTGTGGATTCCAATCCCAGCGGAGCACAACAAAATATACCATTTATATTTCCAAATGTGCTTTTTGCCGGGTTGAAAAATTCATAAACCTTTACCAAAGACCGGTCACTGAAAGGTCCATCCAACCTTACAACAACTGGGTCTTGCTGAGAATTGGCGCTTTCTACAGCGACGACCAAGCTCGCAGAGGGCTCTTGAGGTGTGATACACACAAAAACAGCGCTCACCAAATAAATCATCCCAATTAGTTAAAAATTCAAATGGGTAAAACATACTTTTAATTCACTTATTTATTTATTTTTTGTGCTCGAACATTTTCGCTTAATGAGGCATCTTCAGGAGCAGATTGGTTACAAAAATTTTTAAAAAATAATTTTCAAAACAATTTTTTTCCAAAACAAAAACATAAATTCATAGACAAAATTTAACAGAAAAATAATATATTTAATAATATCTTTTTTTGTTTTTGTTTTTGTTTTGGAAAATAAAATGTTTTGAAAATTATATTTATAAAAATATTTGTAACCAATCTGCTCCTGAAGATGCCTCATTAGGCGAAAATGTTCAAGTACAAAAAAGAAATAAATATGTGAATTACAACTATGTTTTACCCATTTGAATTTTTAACTATGAATTAAAAATGGACTTTCACTCTGTTAATAAATCCCCTCTACAAAATATAATAAATCATCCTAATATTATTCAGTAGGTAGGATTGAAAACGCAATCCAAATTTGATTCCAAATATGATTTATACTTACATTTTTTTTGCTTTTTTATTGACATTTCTTGCAATTATGATGTGTTTTGTTTCATAAAATCATATAACTTGACATTTAGCAATAATGATAATGTTATCGGTTCCTTTGGTTAGTGAGAGCAGTCCTTGGTTAGTCCGCCTCGCCCTGCATGGCCCCGCGTGGCTGCGGGGGGAGGAGAACATCCCGCGGTCCCAACAACCCTCCCCCTCCCCCCGCCCTGAACACACATCTCATAATAACTCCATACAAGTGTGCGCGGTTTCAACTTTGGAGATTCCGTGTGATTTACCGCGCCGATTTCATTGTTTTGCGTTTAGATTACGATATACGAGGGTAGGTGAGCTGGCGGGCAATGCACAGTAGACCTTAAAGAGCGGGAATAGCACTTAAAGACTTGCCCGAATTGTTGTCGGAGTGGCGGTGGGGGGAGTGTACCTCGCGACTTAGCTGTAAGCGGCATACTTTACCTCCAATAGTTACTGCTTGGTTTTCGTCTTATTGTACAGCTCTAATGTGCGGCCTTTGTGTGCATATCTGGGAAGTTGGGACTCTCGGGAAGCAGATCAGGCGCGCAGCGTGTATAGCGTACACTGTACGGGCCACGGCGCGCACTTCCTCCAATAAATCACGTTTATTCGGAATGACAATAATATCATACACCCGCCATTATGCCCACAAACATTTTCATCTTGTTTGTTGGGCTTAAAGTTGGCTTTTATTAAAGCCGATATTCCGAGAAGTTTCCTGAGACTCTCCCTGAGTACTTCTCATATTATCATTGTTTGCGTATTTCATGTATGGAGGAGCAGGGAAGTAAATCTGAGAAAGTCAGTGAGCTGCGTGAGTTGTAAAGAGAATGTTGTTGATGGAATATTTACTGTTTGTTTTCCCCTACAATACTCACATGGTTTTGTAAGCAAATACTTCAGGATGTATTTTTAAATGAGCACAACACCTCTGAACACGTACACTTTTAAGAAAAAGCTGCTCAAGGTGTAACTTGTACAAAAGGATCAATTAATACATAAATAGAAAAATTGGAATAAAATAACGCAGAAATTAAATTGAAAATCTCCCGAGTCGAGAGAGTAGGCAAAAAAATGAGATCTATGATTTGAAAAAAATAATTGATACCAACAATAATTTATCATTACTTATTCCAAAAACAAGACCCACATTAATACAAACGAAATATTTTCTTACTGTTTCAAAAATTTAGGATGATTTATTTTGAAAGAATAATAAAAAATTCATCCAATCAGCTTTTTCTCACCCTCATTTGAGCGTTGCGGATATGTGCAGTCTGTTGTATATCTGTTTTCACCTAGTTGGCGTGCTTTTTTTAATAAAAATAACAAATCAATAAGACAGAATTTCCCCGCACAACAATATGGATTATTTATTTGTTCCCATAAACGCCTGCTGCTCTTCAGAATAAACGTTTGGTCGCAATAACGGGAGTTCCTCTTTAATTCCTCTAATCGACATATTTTATCCGTCACTCCGCAGCGGGATTGCGTCGTAGTGCGAGCTCTGCGTACTGAGGCCTCTACGCCGTAGCACTTTCTATTACTTGATCGTTGTCATAGAAATCGAAAAAAATCTAACAGAAAACTACTCCAACATTATTGTTTTTTATTTTTAGACCGGTCCGTCGTCTAGTGGGGACGATTTAGACTCGTGTGGGTCCGAATCCCGGCGGAGCACAAAACATAAATATACCATTTATATTTTTAAATATTCTAATATGCGCTGGGTTGAAAAAAAACAAACATTTTTAAACCTTTACCAAAACCGGTCACCAAAGGTACATCCAGCCTTACAACAATTGGATCTTGCTTGAGAACGGCGCTTTCTTTAGCGAGAACTAAGCTCGTAGAGGGCTTTTGAGGTGTGATTTACATAAAAACAGCGCTCACTAAATTAATCATCCTAATATTTTTATTTTCATAGATGTAAACTTTTAAATTTATCACTTTTTTTTATAAAAGATTTTCTTAATTCACTACAAAATACGTTGAAAAATACAAGACCTCAAAATATGAGGTATTTCAGGATCAGATCACTTGACCCAAAATTAATTCTATATATTCTTGATTTCTAAGTGAAGCTGAACCAACTAAAGATATTGTGACTTATGTAGCTGACGCTCTACAGATGCGGGGTTGCTAAAGCCATATTTATGCAACTGCTCCTTATCCATTTCTGTCAGCTGGTAGTAAGGCAGCTACCTTTTCAATAATTCCAACTCTCGGTATCCGGAAACAAAGCGGCGGGTCGTTGTCCTATCGAAGAAGTGAAGAGATGGTCAGGAAGAGTAGCAGATCGAAGTTCAGAAGAATGCGGGGAGTGGTAGCAACGGTTTCAACCTATACCTAAAAAACAAAACGTACCAATGAATCCTAGAAATAAGGGTGGCAACGCTCGGAACTAGAGATGGGACGGGTTCTTCTTGGTCCAATCGAGACGAACCAACAATCTCTCAATTATTGGTGAATATTAGGGCTTTCCCGGTATTTGCGAAAGTGGAACCTAATGTCGAAGGGATTCTTTATTGAGAGCCCAAACACAAATCCTTTATTATATTGCCCTTCGTCGTCGTCTTTCGTCGTCGTCTTTCGTCGTCGAGTTTCGATTTTCAAAATCAATGCCATCACAGCAGATGAAACACATTCATGATATATGTCAAATTAATTTTTGTATATATGCTGCAATGCTGCGAGCTTTCGCGTTTGTGTTTAAAAATTTATGAAAACTTCTTTCAATAAATTTGTTTGTTCATATTGAAAATGTATGGAACTATATTGACATCTAGCGGCAAAACGTGAAAGTTTTTTTTATATTTTCTTTTATTTCATGCAAATTAAAAAAAAAAAAAACAAAATAAAAATGGATTTAAGTCTGTAATCTAAGTTGCAAAGATATATAACATTTGAGATTCATAATATTACATGCATTCTTACAAGCAGACATGTATAATATATAATATACATATATAAGTTCTAATCTAATCTAATCTAATCTAAGCTGCAAACATATATATCATTTAAGATTTATATTACATGCATTCCACAAGCAGATATGTATAAGTTCCCGCTTACATATGCTGCATGTGTACTTACAACATGTTTGAAAACGTTTGTGTCCTTTATATAAATAATAAAAAAAGTGAAAATAAAACAGATTTTTTTAATAACTAAATAAAGATGATTTTTCACAGTGTTAATGCACCAACCATCCAATCTAATCTAATCTAATCTAAGCTGCAAACATATATATCATTTAAGATTTATATTAAATGCATTCCCACAAGCAGACATGTATAATTTCGCGCTTACAAATGCCCCATGTGGACTTACAAAATAAAAAACTAATCTCAAATGAACATAAGCCCTGCAACTCTTGCCAACCTTCCCTGAAACAAAGGTGAAATTTGCAAAGTAAACCATTTTTTAAAGTATGGGTGGTCAGCCTCATACCAACCTATAAGTCAAGAAAATTATTTTGAGTATTTCTTTACATAATCTAAGTTGCAAAGATACATACCATTTAAGATTCATATTAAATGCATTCCCACACGCAGACAGGTACAAGTTCACGCTTACAAATGCCTAATGTGGACTTGCAAAATAAAAAAACTAATCTCAAATGAACATAAGCCCTGCAACTCTTGCCGACTTTTCCTCAAACAGAGATAAAATTTGCATGGTGAACCATTGCTTACAGTATGGGTGGTCAGCCACATACTAACCTGTAAGTCAAGGAAATTATTTTGTTAAGTTCTATAATCTAAGTTGCAAAGATACATACCAATCGAGATTCATATTAAATGCATTCCCACAAGCAGACATTTATAAGTTCGCGCTTACACATAATGCATGTTGACTTACAACATAAAACCCATTCTCAAATTAATATAAGCCCTGCAACTCCTGCCAATCTTCCCTGAAACACAGCTGAAATCTGCAAAGTGAACCATTTTTTAAACTATGGGTGGTCGATTTTCTTTAACAAAGGCTGCATGTTTTTATTTTACATGTTTTCCGAATTTTAACGCGAGGAAACTATGCGCAATATACACATTCACCAAATGTTAAGGGGTTGGGCTGCGTAGCAGCCAGGGGCAACGCCCCTAGTAATATATTAATTATTAAAAAATGATAACAAAGTTTGTTTAGTTCTATTTTATTTATTTTTATTTAGTTACAAACAAAAAAAACGAGTTGTGACCGGTTTCAACCTCTTGGCCATCCTCAGAGAAACTGAAATCTTAAAATAATGGGAGACTATATAAAGCAAAATGAATATTATACACACAGTAGAATTAGGAGAAATATGAAAAATTATAAAAAATAGCTTTGTGAATTTATCAAAATGTATACTAAGAACAATATGGACAAAAACAAATAATTAAGTGAAGAGTAGGAAATTTACTAAGAATAAATTTAAGTAAATTTAACCCGTAACAAAGAACAATACAAAATTATGAACAATTATAAAGTATATACCAAGGTTGCTGCAATAATCGCTTCTCAGTTAGTTGCCCAAAGAAGGGCCTGTTTTACTTTAAAAACTTTACCTGCGTCAACAACAACTTATTTCCCCATTCTTTATTTCTACTCGCGTGATTTGTTTGGAGTGACGCCCTGAGATGGAAACTGCGAAGGGAAAGAAAGCGTCTGCGCGCTGTTCCTCTAATGGCGCCGCTAGCCTCCCCGGCCCTGAGCAATGGCGCTATTTAAACAATTTGTGACTTGAAATAACATTAAAATCTGTCGCCCCGCCGGCGGACGTGTTTACTGCTCATGCCACTTCACCCAAGACATCTCTCTCCCTTTCTCCTCTTCTCTCTCAGCTGGTTAATGAGTCGACTATAATTGCTAATTACAACTGAAGATGCCATTGAAAGGATAAATGTGAGATGATATTCCCGTATGCCACATGGCACAAGATGGGATCATGTTACGTTCATACATAAGAGCGCAATTTTGGGCTCATTGGTATTTGTATATTTTTTCGTAGCTGTTTCGTAGACTTGCTTCAATGAAGTTTATTAAAATATAACAAACCTTGTGAAGAGAAATAAAACCCATATTTCAACGACAAGATGAGATTTACTTTATCACTATGAAACAATGCAAGCATTAGCAACTCTTTCTTCGGAATTGTTTTCAGTTTTCATGAAAAAACCGCGGAAGATTTAAATTTGGTTTTCACATAAATAATACAGGCCATGGTGGGATCGGTTATATTTTTAATTGCAGCTGGATACACAAACGTGAGAAAAGTACTTCATAAATAAGGACACGTGACAGTGGGCGCCGTTAAGCCTGATTTATACTTACATTGTTCCCGGAGCATTTTTCGGAATATTAAGGAGCGCCCTCTTAGCGCACTAATCCTCAGCAACCCGGACCTGGCCCTCCCTCCCTCTCCTTCCCCCTCCACACCCAACATTAGTCAGGGCGTCACATTTTTCCCGGTGTTGTGAGTTTTCATTTTATCATCGTCGCTGGGAATTAAACATTGAAGGGCTTAACGTGTGTTGCTGTTATGTTGCGGTCTCGCGTGCTGTACCCTTAGTACGAGTAGCAAAACTTGAGAAAAGTGGAGTTTACGGAAAATATTAAAGAGTGATTTCTCCCAAAATCTGCCGTTTTTGTTTCTTACACTTTATGGTCTTAGCAAAAGAGTTACAGTGATGAAGAAAATCAAGTTCAAACAAAAATTTTGGGGGAAATCACTCTTTAATAATTGCCGTAAATTTTACATTACTCAAGTTTTGCAACTCGTACTAAGGGTACTGGAGACCGCGCTGGGATGCATAAAGCTTTCCACGCAGCAGGTAACTGAAAACAATATTTTAATTTATGCACGAAAAAAATATTATCTTAATTTTATTACAAGTGTTTTAAAACAAAAATTATTTTGGACGAGACAAATAAAAACAGGGATACTTTTGATTCATTTATTTTGTGAACGGAGTCATTGTCAACTTTAGTATTCTTAAGCAAAAATAAAATTGACAATTTTGAAACCTTAAGTTTTGTTAACACATTTTTATTTGAATTTTTTAATATACTCGTATCTATATTATAAATCAATTCAATCAACCTATGTAGGAAGTCTGCTAAAGCAATGATCCCTGTTACAGAAAACTAAAAACTGAACTTGTGGGTGTCAGACGTCCTCTATCAGAGGTGTTGATACCCTCCCCTCCCCCCTCCCCTCAAGGTTTCGTTGCGTGGGGGGGGGGCGGGGAATTAGGGGGCGGGACACATAGTGTGGGGCGGATTTCAATTAACGTGGCTACAAATCATCAGACTAGAGTGGCGGTGATGCCCTCTGATGTCCACTCTTAGCATTCTTTCACAGTTTACTTCCATACAGCGGTATTCATACATAGCAAATGCAAAGCTCAACCGACACCTAACATGACTTTTCTGTCAACAATACGATGATTCATGGGTCCGCTATGGATCACAATGTTTGTGAATAACACTGATAGAGTTTATGACTTCAACTCATCATTGATCATCTGTTCTCCGATGGATGATGTGCATTATAATGACAAAACTCCTTAGACTGCTTCATAATCAGCCAAATATGAGGAACTCATTTTAATCTCTGACTATTTTTTAACGTATAGTGGACATCTCATGTATTGAAATTTCCTATAAACGACATGATTGAGTTGTAAAAAGTGCAGATATGGGAACATAAAAGCATATTTTTCACTTATTTGTTTTGATTTTATAGCAAACAACCTTGCATGTGATGTGTTCAATTTTTCAACCTCAGTCATGCCTTCCACATTTGATTATTTTTTCTTGCTTTTCTTTTAAATGCAGTTTTTGTCTCGCAAATATTCAAATTAAAAAGGTTGATCTGCAACATTAGTTAAATGTTGAATAACATAATTTCAGCTTGTTGGCTTAGAAAATGCTTGGAGGAGCGGCGTGCTAAACTGTTGTTTTATATTTAAGTTAAATTATTTTGTCATGTATGTTACTTGACTTATAGGTTGTTATGCGGCTGATCACCCATACTGTAAAAAATTGGTTCACTTTGCCAATGTCACCCCTGTTTCAGGGAAGGACGGCAAGAGTTGCAAGGCTTATGTTCATTTGAGATTGGGTTTTTATATTGTAGGTCCACATGCGGCATGTGTTAGCGCGAAATTATACATATCTGCTTGTGGGAATGCATTTAATATAAATCTTAAATGATATATATCTTTGCAGCTTAGATTAGATTAGATTAGATTAAAAACTAAGCTTCCTAGGGGAGGAAGATAAGCTTTCCCAACTGCAGGAGCTACACAGCGGCAGATGACCACAGATGACCGACGTGTTCCAGTCTGCCGCCATCTCTCTCAATTGAATTTTCATTTATTGGCCTCATTTGCTGTAATGGCTACACGGTCAACAATAGATTGCCGAATAAATGCCGACTCCACCCCACGCTCCATCACTGCGTGGAGCACCAACCTCACTCCCCCCCCCCCTCCCTCCACCCCCAACTTCTACTCTGTGGACAGACATACGCGTCCGTGAGGTTATATACGCACCACACATATCCTTCTACTTTTATTCTTTATTTGTAAGTTTAACATGGTCAACACTAACAGTTGTTGATTAAGGAAGTGCCTATAATTGTATTATCTAGGTTTTTAGCAGTTACTTCGTGAAAGTTCATTTTAATAGATTAAAATAAAATATTCTTTGTTATAATTCACGTGAGTTTTTATTTTTTAAACACTACTGTAACTGTAACTCTGTAATTCAAATTCTCACGTCATAATATATTGTATGTTAGTTTATATTTGCACCTGAAGATGGGAGGTATTGCTTCTCCCGAAACCGGTAGTGTTTAAAAAATAAAAACTCACGTGAATTATAACAAAGAATATTTTATTTTAGCCTATAATTGTAGTTGGCTTCTTGTAATATATTAGTTAGATTTTATGGTTGGCTATTTCTTTAAATGTTTTCTTTTCAATATCGTGGTTTTTGAAACGTTGATAAAAGAAAAAAATCATTTATTTTATTTGATGATTGACGAAGAAAGTATATGTTGCTAGAATAGATGGATGTCGTGGTAGAGGAAGACCGAGAAAAGTATGGAAGGATCAAATCTCTGAAATAGCGAATGAATGGGATATCCAGAGTCATAATAAAAGGAGGACTTGTATGAAAAAGGTTATGACTCTGGATGAAATGAAAGAAGTATGCAAGGACAGGAAGAAGTGGCGGCTAATCTGCAGTGTTGATTTCTAATGTTGGTGTATTAATTTGCTACATTTTCGGCATAGGAAAAATTTGACTTTTTTTGTATTGATTTCTTTTTAAGGTTTTGTTCTTTTTATATTTAAATGTAATTTATTATTCATATTCATTGACTTATAGGTTGGTATGACGCTGACCACCCATACTGTAAAAAATGGTTCACTTTGCCAATGTCACCCCTGTTTCAGGGAAGGTCGGCAAAAGTTGTGGGGCTTATGATCATTTGAGGCTTGGATTTTTTTTGTAAGTATACATTTAGCATTAGTAAGCGCGAACTACACTTGTTGGTTTGTGGGCATACATCTGAGAGCTTTAAATTAATATATCCTTGCAAATTAGATTATAGATTATAGATTATTATTATTATATATTATAGATGTCATATTTAATAAATACACGTTTATTTACTCGAAAAGGATTGATTAAATTTTGTAGGGTTGGTGTATTTACACAGTGAAAATTCATTTTATTTAAAATATATATATATTTGTTTTTCTTTCTTAAACGTAGTTTATTTTTCATAATAATTACACAATAATAATCACTCTTGATAATGACCTGAGTATTAAAGGTCGAAAGTGCTCGAGATATAAAATATTATTGTAAAAATTAAACTACGTTTAAGAAAAAAAAATTTTTTAAAGAATGGATTAATATTTAAAATACACAATTATTTTCAGGAAAACAAACACAAGTATTTTTTGTTTAATCTACTTTATATGAGTACATTGCAATAACGTTTTCGATAACTGACTATCATATTCAGTTATAATTTATATACTTCATTAGCATTAAATTAGCTTTATTTTGTTACAATAATAAAAATAAATAAATTGTACAGTGGACTGCACAGGACTTTATAGCACAAAATTTTTGTTTTAAATTTAATGTTATTATTTTTCATACCAAAATATCATACTTTCTAAATTGTTTTTGAGTTATAAAATCTATTGCAACATATACCATTTAACCCCTTCTCTCCTGAAAGAAAAGGTCGGGAATACAATTTTTTTGTATGTTAATCTTCTTATCCCTAGTAATACATGTCGCACCATATTATTTCCTTTATTCTTTATTACTTTATAGCAGTCCGAAGGACTGTTATAAAGTATTGTATTCGTCCGAAAAAAAAAAATCGGGGTTTCAACGGAAATGAGTTGTCCTGCACCAGGACATGCAAAATAAATTGTACAGTGGACTGCACAGGACTTTATAGCACAAAATACGGTCATGTTTAGGTCATAGCCAATTTTCATAACAAAACATTTAGTTGTGTGTAAGTAATGAAGCTTATCTTTTTAAGCAATCGTCTTTTTGCAGTATTATCATTGATCCCGTTTGTATCAAAACTAACACTTTGTTTGGTGGTTACCTATACTTTTCATTGATATTTTGGAAAGTTATGATTGATTATCATATGGGTACAAATTTACTAGATTTTAAGACTCATAGCCTAGTATTTTATATTAGGCGTTTTAGTACCAAGAATATTACAATTATTTTTGTATTAAAATTTGTCACTTTGTATGGTGGCTACACCTTATAATATTTATTTGAAAAAAGTAATGATTAATGTATGTAGGTATATATAAGAGCTTTTCAATTGTAGACAATTATTTTTTAGTTAACCCGTTCTCTGCCGGGAAAATTTAAAATATTGTTTTCTCTTGTATTGCAACCCCCAAAACAAAGAGTATCAAGAGGCAATGCTTATTGTTGTTTTATAGCAATTGATTGAGCGAATGGTTATGTTGGTTTATTTATTTGTATTAGACGTTTTGCTACCAAAAATATTACAATAATTTTTTGTATGAAAATTTGTCACTTTGTATGTTGGCTATACTTTATAATATTTTTTTGAAAAAAGTAATGATTCATGTATGTAGGTATATATAAAAGATTTTCAATTGTACAACATTATTTTTTAGTTTACCCTTTCTCTGCCGAGAAATTTTAAATTATTTTTTTCTCTTGTATGGCAACCCCCAAAACAAAGAAAATTATGAGGCAATGGTTATTGTTGTTACATAGCAGTACTATAATGACGATTATGCAAAAAAATAAAGAAAATCGTAGGAGCCGTTTTTGAGAAAATCTCATTTGAAATTTTCAGCTGTTCGGAAGCCATCTTGAATTTTCTAAAATTCGAAAAATGTTTCACTTTGAATTATAGTGATACAAAAGTTTTTTCTGATAAAGTTAAGAAACATAAAAGTTTTTTGCGTTCTGATGGGTTTTTGTAGCCTTTTAATTTCAATTTTTGATATCATGTAAACGGCCCTTTATGTTTTTATTTTCAAAAAATTTATTTAATTTTCATATAGAATTTGATGTTACGTACAATATTGCAGAACATATCTTTTTTGTCAACGCTTTGACTTCTGAGAAAATCACAATTGTTTATTTTTTTCATATGGCAACTCATAGACGCAGATTAGTAAAAATGTTGTCATAACTAAATTTGGTAAGAATGTATCAAGCAACTACTTAAATGAAAATTAAAAAAAAATCGTTCGAGCCGTTTTTGAGAAAATCGCATTTGAAGTTTTCTCCTCTTTGGAAGCCATCTTGAATTCTCAAAATAGTGAAAAACAAATTATAGTACAAAGAAGTTTATAATTTTTTCTTTCTCGTGAACCTAAAAAAAGTTTTACAAAATTGCGTTTTTATGGGTCTTTTTAATATTTTCGATGAAAATTTTGAGATCGTGTAAACGGTACTTTAAGTAAAAAAAATATATAGTATTCTTTAAATATTTGTAGAAATTAATACTGCGCGTAATATTGTAGAACATTTTTTTTTTGTCAACCTAGCCATTTCCGAGATAATCACAATCGTTTTTTTCTTTCATATGGCAACTCATAGACGCAGGTTGGCAAGAGTGTTGCCATAACAAATTTTCTTCGCGACAATTAAAGCAACGACCACACTGAAATTTTAAAGAAAATCGTTAGAGCCGTTTTTGAGAAAAGTGCAATTTTATGTTTTTTTTGTATGGCAGCCATCTTGAATTTTCAGGGTGGTGCCATGCCAGTCAGCCCATCAAAATTTGTGGTTGTCAATTCTCTAAATCCAAAAATTGGTGTCTCTGTGATCAGTAGTTTCGGCTGGGACATACACTCATACGGACGGACGGACGGACGGACGGACAGGTTCGACAAATTAGGTTTTTTTGCATGTCCTGGTGCAGGACAACTCATTTCCGTTGAAACCCCGAATTTTTTTTTTCGGACGAATACAAAACTTTATAACAGTCCTTCGGACTGCTATAAAGTAAAAATGTATTATATACGAGTATATAATATTATATTGTTTAACGTTATTGCAATATACTCAGTGGTTAAAACATAGTTTAATTACGTTTATGTATTTTTTAAATATATTAATCACTTATTTTCGATATTAAATATATTAATAATTAAAAATATGATAACAAACTTTGTTTAGTTCTACTTTATTTATTTTTATTTAGTTACAAACAAAAATAACGAGTTGTGACCGGTTTCGGCCTCTCGGCAAGAGGCCGAACAACTTTCCTTTCCTCAGAGAAACTGAAATCTTAAAATAATGGGACACTATATAAAGCAAAATGAATATTATACACACGGTAGAATTAGGAGAAATATGAAAAATTATAAAGAATAGCTTTGTGAATTTATCAAATTGTATACTAAGAACAATATGGACAAAAACAAATAGTTAAGTTAAGAGTAGAAAATTTACTAAGAATAAATTTAAGTAAATTTAACCCGTAACAAAGAACAATACAAAATTATGAACAATTATAAAGTAAATTTATTTACCAATACTAAAAAAATGACAAATGTAAGATAATGTTCTGAGAAATGAACCATTAAGAGGATTAAACAAAAAAAAGTAATGTATGTTTTATGTAAATTTCCAAAGAAAGCTAAAGTGAAAAGAAAGCTAAAGTGAGTGTACCAAACCAAATACAAAGAGAGAAAAAAAAAAAAAAAAAAGAGAAAAAAACAATAAATCAATAAAAGTAATCCAAGTGTAATCTGTCAGGATCAAACAATCAAAATTAAGTAAAAAAGGGGGTATGCGAAAACTTTCTAGAAACAACCACGTACCAAGAATTTTTAGTTTTATATCATGTTTAATGTTTATTATGTAACCAATGAATTTCCGAGGGTTTCATAAATGACACAATGTCATGATTGTTCACCTACATCAATGTGATGCTCTACTTGTGCTTCATGAGCTGAAGTGTATTAGAGGTGGAGTATACATGAGCTGGCGTGTACTAGAGGTGGAGTATACATGAGGAGGAGTATACATGAGCTGGCGTGTACTAGAGGTGGAGTATACATGAGGAGGAGTATACATGAGCTGGAGTGTACTAGAGGTGGAGTATACATGAGGTGGAGTATACATGAGCTGGCGTGTACTAGAGGTGGAGTATACATGAGGAGGAGTATACATGAGCTGGAGTGTACTAGAGGTGGAGTATACATGAGGTGGAGTATACATGAGCTGGAGTGTACTAGAGGTGGAGTATACATGAGGTGGAGTATACATGAGCTGGCGTGTACTAGAGGTGGAGTATACATGAGGAGGAGTATACATGAGCTGGAGAGTACTAGAGGTGGAGTATACATGAGGAGGAGTATACATGAGCTGGCGAGGACTAGAGGTGGAGTATACATGAGGAGGAGTATACATGAGCTGGCGTGTACTAGAGGTGGAGTATACATAAGGAGGAGTATACATGAGCTGGAGTGTACTAGAGGTGGAGTATACATGAGGAGGAGTATACATGAGCTGGCGTGTACTAGAGGTGGAGTATACATGAGGAGGAGTATACATGAGCTGGAGTGTACTAGAGGTGGAGTATACATGAGGTGGAGTATACATGAGCTGGCGTGTACTAGAGGTGGAGTATACATGAGGAGGAGTATACATGAGCTGGAGAGTACTAGAGGTGGAGTATACATGAGGAGGAGTATACATGAGCTGGCGAGGACTAGAGGTGGAGTATACATGAGGTGGAGTATACATGAGCTGGCGTGTACTAGAGGTGGAGTATACATGAGGAGGAGTATACATGAGCTGGAGTGTACTAGAGGTGGAGTATACATGAGGAGGAGTATACATGAGCTGGCGTGTACTAGAGGTGGAGTATACATGAGGAGGAGTATACATGAGCTGGAGTGTACTAGAGGTGGAGTATACATGAGGTGGAGTATACATGAGCTGGCGTGTACTAGAGGTGGAGTATACATGAGGAGGAGTATACATGAGCTGGAGTGTACTAGAGGTGGAGTATACATGAGGTGGAGTATACATGAGCTGGAGTGTACTAGAGGTGGAGTATACATGAGGTGGAGTATACATGAGGAGGAGTATACATGAGCTGGAGTGTACTAGAGGTGGAGTATACATGAGGAGGAGTATACATGAGCTGGAGTGTACTAGAGGTGGAGTTTACATGAGCTGGCTTGTACTAGAGGTGGAGTATACATGAGGAGGAGTATACATGAGCTGGAGTGTACTAGAGGTGGAGTATACATGAGGTGGAGTATACATGAGCTGGAGTGTACTAGAGGTGGAGTATACATGAGGAGGAGTATACATGAGCTGGCGTGTACTCTAGTACACGCCAGCTCATGTATACCCTCCTCATGCCTCAGCCCTCCTTATGTATACTCCACCTCTAGGTGGAGTATACATGAGGAGGAGTATACATGAGCTGGAGTGTACTAGAGGTGGAGTATACATGAGGTGGAGTATACATGAGCTGGCGTGTACTAGAGGTGGAGTATACATGAGGTGGAGTATACATGAGCTGGAGTGTACTAGAGGTGGAGTATACATGAGCTGGAGTGTACTAGCGGTGGAGTATACATGAGGTGGAATATACATGAGCTGGAGTATACATGTGGCGGAGTAAACATGAGGCGGAGTATACAAGAGGCGGAGTATACATAAGGTGGAGTATACATGAGCTGGAGTATACATGAGGTGGAGTATACATGAGCAGACACATTTCTGCTCAGCCTCCCGCGCCCTTGAAGGGTAAATAAGGAATTAGCGCTGAGTAACGCCTTACTGATGCCGCCCCCCCTTCTCCCTCCCCCCCCCCCATCTCCACACAGCTGGAACTTTACTTTTTATTACTTTCTCCCCAACAAACATTGAGGTGGACATATTATAAAACAAGTGTTGAATATGTTTCATTAGGTAGAGATGTAATCAACTAAAAAATACATAAAGAGAAAAAAACTAAAGGTTCTTATTCTTTTAACTTTATTGCTCTCCAGTGAGGTAAAAGAAAAATTTTGTTTAGCGAAAAGTATTTAGATCTAATCTCATCTAAGTTGCAAAGATATGTTACATTGGGGATTCACATTATATGCATTCTCACAAGCAGACACGTACAAGCTCGCGCTTGCACATTCTGCATGTGAACCTACAACATAAAAACCCAAATCTCAAATGGACATACACCCTACAACTCTTGCCGACCTTCCCTGAAAGAGGGGTGACATTGGCAAAGTGAACCATTTTCTACAGAATGGGTGGTCAGCCTATAAGTCAAGGAAAATACACAACAAACAACTGTAAAAAACAAACAAAAAGTTGTCTAGAGGTAACGCGTCAGACTCGTAAATGGAAGCTTGTGGGTTCGAATCCCGGCGAAGCACACAAAATATACTATTTATATTTTCAAATATGCTCTTCGCTGGGTTCTGATCGGTTACCAAAGGTCCATCCAGCTTTACAGCAAATGGTTCTTGCTTAAGAATAAGCGCTTTCTACAGCGTTTTTTGCCAAATTGCATAGGCCTCTTGAGATGTGATTCACACAAAACAGAGTTCACCAAATACCGTGGTGGAAAAGCATCGATGTTTAATTTCTGTTGAACCTGTATAAGCTGGTAGATGGTTCTGACTTCACGCACAGTATTTGTGGGTTCGTTTATGCAAGAAAATCAAGTGGAGATCACTGAAAAGTTAGTTTGAATTGTACAACGGCCAATTTTCTATCATAGTCATAAATCCAACTCATGTTGTTTGTCAATGTTTCTCAATGTTTTCGTTGTAATTTTGGGCTGCTTTTACATATTATAGTTTGTACTAGTCATGACAATAATTAGTAATTAGACAATTTGTAAATTTTGTGATACGTTTTTGACCAAATATCTAATGAAACATTTTGTAGCCAGCTTTTCCATTAATATAAGGGTGATACTTTTAATCGAACTTTCATTGAGATTTAATTTTAAATAAATTTCGCGTACTTTTCTTCCAACATTTTTGATTGGCCAACAAAGTTTACCGATGAAATGCAAAAATTAAAATTAAAGATTCCAATAAAGACGGAAAGGCGCCGCAAGAGGGGAAAGGGAAAAGGGGGGAAGACATTTGCATGTTGTTATCAGCTTAATGTCGATGGCGAAATAATGCAAAATGAGTTACTTAAGTTATGAATATTTACGGCCTTGAAGTTGTAGAGCCTGAGGCACCGACCTGAGGAGGAGACTCAATAATTTGAATAACGGTGAGCCCCTCCCCCCCCAACTACCCAGTGCTATATTAAAGGGGTCGGTATTTTAGATTTTATTCGTTTTGCTAGTTGAACAGTTTGCACTCTACTGGAAATATTGCGCAACTTTTGCCTGTCGAAGTTTTCACCCCGCGTGTTTTTTTTCGCGGTAGATATCCAACGCCATCTAAACTATCCTGCAACTCGCTTTTTAACAATGTGTGTTAAAATAAGGCATTAAATTTAATTGACATTTTATTCATGCGTATATTACAATTCAAATGTTGTCTTACGAATGTTATTTATAAAATCACTTGAATGAGTTTTAAATTTTAAATACAATTTGAGAAAGCAGACTTAAGTGTGTTTTCCTCAGTTGAAGCACATATAAATTTGATTTTGAAGAGTATCTCTGTTAACACAGCAAAAGTCCATGTATTTTTTTATAACTTCAATAGGAAAAACAAAGTTTCGGTTCCTTTTTTTTGTTACTCAAAAAAGTTTATTAAATTACACCTAACAATTTTACACTTTGAATCTTTATTTCTATAAAATTTTGTCTATGAATTTTTGTGTTGAAAATTAATGCATAAAAATAAAAATATAACAATTATGCTCCTGAAGAAGACTTTTTCGGCGAAATCGTTTGAGCAAAATCTATATCTATAAAGAAGGATGTGTGTATGTATGTATGTATGTATGTATGTATGTATGTATGTATGTATGTATGTATGTATGTATGTATGTATGTTCCCTATACTCATAAACCGCTCATCCGATTTTGACGAAATTTTCAGGAAACATTTAACATATTTTTAGAATGAATTCTGTGAAGTTTGATGGTGATCAAATAAACAATGGTTCTCAATTCTCAATATTTCAGCAACGAGGTCGGTAAATTTTGAAACCACCCAATAGAAGAAGACCATTATATTCAACTACAATACATAATCATAGTTGCAAATATACATTAACATTAAAGATTCATATAAAATGCATGCTCACAAGTAGACACATGTAAGTTCACGCTTACAAATGCTGCATGTGTACCCACTCATAATTTAAAATCCAAATCTAAAATGAACAACCCAGTAACTTTTACTTTACGCCAACTTGAAATGGATGTTAGTCAGCTCCTGAGTGCCTTGACACTCATTTCTTATGAAGGCTGAGTAAGCCTTGCCGGTATTTTATTTTGGGTTAGAAATAAACACTGAAACGATAAATAATTTCTGACAACTTCGGTGGGATTCTAACTCGAGATCTCGGCATGGAATGCAATCTATCTATCTATATCTATAAAGAAGGATGTGTGTATGTATGTATGTATGTATGTATGTATGTATGTATGTATGTATGTATGTATTGTTACGTTTTTCCAGAGGGGTTCTTTTAATTAAAACACAAGTTTAACACAAGTTAGCCATACAGTTTATTTACACAGACTTTCTTACAATAGATTTATTTTAACAGACTTATTCTAACAGATTTATTTTAACACACTTATTTATTTCGTACAGATTACATTTATTTTACACCATATTGGTCGCCCTAGTAACTAGATATTCCACTGTGTGAGTGCTTCGAAAGACTGACTCGCTTCAGCCCATTGTCGCCCTTCTTATAGCGGAACCTAGGGGCCATTCCAGCCTGCCCTAGAAACTTCCACTACCACAGTTGTATAGACGATTCTGGACATATTTATTTCATGAAGAGTCCATTTCCTACCTACATACACACCTTACAATTACAATCGTCTGGGCCAGAACATTCTCTCAAAACACACGTACACCAATAAACATCAACCAGTGTATTTCGTTACAGTATGTATGTATGTATGTATGTATGTATGTATGTATGTATGTATGTTCCCTATACTCATAAACCGCTCATCCGATTTTGACGAAATTTTCAGGAAACATTTAACATATTTTTAGAATGAATTCTGTGAAGTTTGATGGTGATCAAATAAACAATGGTTCTCAATTCTCAATATTTCAGCAACGAGGTCGGTAAATTTTGAAACCACCCAATAGAAGAAGACCATTATATTCAACTACAATACATAATCATAGTTGCAAATATACATTAACATTAAAGATTCATATAAAATGCATGCTCACAAGTAGACACATGTAAGTTCACGCTTACAAATGCTGCATGTGTACCTACTCATAATTTAAAATCCAAATCTAAAATGAACAACCCAGTAACTTTTACTTTACGCCAACTTGAAATGGATGTTATTCAGCTCCTGAGTGCCTTGACACTCATTTCTTATGAAGGCTGAGTAAGCCTTGCCGGTATTTTATTTTGGGTTAGAAATAAACACTGAAACGAGAAATAATTTCTGACAACTTCGGTGGGATTCTAACTCGAGATCTCGGCATGGAATGCAATCTATCTATCTATATCTATAAAGAAGGATGTGTGTATGTATGTATGTATGTATGTATGTATGTATGTATGTATGTATGTATGTATGTATGTATGTATGTATGTATGTATGTATGTATGTTCCCTATACTCATAAACCGCTCATCCGATTTTGACGAAATTTTTAGGAAACATTTAACATATTTTTAGAATGAATCCTGTGAAGTTTGATGGTGATCAAATAAACAACGGTTCTCAATTCTCAATATTTCAGCAACGAGGTCGGTAAATTTTGAAACCACCCAATAGAAGAAGACCATTATATTCAACTACAATACATAATCTTAGTTGCAAATATACATTAACATTAAAGATTCATATAAAATGCATGCTCACAAGTAGACACATGTAAGTTCACGCTTACAAATGCTGCATGTGTACCTACTCATAATTTAAAATCCAAATCTAAAATGAACAACCCAGTAACTTTTACTTTACGCCAACTTGAAATGGATGTTATTCAGCTCCTGAGTGGCTTTACACTCATTTCTTATGAAGGCTGAGTAAGCCTTGCCGGTATTTTATTTTGGGTTAGAAATAAACACTGAAACGAGAAATAATTTCTGACAACTTCAGTGGGATTTTAACTCGAGATCTCGGCATGGAATGCAGTTACTCTACCAACTAAGCTATAGACCGGACTTTTTACAAATATGGTGGATCGATATCGGTTTGGTTAGGGGTAAGCAACCTGCGGCTCACCAGCTACATGCGGCTCTTTGGGTGTGAAGTTACGGCTCTTTAGCTTCATACGCAAATATAAAAAAAACACAGAATTATACTTCTGATCGAAAAAAACTAAATCGTTCTGAATCGATTAACGATCTCTCCGCTACTTGTACTCGCTTTTCACCCCTCACCCTCCCCCCGCCCCATCGACGCTATTTATTGTTGGCAAAAAAACATTTGTGGCTCTTTACAAATCCAAATCCAAAATAAGATATGTATCATTTGAGATTCACATCAAATGCATTCCCATAAGCAGACACGCATAATTTTGCGCTCACACATACCGCATGTGGAACTACAATATAAAAACCCAATCTTAAATGAACATAAGCCCTGCAACTCTTGCCGACCTTCCCTGAAACAGGGGCGACATTGGCAAAGTGAACCATTTTTTACAGTATGGGTGGTCAGCCTCATACCAACCTATAAGTCAAGGAAAAACTTTGAAATTTGTAAATTGTAATTTTTGGCTCTTCCGACTCAAAAGGTTGCCGACCCCTGGCCTAGACAAAAGTTCCAAATTAAAAAATGTTATTCAAGTATTCCAAGTTGAATTTTAGAAATGTAAGAAAGCTTTTATATCCCGCACTTATAAAAAATACGATAAACGAAAGTTCGTAGGTCACAACTAGAAGACCATATTGAAATATATTATTATTATTAAAACCTTTTATTGAAACATACTTTTAATTAAAATATACATAATATAGTTGTTCTTTCAAAAAACGCATTTCTGTAAAATTATTATATACTCACCACAAATTTACAGATCGTTTTTTTCTCGGCGGTTAAACGTCTTTCTTCTATGTGACAATGGTCCAAAGCAACCAAGATAAACAAAATGTTTGCCTTTTACCTAACCCGGCCGTGCGACTTACAATTTTGTTGTCAATAGAAAATGTTCCGTGTGCACTACCTAAACCTTTCACTTATTGAAATAATGGATAGAGCACATTTTAAATGTGGGGAAAAAATGTGAATTCACTTGGCCGGGATAAAGACAGGACAGGGAGTCAAAAATTCAACATAAATTAAACACTTTTATGGAGATAGTTGAAAAAACACTTAAGTGCATCATATTGTATGAAGCATTTTCCCCAACTGCATACGTTTCACAGTGCGGTTACGCAAACGCAACTAAGCTACACATATAGTATAACTTCTTGCCGCGTTATCCCCGAAGGGGTCGCATGTGGCGAGTTGAACCTTTTATTTTTACAGGTAAGGGGGCCGGCATTACGCCAACCACTTCAGTTGAAGTGGGGGTTTCCCAGCTCCCGAGGGGGCTGGTACTCATTTCTTGTGAAGGCTGAGTAAACCTTGCCGGTATTTTTATTATGGGGTTTGAAATAAACACCGAAATAGGAAATCATTTCTGACACCCTCTTCGGTGGGATTCGAACCCGAGCTCACGGGGTAGAATGCAAGCACTCTACCAACTGAGCTATCGACCGGACAATCGGCGGTTACATTGAAATATATTCCTGATTGTTTGGAATACATTTATTTCTTCACGTTGCTCAAAGAGTATAGTGAATTTTATAGATTAGTTCTTTAATTGTATCTATAATAATCTATAATCTAAGTTGCAAGGATATATTCATTCAAAGCTCTCAGATGTATGCCCACAAACAAACACGTGTAGTTCGCGCTTACAAATGCTGATTGTGTACTTACAAATAAAATCCAAACCTCAAATGAACATAAGCCCTGCAACTCTTGCCGACATTCCCCGAAACAGGGGTGACATTGGCAAAGTGAACCATTTTTTACAGTATGGGTGGTCAGCCTCATACCAACCTATAAGTCAAGGAATACGAGTAATAAATAACATTTTAGTATAAGAAAACAACAAAACCTTAAAAATAAATCTATACAAAAAAAGTAAAAAATGTCTTGTGCAAAAAATGTAGGGCCACTTCTTCCTGTCCTTGCATACTTCTTTCATTTCATCCAGTATGATTATAAAATTTAATTTATTGTTTATATTCTTTTCTTGTATAGGTCAATATGCATCTGACCAACTATAAATAGAAAATGGTTCACTCTGCCAATGTCACCCCTGTTTCAGGGAAGGTCAGCAAAGAGTTGCAGGGTGTATGTTCATTTGAGATTTGGGTTTTTATGTTGTAGGTTCACACGCAGAATGTGCAAGTGTGAACTTATACGTGTCTGCTTGTGGGCATGCACTTAATGTGAATTCCAAATGTAACAATTATATCCATGCAACTTAGAATAGATTAGATGAGTGACGTTACATAGCCGATTTTTTTATCTTAAATATAAATGGAGCACCGCAATCGATTTTCCCTATGCTTGGCTCTGCTGCTTAACAGTTGTACCTAGACCTTTTTTTTTTAGAAAACGTGAAGATTAACCTAGAGATAAATTGTGTGAAGCTTGATTCCGATTAGCACACTTTTTTTTTGATCCTGTTGTTTCCTCTTTTATCTGTAGAAAAAAATTGATACCACATGCCCAAATGGCGTAGTGAAACACGCCGGGTACTGCTAGTAATATATATATTACTAGCAGTACCCGGCGATATATATATCAGTGAAAGTTTGTTTTTCCTATTGAATTTATACATAAAAAAAATTGAGGTGGTTTGGAATTACCACGCATAAAAAACAAATATTGAGGTCGAAATACTACTTTAATTTTTTTCTGGCCGGGTGACGACGCAATATAGAAAATGCCAATTAATGCGCGGACCTGATTGTTCCGAAAATAAGATTTTTGAGAGCAGTCACTTTCGAAAGAAAAGCGTTAAACCAGGCACATGAATTCTTAGTGTTAAAGGATTATAATCAATCCTCCCCCCTCCCCCTCCCCTTCCCCACCCCTTCTACATCACCGATGCGGGACTAATGAGACGAAAGATCGAAAGCCTCTGAGAGCGTGTAGGTACACAGGAAGAAGTGCTTTTAATTAACATTCCGCGGCACCTCCACGCCCTGCCGCCCTGCCACCCTGCCCTACCAACATGCCGCCCTGCCCTGCCACTCTGCCTCCCTGTCGCCCTGCCCTGCCAACCTCCCGCCCTTCCACCCTGCCACCCTGCCCTACCAACCTGCCGCCCTGCCCTGCCACTCTGCCTCCCTGTCGCCCTGCCCTGCCAACCTCCCGCCCTTCCACCCTGCCACCCTGTCCTGCCGCCCTGCCCTGCCACCCTGCCTCCCTGCCGCCCTGCCCTACCAAATTCCCACCTTGCCACCCTGCTGCCCTGCCCTGCCGCCATGTCCTGCCACCCTGCCCTGCCAACCTCCCGCCCTGCCACCCTGCCGCCCTGTCCTGCCGTCCTGCACTGCCGCCCTGCCCTGCCACCCTGCCTCTCTGCCGCCCTGCCCTGCCGCCCTGCCCTGCCACCCTGCCTCTCTGCCGCCCTGCCCTGCCAACCTCCCGTCCTTCCACCCTGCTGCCTGTCCTGCCGCCCTGTCCTGCCGCCCTGCCCTGCCACCCTGCCCTGCCAACCTCTCACCCTGCCACCCTGCCGCCCTGCCACCCTGCCGCCCTGCCGCCCTGATCAGTGATCGCCTCCCCCTGATATCCGGAGCTCCAAATGAAAACTCCATGGACAGCGCGGCGGCTGCAGACAGATACTGACAACCTTGGTTATTCCCAAAAACAAAAATGGTAAGCATTTTACACTTCTCTAGAAGCCATTTGCACATTTATCATTGTATGATTTCGATAAAACTTCACCTTGATGATAAAATCTTAATAGTTGCTGTGACTTCCCGCAAATAACTGAATGAAAATACATAAATATAGAATGATTGACTAACACTAATTTGCCTTACAAATTTAACAGCAAACCAAAAATTCCTACATTTTCCGTTCTCCTGATTTGGCACACATTTTTTTTATATGCGTGCAATAAACGCGATTTTCCTTCGATTGCTTGGACAACACTAGCTTGTTGCTGCAGGACAGTGGCGGGATGTTCCCAGTGATCAGTCTGTCGCTTCCTTCAGCAGCCCCCTCCCCCTCCTTCCCCCCCCCCCCCCCCCCTTGTGTAGTCGCAGCCTCACCACTCACCTTCACTGCCTGACAGACCCATCTTTTAAACTTTTCACTTTATCTAAGGAACTCCTATTGATGAGCTTTAATTGCCAGTACTGGCATTTCCATCGGTCTCCTCTTCCACAAGGAAACGTCGGAGGATATCCATTATTCGAATAAATTGCCGACGTCATGTTGTCTATTATTGGACTAAACGTACAACAAATAACAAAGTTAATGAACATCCTCTACGATAATAATATTAATTCTTGAATTTTCAGTTTTTATTTTTTTCTATCATTTTATTTTGTCTGTGCTGAGAAAATAAAAATGTTAATATTGACTTGCTTGCTTAAAATAAAACAACCTCGGTGTACTCGTTGGGCTCTTTATGATAACTTTGACCCAGAGGTAGCAGAAATTTTTGGTTAATTAATATTTTTTAATAATCCATTGCCCACAATTTATGAATTATTAATTGATGATATAAATCTATTTCAGGCAAGGCGAAAATGGTGGTTGTGTTCCACAGCAGTTCAAGTAAAACTACAGCGTACGTCCAAGCAGCGTCAGCTGTAAAATAATGAAATCTCACCTCGGGCAGGAGAGACGTGTCTGCGAGTAGGTGGAGAGTGGACTGCGCGGGCTGGGGAGCTCCAGGAGAACAAGGTCACGCTGCGGGATTCATTAGGAGCGCACACCTACTTAAGTGTGCGCTCCTAATGAATCCCGGCGTGTCACACACAAGTTAACATTCATTCCGTTACTTACCTCGTAACTACTTTTGAATAAACTGAAAGACTATCTTGTCTCGTGGGACAAACATATTTTTCTTTCCTCTTGAGCTGCTAAACGCGGAGGTGGAACTGTAGGATCACTCATGCATCATTATTTCATCTCTAACTATGCACGTCTTCAAAGCAATTGATGACTGTTTTTTATCAATTCACACCAGATCATCATTTGCTAGTTGTGATAACTAAAACACCTCGATTGTGATGTTGGTTTCTCGCACATGCCCATGTTTATTTCATTTTACATAATTGTGATGATGATGATGATTATGATGATTTCCTTTTCAGCGCCGTTTCGTAACTCAATGTCACTCCAAGGGCGCTTAGCAATTTACTGGGCGAAGAAAAATGTCTTCATCCTCCTCTTTAGGTCCTCAATCGTCTTAGACCTCCGGATTTCTGGTGGTAGATGATTCCAGGTCGCAGGGCCGGCCACCGCAAAAGCACGGTCTCCGAAAACAGTGGCAATTTTTCTTCTAGGTTCATTTAGCAGGGTGTCTCATTAGTTTTCATATCAATAGCCTATAATATAATATAGGCCTACAAACTATATGTATTTTTCCTTAACAAACTGGATGGACTTTTTATAGTTTATTTACCAAAGATTTTGGTGGCATGCTCAGGTGAAATTGCTTTAGTCATCCTGGTGAGCCTCGCACCTCCGAAATCCATCTTGGCTGTGCCCCGCCCCCCCCAGCATCATTGTTAGTTAGATCCACCGCCGCCTGGCAGATTGGTCGTGTGACTAATGCCTCCCCCCTCCCCCCTCCTTCACCTCCTAGTAAGTCTAGATTAAATGACACAACTTTGTCTCCAGGTCGTCCCGCCTCATAAGGAGCTGCTCTGTCAGAGACGTGCGCGCTGCAGGGGCACGCACACTCTCTGTAGACAAGGAAACATAATAATTTATCGGAAAACATGAAGTATGCATGATTAAATGGACCGTATTGGATTGATGCTAATGAAGTTCCTTGACTTATAGGTTGGTATGCGGCTGACCACCCATACCGTAAAAAAATGGTTCATTTTGCCAATGTCACCCCTGTTTCAGGGAAGGACGGCAAGAGTTGCAGGGCTAATGTTCATTTGAGATTGGGTTTTTATATTGTAGGCCCACATGCGGCATGTGTTAGCGCGAAATTATACATGTCTGCTTGTGGGAATGCATTAAATATAAATCTTAAATGATATATATCCTTGCAGCTTAGATAAGATTAAATTAGATATAAAATTAAGAAGAAAACGAACAAAATTCATTGAAGAACGAATCCGATAGATGAGCGCCTCGGGCCAGCAAACACCGCAGGTTATCATAATTTGAGGAATAGTTAAAAGCTTGTTAGGCTTAAAATTTAGAAGGGGTTGAGAGTGTACCTATGATACTTTCTCCCGTCTGGCTACCATCACCATTATCATTTTTCAGGGTGTGGATTTCAAAGGATTGTATATTTAAAAAAAATTAGGAGAAAAAAACACGTTGTTTTTTAAGTATTACTCACAAAAGAAAATAAAAAAGAAGAAAAGAGCTAGACCTGCACCAAACACAGAAAAAACTTCCACAAATCACTGTTCTGCTACCTTAAGTCTCCACCACAATATGACGGCGAGGCGAGCTCAACCAAAGCTCTGAGGGCAATGCTCGCTGTTCAGCACTCTTGAAGCACGCAAGCGCGAGGTTAACACTTCTACCGGCACAGAACCCCATTGTGGAAACTCTTCTGCCCCAGGTTCCGGTCCACAAGCCCTTGGATGGCAGAAAATCCAGTGGGAAAGGGTGGTATTTCCATTTGAATAGCATTCCACAAAATCAGAACAGTGCAAAGTTTTGCGACCCTGTCCTGTGTTCGTTGCTGACGACTAACCTACACAACCAGTAAAGTCTTAGTATTTATTATTATTATTTATTATTACTTTAGAGCACGTTATTTTATATCAATAAGTTTTCGAAAATTTTATAAGTTTTACTATGAGAATAGGTTGTGAGTGCTCCCTTGAGCCGTGAGCCTCCTCCCTACTACCCCTGTGATGGCGGGCTCGCCACTAACATGCGGTGGAATAACATTCGATATAATGTCACTAATGTACCAGCTACACCACCTTCCACAGAAACTTCTTCGACCTTTGCTCTGTAACTGTAACTGTAACTCTGTCACCATTCCAATAGGGGTGGCCAGAGCCTCTGCAGAGCTGCCTCCATTTTTTCCTATCCTGACATACCTCTTTCAATTCATTCACATCCATCACCTTTTTCATCCATTTTCTTCTTTTACGCTCACTTTGTATATCCCATTCTTTCACAATCTCCTCAATCTGATCACTCCATACTTTTCTCGGTCGTCCCTTACCTTTTTTTCGTTTCACACTTTCTTTGTTTATAAACTTTGTAGGTCTATCATCATTCATTCTAACCACATGCTCAAACCATCTCATCACATTCTTTTGTACCTTAACTTTCACATCCTCTTTCAAATTACATTATTTTTTTACGAATTCATTCCTAACTCTATCCCTCAGAGTTGTTCCTGTCATGATTCTTAAATGCTTCATTTCCACCGTACATACTTTACTCATTTTGCTATCATTCATTGTTCATGCTTCACTTCCATACATCAAAGTCGGTAACAATATGCCATTGTGTACCGCCATTCTCAGATACATCGTCAATCGCTTGTTCTTTGCTATTCTTCCTATTGCACCGACCACTTGCTTTCCCTTACACACCCTATTCTCAAGTTCTCTTGTCATCTTTCCATCTTTCCATTTTTTTCAAACATACTTCCCAAGTATCTAAATTCATCCACAATTTCAACATTCGTGCCATTTAAAATGAACGTGCATTCTTCAGTTTCATCCTTTCTGTCAAAAATCAGTACTTTCGTCTTACTTGCATTAATTTTCAACTTGTTCGAACACACAGAGCATAGTTCAGACTAAAGAGCATTGCCTGAAGTTCCGCTGCTGAATCAGCAATTAAAACTGCGTCATCAGCATAAAACAGAACTCCGACTTTCCCCTCTCCACTCTGTATGCCATACCCTTCCAGATTCACTTGTTTAACACAATGATCCATTGATCTAGATTGAACGAAGCTTTGAAAGGTAATAATTTGAAGTTGAATGCAAGAAAGACGAAAGTTTTGATTTTTGAAAGAGATGATGAAAATATGAATTATGAATTTAAAATTAATGGAATGAATGTTGATGTTGTAAATGAGTTTGTTTATTTGGGATGTAAGTTTGAAAAAGATGGAAGAATGGCCGGTGAATTTGAAAGAAGAATAATGAAAGGCAGGTGTGTACTGGGTGCGACCGCTTGCATCGCCAGGAACCAAAATCTCTCAAAAAATGTTAGATTGGCGGTGCACGGTGGTATACTAGTGCCAACCTTGATGTATGGAAGTGAAGCCTGGACAGTGAGTGAAAGGGAAATTAGTAAAGTCCATACAGTAGAAATGGACTATCTAAGAAGTATGATTGGGAAAAAACGAAGTGACAGGGTGAGGAATGATTTTGTAAGAGAAGAATGTGGTGTAAGGGAAAGTGTGAAAGTGAAGATTAAAAGAAGTATGTTAAGATGGTTCGGGCACTTGGAGAGAATGAGTGATGAAAGATTGACGAAGAAAGTATATGTTGCTAGAATAGATGGATGTCGTGGTAGAGGAAGACCGAGAAAAGTATGGAAGGATCAAATCTCTGAAATAGCGAATGAATGGGATATCCAGAGTCATAATAAAAGGAGGACTTGTATGAAAAAGGTTATGACTCTGGATGAAATGAAAGAAGTATGCAAGGACAGGAAGAAGTGGCGGCTAATCTGTAATGTTGATTTCTAATGTTGGTGTATTCATTTGCTACATTTTTTGCATAGGAAATTTTTGACTTTTTTTTTGTATAGATTTCTTTGTAAGGTTTTGTTCTTTTTTATATTTAAATGTAATTTATTATTCATATTCCTTGACTTATAGGTTGGTATGAGGCTGACCACCCATACTGTAAAAAATGGTTCACTTTGCCAATGTCACCCCTGTTTCAGGGAAGGTCGGCAAAAGTTGTGGGGCTTATGTTCATTTAAGGTTTGGATTTTATTTGTAAGTACACATTCAGCATTTGTAAGCGCGAACTACAATTGTTGGTTTGTGGGCATACATCTGAGAGCTTTAAATGAATATATCTTTGCAACTTAGATTATAGATTATAGATTATAGATCCATGATTATATTGAATAACAATGGGCTCATTATGCAACCCTGTCTCACACCCTTGTACACATTAAAATACTTGCTGTATTCTCCATCCACCCTGACACACGCCCTTCTATATAGATAGATGCCCCGTATCGCGTTCATAAGTGCTTTGTTCACACCATACCTCTCTAGCACACACCACATCATACTTCTATCCCCCGAGTCGAAGGCTTTTTCAAGATCCACAAAAGCCGCGTAGACCTTTTTATTTACGGCCAGCTGTTTTTCGACTATCTGTCGAAGCGTGAATATCTAGTCTACGCAATCTCTTTCTGGCATAAAGCCAGATTGTATATCTGAGTCCTTCTCCTGGGTGGATAATCTTACCCTATGGATAATAATCTTGCATAGCACTTTACCTAGCACACTAAGAAGGCTAAACGGTCTGAAGTTACGGCAGTATTTTTTGTCGCCTTTACCTTTGTAAATTAACACAATGATCGCCTCTCTCCGGTCCGATGAAACCTCCTTGACACTAACACACAATTCTCAAAGCTCTTTCATCCATTCAATCACACCTTTTCCTCCCGTTTTCATCATCTCAGGTCTCACCCATCCACACTTGCAGATTTCCCATTCTTTAATTCCGTTATAACCTTTCTTACTTCTTCTTTCGATATTTTCAAAACATTACCCTCATCATATTCTCCTTTCACAGTAAACTCACATTCATCTTCACCAAAAGTCTCCTTAAAGAAATCTTTATATCACTTTTTTACATCTTCTTTATTCCACAGAATGTCTCCGCTGACATTTTTGATTCCTGGAGTTGTGGACTTACAACTTTCGTTGTTTTGTCTCACCCAGCTCCAAAACATCGTTTTATTTTCAGATAAGTCATTCTATGCTCTTTCACTCAGTTTTTCTTCCATTCTTCTCTTACTCATTTGAACTTTATTCTTCGCCAGCCAATTTTTCCTCTTATACTCGGTCTCTCAGGTTTCTCGGTCTCAATCAATACTTTTCTGTTAAATTTTATGTTCAAAAACTGAAATCTACAGTTTTCCTGGATTAAACAAGAAATCTTCCAATACACTGGACGCTTGTGTCACCTGTAGGTTGGATCTCCTGCATATGGACGTAAAAAATCTCCTCCGTAATGTCGTAGATGAGCCTGTAAATTTGGTCTCATGTTGGCGCAGAGATTTTTTCTTTTTTTTTCTTTTTCAAAAAAAATAGATTTGTGGAAAGGAATGCAATTCACCAACCTATTTTACCTGGCCAGTTGTCTTTATGCAAAAGCAGATGCTTGTGTGCATGCAACGGCATATGTTGAACCAGGGTCGAAGTTATCGTCGCGGGATTTGAACCAGCGTTATTCGGTTCCAAATAACCTGTCTTGATCCCCACGGCTATAACACCGAGATGCCGGAGAAACAAATTTCCTACGTGTGAGCGTAGAGGTGTTGGTGGGATGGATTTTCTGCATATTGGCGTAGAGATGCTTGTAGGTTGGATCTCCTGCATGTTGGAGTAGAGGTGCCAGTAGGTTGGATCTCCTGTGTGTTGGCGTAGAGGTGCCTTTAGGTTGGATCTCCTGTGTGTTGGAGTAGAGGTGCCAGTAGGTTTGATCTCCTGCATGTTGGCGTAGAGGTGCCAATAGGTTGGATCTCCTGCATGTTGGCGTAGAAGTGCCTGTAGGTTGGATCTCCTGTGTGTTGTAGTAGAGGTACGAGTAGGTTGGATCTCCTGTGTTTTGTCGTAGAGGTTCCAGTAGTTTGGATATCCTGTGTGTTGGCGTAGAGGTACCAGTATTTTGAATGTCCTGTGTGTGAGCGTAGAGGTGCTGTAGGTTGGATCTCCTGTGTGTTTGTATAGAGGTGCCTGTAGGTTGGATCTCCTGCGTGTTGGCGTAGAGGTACCTGTAGGCTGAATCTCCAGCGTGTTGGTGTAGAGGTGCATGTGGGATGAATCTTTTGCCCATAAGAGAGATATACGATCAAATTAATCTAGTGTTGGTTAAACAGGGACGGAGATAAGTTTATTACGTTGGTTACCTCCTCGCTCGTCTACAAAAGCTCCCCCGAGATAATTGCAATTAAATATTCACACACTTTGTCGTGTTTATGGGTTACGGATTGAACACATTACTCCGTGTCGTTCTCTGCTCCAAGACTGATGGAGCAAATCATCGGCGGAATGCTATTCGAGGTTTGTGTACATTTAGTAGCTTTATAACCTATATAGAAAATAAGATAGAAAAGAGCAGGTCCTAATGTTGTACAAGCAACTATTTGTAATCAAAACTAAAGACACACTTATTTAATTTAAAAAATGAAAATAACCTTTGTTGTATTCTACTATTATTTTTATTGAAATTTGTTACAAAAACAAACAAAATAAACGAGGTGACCGGTTTCGGCCGTAAAACATGTCGGCTGTTTTTGTTTTTATTTTGTCACCAGTCGAGCACAGACCATCTATTTTCTTATCTATCTATAATCTAGTTAATCTAGTTTTTTTTTTTTTTTTTTTTATTTTTTTTTTATTTAGGATACAAACAGTTGTTTACAATTTTAAATTTAACAAAAAAATAATCAAATTTAAACCTAGAGATCCATTAAAAGTATTACTAATGTATGTTATGGATACAGAATAATATATGATAAAAATAAGAAACAAAAGTAAAATAAACAGAAGAATAAACTAGTTTCACTCATATTGTCAGAGGCATATTTCCTTCACCATTTTCCGGAAAGAATTTATGGAGCTTTAAAAAATGTAGTTATAAAACTATAAGTTGCATAGAGATATTACATTTCAGATTCATATTAAATGTATTCCCATACGCAGACACGCATAATTTTGCGCTTATACATGCCGCATGAGGACTAACAAAATGAAAACACAATCTCAAATGAACATAAATCCTGCAATTCTTGTCAACTTTCCTGAAACGGAGGGACAACTAGAGCCTAGGAGTAGCAAGATGGAGGGACAACTAGAGCCTGGGAGGAGCAAGGTGGAGGGACAACTAGAGCCTGGGAGGAGCAAGGGGGAGGGACAACTTGCCCGAGAACTCAACATGACATCAACTCCCTTCGTTCGCGTTAATATAAAATAATATCAAAGATACAACAGCATTCCTTCTGAGTGATTTAGTTTTCATACATTTTTTCTTTTACACGATCGTGGGGAGCTTATGTTTGTTTTGTCATTGTATTGTTTGACACTCTGGGTAAAGGGCAATAATAAGCTGAATAATATGAAAAAATGAGGATGAGATATTTTTCTGCAACTGTTGCTGAAAAAAAAGTCAAAATGATTCATTGTTAATACTGAAGCATGTGTGTTCATACATTATACAAAATAGACAAAGACGCATTACCGCGCTAGTAGGGGGGGGAGGGGGTGTGGGAGCTCCCTCCCACTAGCCAGCTCTCAGTGCTGGTGTCGCGTCTATAAATCCGCGACACTTGCAGCTAAGTGCGCCCCCACCTGCCGGCCGAGCGCTGAATCCATAAACACTGCAAATAATTCCATGTTAATTCTCCCTCAGCCAGCAGAGCCAGGACCTCTGCGGGGATCAGTGCAGATACTCGCCAACCATTACGACACTTTTCACGCGTTATATTATATTTACACGAAAAATCACTATTTCAGGTATGATGTTTTCTAAAGATTTTAAATTATGATTACGGTCGTTAGACATTTTAAAGAATGAAAAAACGGATTTTAGTGACCGTACAAAAGAGAAGAACGATTTTCTCTACGTTTCGTTGGAGTCATATCCGACGTCTTCAAGAGACGTGTGTCCTATATAAGGAGGAACCACGAACTGTTAAATTTTTGTGATGATGTTTTCACCAAAGAGAACAATATGAATTAAATCACCTTTTTATTTTATTAATTTAAACAAAACCTTTTATTTTCATCTAATATTCTTGTTTCTTTTAAATCTATAAATAAAGCGGGAAAAGAAGCTGAAGAATCACTTGTACCTACTTGTAAATCCCTTTTCTCTTTGATCACAAATCTGTGCATAGGTACATACAGGGAAGCATAACACAATATTTACACATATGATATAAAAGCGATAGGTTGATCGGTATTTTATTCAAGTGAGGTGAGCTAAGTTGTTTCCTAATTCCATGTTGTGTAATATGTATCAGCCCCATCATCAAACTTCCGTCAGTTTTTAGTTCTTGTGCTGGTTTCCCTGCCCGTGGTTCCCTTGCAAGGCCCCACCAGCAGGCGCCTGCTCCTGAAGGCTGTTGCCGTGTTTATGTCTTCAGCAGAGGGAGGATGTGGAGACGAGGAGTTGGGCTCCTCCGTGTTTATCGGTTGTTTATCTGCTAATACTGCCGTCATATAAATGAGCTCCCACAATGGCGCGCGCTCTCTCCACTGAGAAAACATAATTCATTAAGTTTTAATATCAATTTAAGCGCGAGCTTATTACGTGTTTACTGGATCCGCAGTTACTGTAACGTCAGCATTAACAATCTCTGAAACAATTTAGCCGCACTAACTCAAGCCAAGTTGTGTGCTTAAACGATAATATACTGAATTAACAATAATTACTGAAGCTATTCTCTCAGCTATCTCATAAGCGCTCTTGTTTTTCCTTCCTGCTGTAGCACAAGGAATACACAGATTGTCATTACTACATTACTTATTAATATGCTGGTGATAGGTTCAAAACACTTTGTGTCATTTTATTTTCCATAATATCCCGTTTATATGACATTAAATTAAAAAAAAAAAAATACGTTAATGATTGCCCGGCGTGATATAGCACGTTCAACTATTGCCTGCTCTGCTCTACAGGACATGACAGCAGGGACGTTTATATAATTACAAATATTAACATTATTCAACAAAGAACCCGTTAACATGAGGAGCGTGTGTGTGTGTGTGTGTGGACAGTAAGGACGATGATCACGCTCTTGTTGTGTGCTTCTAGTAAACAGTTGTGTGGGGTGGGGCAGGGGAGGGGCAGGGGAGAGGCGCCACTTGCTGGATATTACCTTTATGCTGTGTTATCCCTTTTCTAATTAGCCTTATAACATAATGCTAACTGTGATATGTGTTGCTCCGCCCTCCATGTTTAAATGTGCGAAATCATCCGCGCGTATATTTTAATTAGCATTTTGTTTTCGCACGGGTCGGCCTCCCAGTAACGGATTCCCATAAACAGGTCGCCATTACCGCGTGAGGATATAAGATTGTGACAAATGGAGCTACACTTGCACACGCCGCGCCGGCTATATCAGCCATTGCCTCATTACAATATAAATTTACATAATTAACCGAATAAATATATTTTACCTTTATTGCGAATTGCGAAATTTTGTAATTGGAATTTAACACTCCGAATGTGGAAATGTATTTATTTTGTATCCTCTCCATTAGTTTTTGTTCTGCTCATAATGGATTATATTTATTCATTACATTTGCTGCTAAGCTTCAAATAATTATAATCTTTTTACAACCAACCCCTCGTTAATAATATATTTATTTATATTTCTTATTGTCAATATCAGGGAAATTCTCGTGGAATTGTAACAGGGCTTATATTGTGAGCGTATTCTGAATAGAATTGTATTTTGTTCAGAGTCAGTGTTATAGCCGCGGGGATCAAGACAGGTTATTTGGAACCGGTTAACGCTGGTTCGAATCCCGCGACGATAACTTCGACCCTGGTTCAACAGATGCCGTTGCATGGACACAAGCTTCTGCTTTCGCATGAAGACAACTGGCCAGGTAAAATAGGTTGGTGGATTGCATTCCTTTCCACAAATCTATTTTTTTTAATTAAATAAAAAAATAAATAAATAAAATACACTCATTAAGCAGCGCCTGAGCAAAGGCAGCCCGCGCGGCGGGGCTGCTTGTAACGTGGAGCCCCGCATCCCTGCATCTACGCTCAGCAGTCCTGGTCCTCTTTTGTTAATATAATTAATATTAAAAAATTAAAATTAAAAATAAAAAACAAATTGTATAAGGTAACGGGGCTATTATTTTAATTTGTTTGCAAGTTTTTTTCTTTGTCATTGAAAACATAATCTACTGTGATTAAAATTATCGACGTAAACTTCCAAGTTTTCCTTATAAAATACAAATTCCCAATATTACATATGTACATAATCAGATAGCAAAGCACTTTCTTTTATCCACATCCAATTCAAATATTTCCATGTAGAGCTGGTCATAATTCAAATGCAATCTTCCATTCCTGCCCTGGTTGGTCCTGCTGGCCCCCACAGGGCGCCCCTCTGGGCCTCCTGCATGTGTCCCGCTCACAGCTGATAATATTCGTCCGTTAATTAGCCGCTGTGCGCGCCATCTGATTGGAATTGAAAGAGCAAGCCGGCTGAACCGCTGTTGGGAAATGGGAAATGGGGAAAAATCCCAAGTGCGGATCCTTTATTGTGGCCGGAACCGTGCTTTACTTGTAGCCCGAGTGGCGCCACCTGTGTATTGGAATATTTGTTAGATTTTTTATTGAGATGCGTAATATTCTCACTGGAACGTAATGATATCTACACGTTGTCCAGAATTTTATGCTTTTTCCCAAATGAAAAGCTTCAAAATACCAACACAGCTTGCAATATAAAACGTTTCGATAAAAAACATTCCAATTTTACATTTGACTCTTTCTTTTTCAATTAATTGGCAAAATGCGTTCCTCCTGATATTGTTTTCTCTACATGTACAATGTACGCGTTATGTTCACTGAGAGGTCACTAGGGGCTGCGGGGGAGATGCTGTCTCTCTCTTCCCCATCACTAATTGTGTGCCGTCTCCTGCTCTCCTGTACTTGTTAAGATTCGGTAGTTCTGTGGGTCCAGCGCGCCACTTACGCAATAGTTTCGCAGCTGCATGTGTTAGTAGTTCCTCCGCATGTGCACGCCCAGCACGCCCATCAGGCTGGTGCATGGTGACCGGTGGGTGCATTTGGTATGTTTGTTTAAACTTAGAGGCATCTTGAATACTTACTCCCAGTTAGCCACCATTATCATCATCAACTCTCAGGGCGTGGGATTTTTTTTTAATCCTGTTGCTTATTCTACTTTGGGAAAGGTTGCGTATTTAAAACATTTGATCTAAACAAAACAGGAGTTTATTAAGTCAATACAGAGAAGAGAAAGATAAAAAAGGCCAGACCTGCACTTTGACACTAACAAGCACTTCTACACATAATTGTTGCGACCCCCAAAGCGGCAGTCCACGAGGCTAACTTCTCTACAGGTAGAGCTCATCTCAAGATGTTTGCCTGTGGATGCTGTCAAAAGCCTCGTAGCTGCTTTCGTCGTCTCCCGATTAGACTACTGCAATATCATATATGCTGGACTACCGCAGAAATTGTTTGATCGGCTGCAAATGGCTTTCAATGCTGCTGCCAGGGCAATTTTTCGACAGGGAAAGAGCTGTCATATTTCGCCACTGCTGAGAGAACTGCACTGGCTGAGGGTCCGAGAGAGGGTGGAATTTAAGTTGTGTCTCACTGTGCATAGGGCCCTGAACGGCACTGCACCCCCATGTCTCGCTGAGCTATGCTCTGTCGATGGGACTTCAAAAAGACCACTACGCTCTGCCCTTACTGCTGTTAACAAGGTTATAGTGCCCAATAGAGCAAACACATCAAACTTTGTAGACAGAAGCTTTGCGGTGGCCGGGCCGGTGGCCTGGAACAATTTACCCATCGGTGTTCGCGCGAACCAGCCTACCACCACCTTCAGAAAGGAACTGAAGACACTACTTTTCTCGAGAAGCCATGGCGCCCTTGAGATGGTCCTGGACCATTAAATGGCGCCACAGGAAAGAAATCATCCATCATCATCATCATCATCAGGGTGGAAGATCCTCTGCACCAGGCTCCGGTGCTCAAGGCGCGTGCCACGATTACAGTCCTGTCAACTTGGCATCCCACGCTGCACCTCGCAACACTGTGGGGCACGTCTGTTTTCGGTCACCTATCGATAAAGATTTCCCGTCTCCGAGCTCAGGTAGCGTGCAGCTTCGGAAACTCCGGGTTGTCCCGAAAGAACACGACTCTTTCCGAAGTCTTTTGGCTCGTTCTTCGGTTAACGACCCCGCCAAAAACGACAATGTCTTTTTATTTTGTATTATTGTTATTTGTATAATATAATATAACACACTAACGTCATGTTCTATAATTTGCACCAATACATTCTGTATTTAATAAGTAAGAACTCGAAGATAACATTTAACTATGGAAGAATAGATATTTCTATTAGGTAAATGAAAAACATGATTGAAATATAATGTTTCGAATAAATTACCAATTTTGTAATCCGGCTCATACGTGTGAACTCTTCAGTGGTCGAGCATCACTTCCCGATCTCGTCACAAACAAAGAGTGGAAATCTTTTATGGCGAGGAAATTATTATGCGTGGCCTATCCCACTCTTTGTTTATTACTCCGATGCTATGTATTTCAAACTGCAATAAGTAAGCATTTAATAGATTAAAATAAAATACTTTTTTGTTATAATTCACATGAGTTTTTATTTTTTTAAACACTACCGGTTTCGGGAGAAGCAATACCTCTCATCTTCAGGTGTAACTATAAACTTTTTTATATTTACACCTGAAGATGGGAGGTATTGCTCCTCCCGAAACCGGTAGTGTTTAAAAAAATAAAAACTTATGTGAATTATAACAAAGAAGTATTTTAGTTTAATCTATTAAAATGAACTTTCACGAAGTTACTGCTAAAAACCTAGATAATATAGTAAGCATTTAAATACCAAGAAAAATTCTATGAAAATCACAAGTCAGAAGGAGACTGTTTTTTGGTGTTGGACATTTGTAGCACATGTTTCATCGTGATGTTATTGCAGAACGTTCTCACAGAGAGAGGATGTGGGAGCCTCCCTCCTGACCGCCCCCCGGCCGCCTCCTGACCCCCCCCCCCCCCTTACCTGTCCACGGGCACACACTCGTTGAGCATATTTCCAGGTTTCGGGTAACGGCTGCTGGAGAGGCGGCGCCATTAAGCGTAAGCACCGCCTATTGGAAGCGCTCCTGAATGTTTTCAGACTTAATTAGAAGCAATATGAAATAATATGGAAAACACCTTTAGCGGGACAGAGGGACCTTTGTGCGGGCTGAACATTTGTGTCGTGTGATTGTAATTCATCCCGCGATAAATAACGGATTAGGACAAACAATGAAATTACCGGGGAGGGTCGGGGCGGGAGGGGGAGCGCAGGGGGCACTAAGATGCAATAATACATGTAATTGAAATATTAAATCATTAATGGCTTTCCCAGAGATATTAATGCTCCAGTTATCGCTACTAAATTGGTTTCGATTGTAAAGGAGAGGAGTTCTAGGGAGAGGATCCGGACCAGGTAATTGCTGAGTATTGCCAATTTAAAATTTCAGTCCGTAGAATATTTCTGTACAATATAGGAACGTAGAATCACATTGAGTGTCATGTACTTGTAGCTTACTCCTTCTCTCTTCAGCCAATATATTTTAATTCCGCGATGAAATAATAGGCTCATAGCTGATGTGCAGGAGTAAAGGGTTTATCATATGAATTTTTTTTTATCTTCAATTCATCACTCAGAGACATTGTCTTTTGGTATGAGGCTGACCGGGGGGTAGGGATGCCGCAAAAACTTAGTTCACTTTTGCCAATGTCACCCACGTGTCAGAGAAAGGTGGCAGGAGTTGCAAAACTTATGTTCGTGTGAGGGATGGTTGATTTTGTATGTATACATGCAGCATGTGCACACATGCAGAGGTGTGTCAGATTGTGATAAGGTCGCCAAACAAGCAGTGTGACTTTCACTCTGTGCCAGTCTGGATACTCTAAGAATGCAGCCCATCCGGGATGTGTCACAGGACTTGCATGAAAAAAATTACATATGTACATGCAAGTGGCAGAAGGCCCTACCGTGAGGCTAACATTCTCTCCAGTGTAAAATAAGACTAGGTGGCGCAGAACACAAACAAACAATGATAGCTATAAGTGAAAGAATTTGAAAGCTTGATGATTTTAAATAACACCATGTTGGGTCTCGGTTCTAAGCCTCTTTTGTAAGTTTTGACTTAAGGTCACAGTGAGCAATGCATCTCACAGCTGGTTTCATTTTTTGTTAGGGTTATCAATGGATGTCGGATGGATGCCACTGTTTTTCCTTCTTTGAAGGTAGCCCACATTACACCAATCCCAAATAAATTGCACAGAATCTGCACTCCACTTTCTTGCATAAATTAACCCGCTGTGTCTACCTTAAGCTAGAATCTACTACCAGCTTATGCAGTTTCAATACAAATTTAATTAACAAATCAATAATAAATAAATTTTATTCCACCGCGGTGTGTACCTACTCGTACAACACGCAAACAGCCATATAAATACTTTAATTAATAAAAATATTTGGATGATTTATTTGGTGAGCGCCGTTTTGTACTTGGCGCCGTTGACTTATAGGTTGGTATGCGGCTGACCATACTGTACTGTAAAACAAAAAATGGTTTTCTTTGCCAATGTCACCGCTGTTTCAGGGAAGGACGGCAAGAGTTGCGGGGCTTATGTTCATTTGAGATTGGGTTTTATATTGTAGGTCCACATGCGGCATGTCTTAGCGCGAAATTATACATGTCTGCTTGTGGGAATGCATTTAATATAAATTTTAAATGATATATATATATATATATATATACATATATATATATCTTTGCAGCTTAGAAAAGATTAGATTAGACACCTCAAGAGCCCTCTGCGAGGTTAGTCTTCTACGTAAAAAGCAGCAATTATGCAAGAAAGATCCTTGACTTATGGGTTGGTATAAGGCTGACCAGTGACCACCCATAGTGTAAAACATGATTCACTTTGCCATTTTCACCCCTGTTTAAAGGATGGTCGGCAAGAGTTGGAGGGTTATGTTCATTAGAGATTTGATTTTAATTTGTAAGTACACATGCAGCATTTACAAGCGCAAACTTACACGTGTCTGCTTGTGGGCATGCATTTGATATGAGTTTTGAATGTTTATATATACATATTTTCTAAACATAATTTATATTTTCAACTTAGGTTATAGATTATTATAGCTGGTCATTGGTCCGTTTTGTATGCAAACTAAGATTTAGTATGGTGGGTAAGCTTTCTAGTTATGTTTGGAAAAGTAAAGACTGATTATTTTTGGTGTTTATATCATTTTTAGAATTGCAGCCTTTTATCTTATTTTAACCCATTAACTAAAAAGAAAATTACAAATTATTATTTTTTATTTTTTTATAAAAAAAAGTATTTGTGAAGAGGAATGCAATTCACCAACCTATTCTGCCTGGTCAGAAACAGGTATTAATATCATCCATTAATAATGAATTTTTGTTTATATTAATGAATTATTAATTAATAATTACCCAATAACATCTGTTAAACCAAGGTAAAAGTTATGGTCAAGTGACAGAAGCGGGGATCGAACCAACGTTATTCCATTCCAAATACGCTAGTAAGATCGGCCTCTTGGCCCCCTCGGCCACAACACCGACAATACAAATACATTTTGTATGGAAAATCTTTACTTTGCATGGTGGCTATACTTCTCATTCATTTGTTGGAAAAATAATGATGGCAACATGTACGTTAGAGTTAGAGTGGAGTGAAATGCCTTTTTTCGTTTTATCAAACACAAATAGCGTAGAAAAGGTGCCTTCTAGGATCAAATTTACTAATTAAAAAATAAACTAAAATAAAAATGAGAGGAACTTCCCGCACAACGCCATCGAATGTTATGTAATAAAGTAATTTTAAGCTCATGTTTTACGCTGTTAAAAAATATTTTTTGCTATTTATATTTGCTTAATTCATTATTTCTGAAACGTTCAGGTCTTCAGATGACTATACAATCACATATAAGGAAGAAATTTCTGAAAAAAAAAAGTTCACTTTTTGACCTCCCTGCAGTATTGAGGAAACGTTACAGGTATGGAGTGTCAAACAGGGCAATAACTGCAATTGCATAATATGTTTCGTTTGATATTAAGGCTGATGCTCCTATATTTGATAAGACACACAAGACAAAGGGATAAAACTTTGTAAGGAAATTCATACATTCTTGGAAGAGGTTTTTTCATGAAATATCAGCATTGTACTGGAATGCAAGAAAAAAACATTAAATATTCCTGAAAAAAAAGGTAAATGCTACAAAAAAAAAATTAAGATCACATTATGCTAATTAAAGAGACGGGATGTATTTACGGGGGATACCTAGTACCTAAGATGCGCTCAGCGAAACATTTTTCAGATGAGATATTTCTCAACGTACCCTGATGGCAATCGATTATGATGGACCAAATGTTAACACCGGAAAGAATGGTGAAATCATCAGACTGCTTAAAAAAGAATTCAAGACCACTGTAATGGATAATTTGTAAAAAACAACATATGAACATAGCAAGAAAGTAAAAATTAGTTGTGTGTAAGTAATGAAGCTAATCTATGTATTTAAGTAATTGTCTTTTTGCACTATTATCATTGATCCCGTTTGTATCAATATAAACACTTTGTTTTGTGGGTATATTTTTCATTGATATTTTGGAAAGTTATGATTGATTATTATATGGGTACTGCTTACAAGATTTCAAGACTCGCAGCCTAGTATTTTATATTAGGCGTTTTATTACCAAGAATATTACAATTATTTTTTGTATGGAAATTTGTCACTTTGTATGGTGGCTACACTTTATAATGTTTATTTGAAAAAAGTTATGATTAATGTATGTAGGTAGGTATATATAAGGGCTTTTCAATTGAAGAACATTATTTTTTAGTTAACCCGTTCTCTACCGAGAAATTTTAAATTATTGTTTTTTCTTGTATCGCAACCCTCAAAACAAAAAGTATTATGAGGCAATGGTTATTGTTGTTAAATAGCACTTTTTTGGGCGAATTCTTATGTAGGTTTATTTATGGGTATTAGACGTTTTGCTACCAAAAATATTACAATAATTTTTTGTATAAAAATTAGTCACTTTGTATGGTGGCTATACTTTATAATGTTTTTTTTTTTAAATAATGATTAATGTATGTAGGTATATATAAGAGCTTTTCAATTGAACAACATTATTTTTTAGTCAACCCGTTCTCTACCAAGAAATTTTTAATTATTGTTTTCTCTTGTATCGCAACCCCCAAAACAAAGAGTATTATGAGGCAATGGTTATTGTTGATAGCACTTGTTTGAGCAAATTGTTATGTAGGTTTATTTATGGGTATTAGACGTTTTGCTACCAAAAATATTAAAATTATTTTTTGTATGGAAATTTGTCACTTTGTATGGTGGCTATACTTTATAATCTTTTTTTTTTTAATTAATGTATAAAATATGTAGGTATATATAAGAGCTTTTCAATTGTAGAACAATATTTTGTAGTTAACCCTTTTTTGCCGAGAAATTTTTAATTATTTTTTTCTCTTGTATGGCAACCCCCAAAACAAAGAAAATTATGAGGCAACGGTTATTGTTGTTAGATAGCACTATTATGATGACGATTTTGTCCTTTTTTATATTTAAATGTAATTTATTATTCATATTCCTTGACTTATAGGTTGGTATGACGCTGACCACCCATACTGTACAAAATGGTTCACTTTGCCAATGTCACCCCTGTTTCAGGGAAGGTCGGCAAAAGTTGTGGGGCTTATGTCCATTTGAGGTTTGGATTTTATTTGTGAGTACACATTCAGCATTTGTAAGCGCGAACTACACTTGTTGGTTTGTGGGCATACATCTGAGAGCTTTAAATGAATATATCCTTGCAACTTAGATTATAGATAGATTATGCAAAAAATTAAAGAAAATCGTCGGAGCAGTTTTTGAGCAAATCTCATTTGAAACTTTCAGCTGTTCGGAAGCCATCTTGAAGCTTCTAAAATTGAAAAAAATACTCACTATAAATTACAGTAAAAAAGTTATTTCTGTTAAAGTTAAGAAATATAAAAGTTATTTGCGTTCTGATGGGTTTTTGTAGCCTTTATAATTTCAATTTTTGATATCATGTAAACGGCACTTTATATTATTTTTTTCAAAACTCTTTTTTTTTTTTTATAGAATTTTATGTTTCCTATAATATTGTAGAACATTATTTTTTTGTCAACGCTTTTACTTCTGAGAAAATCACATTTTTTTATTTTTTTCATATGGCAACTCATAGACGCAGATTAGCACGAATGTTGCCATAACTAAATTTGGTAAGAATATATCAAGGAACTTGCATACTGAAAATTTAAAAAAAATCATTCGAGCCGTTTTTGAGAAAATCACATTTGAAATTTTCAGCTCTTCGGAAGCCATCTTGAATTCTCCACATAGTGAAAAAAATCTATATTTCAAACAAATATATATTTTTTTCTTTCTTGTGAACCTAAAAGAAGTTTTGAAAAATTGCGTTTTAATGGGTCTTTTTAATATTTTCGATGAAAATTTTGAGATCTTGTAAACGGTACTTTTGAGTAATTTTTTTTTGAAGTGTTTTTTTTAATTTTTGTAGAAATAATTATTGCGCGTAATATTGTAGAACATTATTTTTTGGTCAACTCAGCCATTTACGAGATAATCACAATCGTTTTTTTCTTTCATATCCGAACCCATAGACGCAGGTTGGCAATAGTGTTGCCATTACTTATTTTCTTAGTAAAAATTTAAGCAACGACCACACTGAAATTTTTAAGGAAATCGTTAGAGCTGTTTTTGATAAAAGTGCAATTTTAAGTTTTTTTGTATGGCAGCCATCTTGAATTTTCAGGGTGGCGCCATGCCGGTCGGCTCATCAAAATCTGTGGTTGTCAATTCTCTAAATCCAAAAATTGGTGTCTCTGTGATCAGTAGTTTCGGCTGGGACATACACACATACGGACGGACGGACGGACGGACGGACAGGTTCGACAAATTAGGTTATTTTGCATGTCCTGGTGCAGGACAACTTATTTCCGTCGAAACCTCAAAATTTTTTTCGGACGAATACAATACTTTATAACAGTTCCTTCGGACTGCCATAAAGTAAAAATAGATTATGTGAAAAATAAATTTAATTAATAACAGAAACAAAAATAACAGGACGAAAGAAGAAAAGAAAAAATAATTTGTACAGTAGACTGCACATGACTTTATAGCACAAAATACGATCATGTTTAGGTCATAGCCAATTTTCATAACAAAACATTTAGTTGTGTGTAAGTAATAAAGCTAATATTTTTAAGCAATCGTCTTTTTGCAGTATTATCATTGATCCCGTTTGTATCAAAACTTTGTTTGGAGGGTACCTAAACTTTGTTTGGAGGGTACCTAAACTTTTCATTGATATTTTGTAAAGTTATGATTGATTATTATATGGGTACAACTTACTAGATTTTAAGACTCGTAGCCTAGTATTTTATATTAGGCGTTTTAGTACCAAGAATATTACAATTATTTTTGTATTAAAATTTGTCACTTTGTATGGTGGCTACACCTTATAATATTTATTTGAAAAAAGTAATGATGAATGTATGTAGGTATATATAAAAGCTTTTCAATTGTAGAACATTATTTTTTAGTTAACCCTTTCACTGCCGAGAAATTTTAAATTATTTTTTTCTCTTGTATGGCAACCCCCAAAACAAAGAAAATTATGAGGCAATGGTTATTGTTGTTACATAGCACTATTATAATGACGATTATGCAAAAAAAATAAAGAAAATTGTAGGAGCCGTTTTTGAGAAAATCTCATTTGAAATTTTTAGCTGTTCGGAAGCCATCTTGAATTTTCTAAAATTTAAAAAATGTTTCACTATGAATTATAATAATAACAAAGTTTTTTCTGATAAAGTTAAGAAACATAAAAGTTTTTTTGCGTTCTAATGGGTTTTTGTAGCCTTTAAATTTCAATTTTTGATATCATGTAAACGGCCCTTTAAGTTTTTATTTTCAAAAATTTTATTTAATTTTTATATAGAATTTAATGTTGCGTAAAATATTGTAGAACATTATTTTTTTGTCGACGATTTCACTTCTGAGAAAATCACAATTGTTTTTTTTTTCATATGGCAACTCATAGACGCAGAGTAGCAAAAATGTTGCCATAACTAAATTTGGTAAGAATGTATCAAGCAACTACTTAAATGAAAATTAAAAAAAAAACGTTTTAGCCGTTTTTGATAAAATCGCATTTGAAGTTTTCTCCTCTTTGGAAGCCATCTTGAATTCTCAAAATAGTAAAAAATAAATTATAGTGCAAAGAAGTTTATAAATTATTCTTTCTTGTGAACCTAAAAAAAGTTGTACAAAATTGCGGTTTTATGTGTCTTTTTAATATTTTCGCTGAAAATTTTGAGATCGTGTAAACGGTACTTTAAGTAATTTTTTTTTAATTATTCTTTAAATATTTGTAGAAATTAATATTGCGCGTAATATTGTACAACAATTTTTTTTTGCCAACCCAGCCATTTCCGAGATAATTACAATCGTTTTTTTCTTTCATATGGAAACTCATAGACGCAGGTTGGGAAGAGTGTTGCCATAACAAATTTTCTTCGCGACAATTTAAGCAACGACCACACTGAAATTTTAAAGAAAATCGTTAGAGCCGTTTTTGAGAAAAGTTCAATTTTATGTTTTTTTTGTATGGCAGCCATCTTGAATTTTCAGGGTGGTGCCATGCCAGTCGGCCCATCAAAATCTGTGGTTGTCAATTCTCTAAATCCAAAAATTGGTGTCTCTGTGATCAGTAGTTTCGGCTGGGACATACACTCATACGGACGGACGGACGGACGGACGGACAGGTTCGACAAATTAGGTTTTTACTTTATAGCAGTCCGAAGGACTGTTATAAAGTATTGTATTCGTCCGAAAAAAAAAAAATGAGGTTTCAACGGAAATGAGTTGTCCTGCACCAGGACATGCAAAAAAACCTAATTTGTCGAACCTGTCCGTCCGTCCGTCCGTCCGTCCGTCCGTATGAGTGTATGTCCCAGCCGAAACTACTGATCGTAGAGACACCAATTTTTGGATTTGAAGAATTGACAACCACAGATTTTGATGGGCCGACTGGCATGGCACCACCCTGAAAATTCAAGATGGCTGCCATACAAAAAAAGCATAAAATTGCACATTTCTCAAAAACGGCTCTAACGATTTTCTTTAAAATTTCAGTGTGGTCGTTGCTTAAATTGTCGCGAAGAAAATTTGTTATGGCAACACTCTTCTCAACTTGCGTCTATGAGTTGCCATATGAAAGAAAAAAACGATTGTGATTATCTCGGAAATGGCTGGGTTGACAAAAAAAAAATGTTGTACAATATTACGCGCAATATTAATTTCTACAAAAAACTAAAGAATACTATAATTTTTTTTTTACTTAAAGTACCGTTTACACGATCTCAAAATTTTCATCTAAAATATTAAAAAGACCCACAAAAACGCAATTTTGTAAAACTTTTTTTAGGTTCACAAGAAAGAAAAATTTTAAAACTTTTTTGTGCTATAACTTGTTTTTCACTATTTTGAGAATTTAAGATGGCTTCCAAAGAGGAGAAAACTTCAAATGCGATTTTCTCAAAAACGGCTCTAACGATTTTTTTTAAATTTTCAGTAAAGTAGTTGCTTGATACATTCTTATCAAATTTAGTTATGGCAACATTTTTACTAATCTGCGTCTATGAGTTGCGATATGAAAAAAATAAACAATTGTGATTTTCTCAGAAGTGACAGCATTGACAAAAAAGATATGTTCTACAATATTATACGTAACATCAAATTCTATATAAAAATTAAATAAAAATTTTGAAAATAAAAATATAAAGGGCCGTTTACATGATATCAAAAATTGAAATTAAAAGGCTACAAAAACCCATCAGAACGCAAAAAACTTTTATGTTTCTTAACTTTATCAGAAAGAACTTTGTAATCACTATAACTCATAGTGAAACATTTTTCAAATTTTAGAAAATTCAAGATGGCTTCCGAACAGCTGAAAATTTCAAATGAGATTTTCTCAAAAACGGCTCCTACGATTTTCTTTATTTTTTCTGCATAATCCTCATTATAATACTTCTATGTATCAACAATAACCATTGCCTCATAATTTTCTTTGTTTTGGGGGTTGCCATACTAGAGAAAAAAAAAATGTTAAATTTCTCGGCAGAGAAAGGGTTAACTAAAAAATAGTGTTCTACAATTGAAAAGCGTTTATATATACCTACATAAATGAATCATTACTTTTTTCAAAAAAAGATTATAAAGTATATCCACCATACAAAGTGACAAATTTTCATACAAAAAATTATTGTAATATTTTTGGTAGCAAAACGTCTAATACCCATAAATAAAGCTACATAACAATTCTCTCAATCAATTGCTATAAAACAACTATAATCATTGCCTCTTAATACTCTTTGTTTTGGGGGTTGCCATACAAGAGAAAACAATATTTTAAATTTTCCCGGCAGAGAACGGGTTAATTAAAAAATAATGTTGTACAATTGGATAGCTCTTAAATATACCTACATACATTAATCATTACTTTTTTTCAAATAAATATTATAAGGTGTAGCCACCATACAAAGTGACAAATTTTAATACAAAAATAATTGTAATATTCTTGGTACTAAAACGCCTAATATAAAATACTAGGCTACGAGTCTTAAAATCTAGTAAGTTGTACCCATATAATAATCAATCATAACTTTCCAAAATATCAATGAAAAGTATAGGTACCCACGAAACAAAGTTTTAGTTTTGATACAAACGGGATCAATGATAATACTGCAAAAAGACGATTGCTTAAAAAGATTAGCTTCATTACTTATACACAACTAAATATTTTGTTATGAAAATTGGCTATGACCTAAACATGACCGTATTTTGTACTATAAAGTCCTGTGCAGTCCACTGTACAATTTATTTTGCATGTCCTGGTGCAGGACAACTCATTTCCGTTGAAACCCCGATTTTTTTTTTTCGGACGAATACAATACTTTATAACAGTCCTTCGGACTGCTATAAAGTAATAAAGAATAAAGGAAATAATATGGTGCGACATGTATTACTAGGTATAAGAATATTAACATACAAAAAAATTGTATTCCCGACCTTTTCTTTCAGGAGAGAAGGGGTTAAATGGTATATGTTGCAATAGATTTTATAACTCAAAAACAGTTTAGAAAGTATGATATTTTGGTACGTAAAAATAATAACATTAAATTTAAAACAAAAATGATCACTTACATATTCTTTTTATCTATTATAATTTCGGAGAGAGGCGCGGTGCTTCCTGTGCCTCACGGGGTGCAAAGAGGTGCTTCCTATGCCTCACAAGGTGCAAGGCGGTGCTTCCTGTGCCTCACGGGGTGCAAAGAGGTGCTTCCTGTGCCTCACAAGGTGCAAGGCGGTGCTTCCTGTGCCTCACAAGGTGCAAGGCGGTGCTTTCTGTGCCTCATGGGGGCAGAACGACCCTAACTTACACGTGGCACTGAAGTTCAGTGACGTCAGTCTGCTCAGCACTCAGAGCTCCTGCCGCCTCCAGACATGGAAACACTAAAGTTCCACGCCATAAACCAATCAAATCGATTTGTGATAAATCGCCGACCATAAATAAAGTAAACGACCGCCGCGGCCGTGGCGCTGACATGATGAGTTATGCACCCATCCACGCACTGTTCCCAACACGTCACTAGGTGATGGGGGGGGGGGAGGAGGGAGGGAAAAGGCAACAAACTCTTACAAGCACCTTCTCGTCGATATTTCTGAGTTGGAAAAATATGTTTTTTTTTTTTAATTTTCTGATTATGCACCTATTTGAGACCTTTATTAGTCTTTGACGGGTGGCATGTCCCCTGCCCCCAAGCTAGTACAGAAACCAGGTTGTCCAGTGCGCTGACGTTTGTCGTTAAAGACACCCGTGGCCATCCCCCTCCCCCTTCCCTCCCCCCTACCCTCCCCACACACACTTTATAATGAAGATTTAGCTTCCCCACCCCCTGCCGCTCCCCTCGCGCTGGCCCGCAGTTTGATTGTGATTTTTATGGCCTCCGGAATTAGGGAAATACATCTGGAGGGATTCCGCGCATGTAAATAATGGACCATAAAAAATACTAAAAATATATAAGCCCACCTTTTCCGATATGAATATTTCCACCCTGGAGTGACGTAGAGTCCTCTTCGGAGGGCCAAGTGCACATGTATTCACGCACATGTACCTCCATGTATTCACGCACATGTACCTCCATGTATTCACGCACATGTACATATTGAAGCACATGTACCTCCCACGCGAAAATCTAATAATCTCGCATGTTATTTTTTTCCGGTCGGGTTCCAGTAATTTATTTCTTTGTTTTATGCGCGTTTGAGTCGCGAATGTTCGAGAGGGGACGCGAGCTGATCGTAAATTATGGAAAAATAACAAAATACGGCATGTTTAAGACAAACGCTACATGATAGATGATAAGCAATCCCGAGTTTAAAGCCATTTATTTTTTACAGAATTATTCGGAAAATAAAATGTGTGTGTCGGGGTGAGAGGCGCCATGTGACCACAGAGCCGTGATTCACTGTCGCGCACAGCAGGACAGGCAGATATTTATGTGGATGGGGCGCAAGATGTGCCAATACACAGACCACCATGGGATACACAAGTATTCAATATAAACAACGACACACATATTGGTCTCATCTATCCATATTGTTGTGAAAAGACCTAAAAATAATAATAACGCAAAAAAGTATTTCAAAAGATAATAAAGAAATCGGCTTTGTTTCTCACTTTACTCCGATTGTATTAGAAAATACGCAACTAAGCTCCACATATAGGGAAACTTCATTCCACGTGTTCTCAGAGGGAGTCGTATGTGGGATGTGGAAGCTACTTATTTTTACAGGTAAAGGAGTCGACCTTACTCCAACCCCTTCAGTTGCAGTGGGGGCTTATCAGCTTCCGAGAAGGCTTGAAAAGGCTGATTTAACCATTCCGGTACTTTATTTTGGGCTTAAAATAAACACCAAAATGGGAAACCATTTCAAACAACCCTAGTCCGGTCGATAGTTCAGTTGGTAGAGTGCTTGCATTCCATGCCGTGAGCTCGGGTTCGAATCCCACCGAGGGTGTCAGAAATGATTTCCGGTTAAGGTGTTTATTTCAAACTCCAAAATAAAATACCAGAAAGGTTTACTCAGCCTTCACAAGAAATGAGTACCAGCCCCCTCGAAAGCTGGGAAACCCCCACTTCAACTGAAGTGGTTGGCGTAAGGCCGGCCCTCTTACCTGTAAAAATAAATAGGTTCAACTCCCCAAATGTGACCTCTTCGGGGATAACGCGGCAAGAAGTGACACTATACGTGTAGCTTAGTTGATTTGACTGGCTCTCGGAATGCTAGCATTCTATCAGCTGAACGATAAACCAGACTTTTATTTTCTTCGGTACTTTCAGGAGTTTTTTTAAATTTATTTTTTAAATGTTTTATTTTTTATTTATTTATTACAGAAAACCACAGCACATACACATAAAACAAGTAAAGATGTATAAGAAATACATATAAGGCCAATAATAGTTTTCTTAAATAAAAATAATTACAATAAAATCTTGTCTACAGCAAATGTAACAGCAAACGAAAAGAACAAAAGAAAAAGAATAAGAATGCAGAGGTTTTTATCAGAGACGATTTGGGAAAATAGGATAGAAAGGACGATGGAAGGGGACGAGGATGCCATTCAATCAGTTTAGCATTTTCTCAAGTAGTACATCCGCACCCCTTGAAGAAATGCGTTCTTGGTCAAACAAAAAATGTCCAGGTGATTAAAATTTGAGTCTTAACAAAACATAGCTCTCGTTAAAGTCGAGTTCCTGGCATAATTTGTAGTGTGCGCTCCCGTATAAAAAAGTGAATTTAACCTAGTGCGCCTTGTAGGTACACGCAAAGTGAGCCCCTCACAAAGAACGGTGGAGTCAATATGGCCGTGTACTATATCGTACAGAAAAGCCATATCTAATAGCGTTTGACGGGCTTCTAGGGACATAAAACCGTGATGACGGCAAGCATCATGATAATTATTAAAAGTTAAATGTTCCCTGTAATTTAGATGCTTTAGAAATTTCTTTTGTATAGCTTCTATTTGTTCCTTATAAACATATTTTTCTTCTATTTATTTATATTTTATATTTTTCATTTTTTTTTAATAGAGTTGTGGAAAGGAGTGCAATTCACCAACTTATTTTGTATGGCCAGTTGTTTCCATGCGAAAGCAGAAGCTTGTGTGCATGCAATGGCATCTGTTGAACCAGGGTCGAAGTTATGGTGAAGTGGGCCAGCCGCAGATTCGAACCAACGTTATTCTGTTCCAAATACGTTGGTTGAACATCTACCCCTCGGCCATAACACCGACGAATAAATATAATAATATTTACCTCAGGCAGGTAATGAATAAAAAAAAGTAATAAGTGAGTTTTCTTAAGGAGTGGGTATTTCATATACAGTCAAACTTGGATAAGTGAGAACTGTATAAGTGAGAGTAATAGCCAGGACCCGTCATTTTAAGGTCCCAAAACCTCTATTAGCGAGAAACAGAAACCTCTGTAAGAGAGAGTCGTTGTTCCCTCATAGACCTCCGTAAGTGAGACTGCTACTTATCTATACCTCTATAAGTGACAGTCGAGCTTTATTTACAAATTTAACATCTGCTATTTTATGATTCATTCTTAACTTTCGTGGAACTTCCTACTATTGTTTTTGTATTGTTTTCTCGTTCTATTTCGTGGAACTAAAGTTATTATATTGCATTCTTTTCGAATGGACACGTTTGCCTGTGTACCGTCCTGTTTGTTGGACTTAGCTACTCAGTTTATAGTTAGCAATTGCGAAGGAAAGTTCTGTTCTGCATTATGTCAAAACGGTAAATTAAAGTACCTACTGTCATTAATTGATAAACTTAAAATAGTGAATGCGTTTGAATCCGGAAAATCGCGAAATGAAATTCAGAAGGAGTTTAATTTACTTGAATCCACCTATTATAAAATTATAAAATCAAAAGACTCTATAAAGTCTGAGTGCTCTGATGGACATGGAAATATTAAGAGGACTAGTGGCTTGTGAGTTGTTCTTGCTGCGTACCCCTATAAGAGAGAAACAAAATTGTTATCGTTGATCTTCTAAAAAGTATGTTGCTACCCTAAATTATTTTTAAGCTTTCCTTTTCAAATTTTCTCTCGTTACGTCTGGGAACTGTTTAAGTAAGTTACTAACTGAAAATGTGGCAATGTGTAGAGCGCAGAGCAGTTTCCTTTCACGTTTACAAAAATCATTTAGGGAGCTGGGAGGACAACGGAAAAAAATATACAACAACATGCAAGCCGCATAATTATTCTTTCCCATCGTTATAAAGTGCGGAGAGCAACATTGTGAGTTAGATCTTCACTGGCCTCCATACAGCGGTTCTCATAACAATTTCAGCCGAGGAGTTATTACAAGGAGTGTATGGAGCTAACTCCAGCCCAGCCTCCGCTGCCTCCCCGCTCTCTCATCGCAGACCACCCTCTTGGTAGACAATGCTCCCTACTTACTTAATACGCATAACGAGTTTGACAAGCCGTCCCATAAATTGTAGCTTATGTCAGCAAAAACATATTAAATGACCGAGAGACGTTCCCTTTAATTACGATTATCTACGTCGATATGCTGGAGCCATGTTTCTTGCTTCTGCGGAACTCTGCAAACCTCGGTAGGTGGGACAAGAAGGAGATGTTGATAAAGTAGGCTACATAAAACAATACCGGCACAGCATTCAAAGAAAAAACAAAATATAATGTTATATAATCAGCAATGTTGATTTGTGATGTTGGTTTATTAATTTGCTACATTTTTTTTGCATAGGAAATTATTGACTCTTTTTGTATTGATTTATTTTTAAGATTTTGTTTTTTTTTACTTTCTTGCTATAGCTGAAGGCTATAAAGAAAGTTTTGTGTGTGTGTGTGTGTGTGTGTGTGTGTTTTTTTTTTTTTTTTTTCATTCCCCCCATTAGTAACCCTATATTCGTGTGTACCACTTATAACAGTATCTATAATCTATAATCTAAGTTGCAAAGATATATTCATTTAAAGCTCTCAGATGTATGCCCACAAACCAACAAGTGTAGTTCGCGCTTACAAATGCTGAATGTGTACTTAGAAATAAAATCCAAACCTCAAATGAACATAAGCCCCACAACTTTTGCCGACCTTCCCTGAAACAGGGGTGACATTGGCAAAGTGAACCATTTTTTACAGTATGGGTGGTCAGCTTCATACCAACCTATAAGTCAAGGAATATGAATAATAAATTACATTTAAATATAAAAAAGAACAAAATCTTACAAAGAAATCTATACAAAAAAAGTCAAAAATTTCCTATGCAAAAAAATGTAGCAAATGAATACACCAACATTAGAAATCAACATTGCAGATTAGCCGCCACTTCTTCCTGTCCTTGCATACTTCTTTCATTTCATCCAGAGTCATAACCTTTTTCATACAAGTCCTCCTTTTATTATGACTCTGGATATCCCATTCATTCGCTATTTCTGAAATTTGATCCTTCCATACTTTTCTCGGTCTTCCTCTACCACGACATCCATCTATTCTAGCAACATATACTTTTTTCGTCAATCTTTCATCACTCATTCTCTCCAAATGCCCGAACCATCTTAACATACTTCTTTTAATCTTCACTTTCACACTTTCCCTTACACCACATTCTTCTCTTACAAAATCATTCCTCACCCTGTCACTTCGTTTTTTCCCAATCATACTTCTTAGATAGTCCATTTCTACTGTATGGACTTTACTAATTTCCCTTTCACTCACCGTCCAGGCTTCACTTCCATACATCAAGGTTGGCACTAGTATACCACCGTGCACCGCCAATCTAACATTTTTTGAGAGATTTTGGTTCCTGGCGATGCAAGCGGTCGCACCCAGTACACACCTGCCTTTCATTATTCTTCTTTCAAATTCACCGGCCATTCTTCCATCTTTTTCAAACTTACTTCCCAAATATACAAACTCATTTACAACATCAACATTCATTCCATTAATTTTAAATTCATAATTCATATTTTCATCATCTCTTTCAAAAATCAAAACTTTCGTCTTTTTTGCATTCAACTTCAAATTATTACCTTTCAAAGCTTCGTTCAATCTAGAGAGCATCATTTGCAATTCCACTGCTGAATCAGATACAAGGACTGCATCATCCGCATACAGTAGAACGCTTACTTTGCTCTCTCCTATCATTAATCCACAATCATCAAGTCTAGCATCTCGAACACACTTGTCCATGACTATGTTAAATAGCCATGGGCTCATCACACATCCTTGCCTTACACCCTTAAAAACTATATTGTATACCACACTTTAAATAAAATTTTACAAAATAATAATTATACACACATTTTTTTTTTTTTTTGTTATACACTACAGTCTCATTATCTTTATCTAAGAATTAAATTTATATTTGAAGCTATATTTACCCGTTTAAAACAACTCTATGTATAAATTTGAAAAATAAATGTCCAAGTTCAATCTGTAAAATTTCATATTTTGGAGGGTGGCCAAGGCAATCCTAGTGTTATACATTCTATATAAAATTGTATCCAAACATTGTCATAATTTTTGCAAAAAAAAAGTATATGGTCTGAATTTTCAATGATATTATCTTCACAACTACAATTTGGATTATCTACAATTTTGAAGCGATTTAAATACTCCCTAAATTTACCATGGCCTGACAAATGCTGTGTAATACTAAAATCCAAACACAAATTTTTCACCCCCCTACGGTTCTCTACAGTCTGGAAGTAGGCTTTAGTATGGGCACCTTTGGTTGTAGTAGCCCATACTTCCTCCCAAGAATGTAGAGATTCTCGTTTTAAAACCCCCTTCATGCAATCCAGTGAAATCTCCCAATAAATGGCAGATCCATCATGGATCTCCGTGGCTTCTTTGGCCAATTGGTCGGCTCTTTCATTGCCCGAGATTCCAATGTGGGCTTTGATCCACGACAGTCTGACCATATTATCTTTTGACAGGTAATTTAGTAAATTTCGAAGTCTACAAATAATGGGTTGCTTATTTTTAATATTATTGAAAGATTCTAAAGTAATTCTACTGTCCGTTTTAATGATAATTTTTTTCATTTGATATTCCTTCATGTATTACCCATTCCAACGCCTTTTGAATAGCAATTTGCTCTGCTTGGTTATTAGAGCATATTATATCATTTAATTTAAATTTACTTGTTTTTATTTCCATTATTTTTCTAAAAACTACAAAAGCACATCCAATTTTTCCATTCAATTTACTACCATCTGTAAATATTTCGTAATTAAAACTAATATCTGTTAAATCAAAATTTACAAGAAATTTAAATGTTGCTGGATGTTGCCACTCATGATATTCCAATGGTTTTTCAAGTTTATAAGTACAAGGAATTATAGTTTTTTTAATCATAAATAATTTTGTAATTTCTTGAATCTTGATACAAATTGGAACCTTGTTAGCCAAAACACAAGCAGCCTCATAAGAAATTGTTCTATAACCACGTATAATTTTTAGTAATATTAATCTTTGTGCCCGAATGAGTTTAGTTTTGTTGTATTTGTTTTCAATAGCCATGGCCCAGCAAGGAGCCGCATAAGTGAGCATTGGTTCAATAGCTCCTTTGTAAATGAGGTCCAGAGCTTCTTGTTTTAAGCCCCACGTATTTCTGGCCATTTTACTTAGGCCATATGCTATGTTCACAGTCTTCTGGGATATGTTATCAATGTGTTGATTCCAGTTCATTTTTTTGTCGATCGTCACTCCCAAATATTTCAAACTATCAACCAAATTAATTGTTTCCGATCCCAAAAATGTGTGTGTGTGTGTGTGTGTGCGTGTATGTGTCTCACTTTCCAAATTATTAGACCTAGAGATACCAAATTTTGGCTACGTCAACTTTTTTGGACATGTATTAAGTATGAATAACACGGCATTACACCAAATTGAAGATGGCTGCGATACAAAAAAAACATAAAACTGAACTTTTTTCAAAAACGGCTCTAAGATTTTGTCTTAAATTTTCAAAATTGTCACTAATTAATTTTTAATTTAATAAATTAGTTATAACAATACTCTTACTAATCTGTGTCTATGGATTGCCATATAAAAAAAACAAACGATTGTGATTTTCTCTAAAGTAAAAGGGTTAACAAAAATATAAGGTTCCGTAATATTGCAAACAACATAAATTTCTACAAAATTACAAAAAAAAAATTTTTGAAAAAAATATTTTAAAGCACCGTTTACACGACCTCAAATTTGAAACCGAAAAAACAACAAAAACCCATTAAAATGCATGATATTGAAATTTGTTTTCGACTTGACTTGACTGAAAAAACAACTTTTTCACTTTAATTTATCCTCAATTTTTTTTTACTTTTTTGAAAATTCAAGATGGCGTCCGAAGAGCTGAAAATTTAAAATGCGATTTTCTCAAAAACTGCTCCGAAGATTTTTCTTAATTTTTTTATACATCCATTTATAAAATAGTGCTATCTAATAATTATAATCATTTAGGGAGTTGCAATATAAAATAAAAAAAATAATGGAAAAATTCTCGGCAGTCAGAGGGTTAATAAAAAAATAATGTAGAACAAATGTAAAACAATAATAATAACTTATACATACATAACCATCAATATTTTTTCCAAAAAGAGAATCAAAAGTATAGCCACCATACAAAGTGATATTTTTTCCATACAAAATGTTTTCGTAATTTTCTTGGTAGTCAAAGGGTTAAAATTAGAAAAAAGGCTGTGATTCTTAAAGTTTTATAAATACCACTAATAATCAGTCGCTACTTTTTCAAAATATAACCAAAAAGTTTATTCACATTACAAAGTCCTAGTTTGCATACAGAAGGGCGAAATGACCATCTATAATAATCTAGAATCTAAGTCGCAATGAAATATAAACATTCAAAACTCATATCAAATGCATGCCCACAAACAGGCACGTGTAAGTTCGCGCTTACGAATGCTGAATGTGTACTTATAAATTAAAACCAAATCTCAAATGAACATAAAACCTGCAACTCTTGCCGAACTTCCTTGAAACAGGGGTGACATTGACAAAGTTAACCATTTTTTACAGTATGAGTGGTCAGCCTCATACCAACCTATAAGTCAAGACTTACAAATAATAAATAACATTTAAGTATAAAAAATAACAAAACCTTAAAAAGAAATCTATACAAAAAAAGTAAAAAAAATCCTATGCAAAAAATGTAGCAAATTTATAAACCTAAACATTGCAGATTAATATGTAATATAAACTTTTAAAACATTTGTAAAAATATATTTTGTGAAAGGATTTCAGCCGTTGATTCACAATAAAAAAATAAAATAAAACTTGTTTTATTCCACTTTTATTGTTTTTTTGAGTAAGTTACAAATACTTTCGGAATCACTTCCATCGTCGGGTAACTAACAATTACTAAAATGAAACTTAAAAATTATGACAATGGAGTGGGATCTATTGACCTCCCTCTCACAGATCTACCTTGCTACCGCCTCCCTTACCACTACCACCAATAGATCCCACTCCACTGTCTTAATTTTTAAGTTTCATTTTAATAATTTTTAGTTACCCGAAGATGGAAGTGATTCCGAAAATATTTGTAATAACCCAAAAAATCAATAAAAGTAGAAAGAAACAAAGTTTTACTTTCTTTTATTTTCTTAATTATTAGATATTAATTAAAAAATAATCAATTTAATCAAAAAAAAATCCTGTGTTTCACAAAAATCTTTTGAAAATTTACTTTTTTATAATCTATGATCTAAGTAGCAAAAATAAATTTAGATTTAAAAATCATATAAAATGCATGCCCTAAAACAGGCACGTGTAAGTTCGAGCTTACAAATGCTGTATGTGTAACTAACTAAAAAATTAAAATCCAAGCCTCAAACGAACGCAAGCCCTGCAGCTTTTGCCGACCTTCCCTGAAACAGGGGTGACATTGGCAACACTCTTGTCAATCTGCGTCTATGGGCTGCCATATGAAAGAAAAAACGATTGTGATTTTCTCGGATATGGAAAGGTTAACAAAAATATAATTTTCTACAATATTACGCACAATATAAATTTCTCATTGATCATTATGGGTCTATATAATCTATAATCTAAGTTGCAAGGATATATTCATTTAAAGCTCTCAGATGCATGCCCACAAACCAACACCTGTAGTTCGCGCTTACAAATGCTGAATGCGTACTTACAAATAAAATCCAAACCTCGAATGAACATAAGCCCCACAACTTTTGCCGACCTTCCCTGAAACAGGGGTGAAATTGGCAAAGTGAACCATTTTTTACAGTATGGGTGGTCAGCCTCAACCAACCTATAAGTCAAGGAATCATGGAATCATGGAATCAATGGGTACTTACTAAATTTCAAGACTCGTAGCCTAGTATTTTATACTAGTATTTTATACTAGGCGTTTTTCTACCAAAAATATTCCAATTTTTTTTGTACGGAAATTTGTCACTTTCTATGGTGGCTATACCTACTTTATAATATTTTTTTGAAAAAAGTAATGAATAATATATGTAGGTATATATAAGAGCTTTTCAATTTATTGTCGAACAATCTTTTTTTGTTAACCGTTAAAGTATAGCCACCATTTTATTTTTATTTTTTTCTCTTGTATGGCAACCCCCAAAACAAAGAAAATGATGAGGCAATGGTTATTGTTGTTACATTGTACTATTACAATCACGATTATGCAAAAAGCCGTTTTTGAGCAAATCTGATTTGAAACTTTCAGCTGTTGGGAAGCCATCTTGAATTTTCTAAAATTTGAAAAATGTTTCATTATGAATTATGGTTATAAAAGAGTTATTTCTATTAAAGTTAAGAAATACAAAAGTTTTTTACGTTCTGATGGATTTTTGTAGCCTTTTAATTTCAATTTTTGATATCACGTTTGAAAGCATACGGAGTGAATGGGGCTCTCCTAGGTGCGGTGCATGCAAACTATGAAAATAGTAAGGCATGTGTTCGTATTGATGGTGAGTATAGTGAGTGGTTTGAAGTTTATAAGGGTGTGAGGCAAGGATGTGTGATGAGTCCATGGCTATTTAACATAGTCATGGACAAAAGTGTCAGAGATGCTCGACTTAATGATTGTGGATTGACGATAGGAGAGAGCAAAGTGAGTGTTTTACTGTATGCAGATGATGCAGTTCTTGTTTCTGATTCAGCAGTAGAATTGCAAACAATGCTCTCTAGATTGAATGAAGCTTTGTTAGGGAACCATCTGAAGTTGAATGCAAGTAAGACGAAAGTATTGATTTTTGAAAGAGATGATGAAAGTATGAATTATGAATTTAAAATAATGGAATGAATGTTGATGTCGTAAATGAGTTTGTATACCTGGGAAGTAATTTTGAAAAAGATGGAAGAATGACCGGTAAATTTGAAAGAAGAGTAATGAAGGGCAGGTGTGTACTGGGTGCCACAGCTTGTATCGCCAAAAATCAAAAAATATCTAAAAATGCTCGATTGGCGGTACGCAGTGGCATACTTTTACCCACCTTGATGTATGGAAGCGAGGCCTGAACGGTGAATGAAAGTGAAATTAGTAAAGTCCATACTGTTGAAATGGACTTTCTAAGAAGTATGATTGGGAAAAAACGGAGTGACAGGGTGAGGAATGATTTTGTAAGAGAAGAATGTGGTGCAAGAGAAAGTGTGAAAGTGAAGATTAAAAGAATTTTGTTAAGATGTTTTGGGCATATGGAGAGAATGAATGAGGAAAGACTGACGAAGAAAGTATATGTTGGTAGAATAGATGGATGTCGTGGTAGAGGAAGACCGAGAAAGGTATGGATGGACCAAATTTCCGAAATTGCGAATGAATGGAATATCCAGAGTCATAATAAAAGAAGAGCTTGTATGAAGAAGGTTATGACTCTGGAGGAAATGAAAGAAGTATGTAAGGATAGAAGAAAATGGCGGTTAATCTGTGATGTTGGCGGCTGGGGTTTGTTGAAGTAAAAAAAATTGGTTTTATGATTTAGTTTTTTATGTCCATGTATATATTGCTATTTATTGATTTAAAAAAATGTAATTTGTCATGTATGTTCCTTGACTTATAGGTTGTTATGCGGCTGACCACCCATACTGTAAAAAAAAATTGGTTCACTTTGCCAATGTCACCCCTGTTTCAGGGAAGGACGGCAAGAGTTGCAAGGCTTATGTTCATTTGAGATTGGGTTCTTATATTGTAGGTCCACATGCGGCATGTGTTAGCGCGAAATTATACATATCTGCTTGTGGGAATGCATTTAATATAAATCTTAAATGATATATATCTTTGCAGCTTAGATTAGATTAGATTAGATTAGACGTAAACGGCCCTTTAAGTTATTTTTTCAAAATTTTTGTATACAATTTTATGTTATTCTAACAGCCCAAAAAGTACGACAGTGCGTCGCATCCGAAAGGTCACCAGCCTTTGAGACGTTTTGGGAGAACGCGAAGGCGGGACAGAAGTTTCGCAATGGAGTGACCACGGAAGTCCAGAAGGACTTATTTGAGGTCACTCGGGATCACACGCTGGCATGCAGTGTACCGGAAGATCTGGATATGTCTAGAGGAATTGCACGGGTCTTCCGATACAAGTTCGGAGAACCGCAACCTTCGAGCAGCCAGCAAGGAAGAGCTCTGAGGCTACCGAAAGGGCGTCAACAAGCATACTGCCTGGTTGTCCCGGATGCCAGCAACCTGGAAGATGACTACAAGGCTTTGTGGGACGGTCTTGTTGAGCTGCGCGACTACATGCTGGAGGATCAGCAGGCGAGTCTGGCGATACCGAAGATGGGTGGCGGCCGTGCTAATCGAGACTGGCGGATAATCCGAAGTATGATTGAGGCAGTGCTCTCGGGAACCGGCATCAGTGTCAATTAAATGATCCTTTTGTACTCTTGAACTTGGTAGAATATTCGCGAATGTGCTGGCAAAATAAGTCACTGGAGAGTTCCGTCTGTGAAGTATATAAGGCGTAGAATTGAGTGCGCTAAGCCAGTGAGATAGTTACCTTTGATTTGAAGAGTCTAAGCGATACTAAACTGTGAAAATAAATTCGTGTTACCTTCTTCTTCTTCTTGTGCCACTTCTAACGAAGATCGGCGATCATCATAGCTATTTTGATTTTTGATGCTGCTGCTCGAAATAGGATTTGTGTTACCAAAAGTGTACAAATAAATATTAATTGTAAAAATAAATTAAGTGCAAATAAAGATCCTGAACGAAGATCTGTATGTTTTAATTTAGAGACATTTCGAGCCCAAAAACATTACAGTATAATATGGTAGAATATTATTTTTTTGTTAACGCTTTCACTTCTGAGAAAATCACAATTGTTTATTTTTTTCATATAGCAACTCATAGACGCTGATTAGCAAGAATGCTGCCATAACTAAATTTGGTAAGACTGTATCAAGCAACTTCTAAACTGAAAATTAAAAAAACAATCGTTAGAGCCGTTTTTGAGAAAGTCGCATTTGAAATTTTCAGCTCTTTGGATGCCATCTTGAATTCTACAAATAGTGAAAAAAAAAATTTGCAAACAAACAAATAATTTTTTCTTTCTTGTGAAATTAAAAAAAGGTTTGAAAAATTGCGTTTTTATGGGTCTTTTTAATATTTTCGATAAAAAGTTTGAGATCGTGTAAACGGTACTTTAGGTATTTTTTTTAAAAAAGTGTTTTTTTGTAGAAATTTGAAATTGAAAGTTAGAGATAACCTGAACACAACCATATTTTATGCAATAAAGTCATGTGCAGTCCACTGCACAATTTTTTTGATCAAGTGGCTATTCTCCCCTCCCCCCCTCTTCGCACTCCTTGGCACATCTCATCTCCTGCTGCATCAGCTGGTGCGCTGGCACTGAGATGCCGAGGCGCTCCTGGGCTCCGCGCCTCAGCCTGATGCTCGGAGTGCGCGGCACAGCATAATGGTCCTTGTTAATGGCGCACACAGGGCTGGAGGAGGAGGAGGTGCCTACATGTCACTGCGGCAGCTGCTCCCTCATCCAGCTTCTTTGCAGCACCCATGAGAAATCATAGCGCGCATTCATATGTATGGGCTGGAACAGCAGCCAGCATGTGAGATGCCGCGGCACGACTCTGTCTTCCCGCCGAGCGGGATACGCGCCTCTGGCTGATTGAATCCGCCATCTTGGCGATCGTGAAGCTTTACACAACCCGTCGAATTTTTCTTATTTTCAATGTGGAAAATTTCCTTGCAAATGAAATTATTTGACTCGAAAATCGGTGAAGTCACATGTGAGTCGTTGATTCGCGTTGATTGAACGATATGAAAACATAGGGGCATCGAGCAAAAACCGAAACAATCGCGATTAGAACATGGAAACAAGAAACTGTAAATATGATGATGATGATTATGATTTATAGAGCGCCGTTTCGTGACTACTATCACTGCAAGGGCGCTTAAAATATGAACTAGATAAGAGCATTTCATGCGGCGTATTTTAATCGCAGCATCGTTCAATATAAAATAAACTAGGGGCTCCACCCCTGGCTGCTACGCAGCCCAACCCCTTAACATTTAGGCAACGGGAACTTGGCAGCATGACTTCTCCGCGTTAAAATTCGTATAATTATTAGAAATAGATAAAAAAATAATATACTTGTTTGCAAAATTTGCGAATACTACCATTTAAAATAAACTTTTGCACATTCCTATCATCTAATTTATTATCATTTGACCAAATAGGTGAGATTTCAAAAGAATGGAACCTTCAGAGTGCGAATAAGAGAAGAGTATGTATGAAGAAAGTGATGAATGTTGAAGAGATAAAAAAGGTATGCAAGGACCGAGAAAAGTGGAGACGCATCTGCGGAGGTACCGGCCACCCCTAGTGGAACGGCGGCAGGATACAGTAACAGCTCATTACTATGGTCACTCACGAACCGGGGAAATCTCGCCCCGTAAAAAGTCAAATATTGCCAGAATGAAATTTGACGGTACACGGTGCGATATTTACACCCACCTTGATGTAACGAAGTGAAGCCTGGACGTTGAATGAAAGTGAAATTAGAAAAGTCCATATTATTGAAATGGACTATGTTTGAAGAGAAGAGTATGTATGAAAAAAATGGTGAATGTTGAAGAGATAAAAGAATAATGCATGTCTGCTTGTGGGAATGCATTTAATATGAATCTCAAATGATACAAACATTGTCATGTGCAAGCGCGTGAGTGCATTAATTGTGAATCCCCAATATTACATATCTTTGCAACTTAGATTAGATTAGAGTTGGGTTTTTGAATTTTTGATTTGTATTTTGATTTTTCATATTTTTCGTTCATTGTTATCTTGTGCTCTATTTTTTATTTAATAAATATTTGCTTAAAAATAAGATAGCGCCTCCATGTTAAAAAAATGGTATGGTAACTTTTCCCAGTTGCTTATATGTTGTTAACTTCTCATTGACGTCATGTCTCACGGTAGCTTACGCGCGTAGGCGCATCTTTTTTCGTCCGTTTAGATTTTGAAAGACGTAGGTTCGAATCCCGATCTGTTTTTTATTAGATACATTTTCGGGTGCTTTGCTTTTTATTTTTTCACTTGTAAAAGTTGGTATGCGGCTACTTACTTTATTTTGATTTTTAATTGTTTTTTTAAAGATTATTGTAAGTATTGTTTTACAAAATAATGTTAAAATGTATTTTTTTTTATATTTAAAAAATATTTGCTTGAAAATAGGATAGCGCCCCTATATTATAAATATATTAGGTTCGAGTCCATGCTTAATTTTGTAGGTTATATAAACAAAAAATTCTCTCCCTCGCAGGGAAGTGGCGTGGCCTAGTTGGTCAGGACGCTGTGCCTTGCGGCGTGTCAGCGCTCAGGGCCCTAGTTCGAATCCCGTTCGGACATTTTGGTTATTAGAAAATCAAAACTCCAAGTGATTGACGACCACGTAGAACAATTTAATAAAGGATAAATTGTACGGTTCCCCATACAATTGCACTCAATTTACTTGTATAAATGAACCCATAAAAGGACTTTGTCTTTTTTGGGTTCAAGTCAAGCTAAAATCATAAATCAGCTTATACACTTTCAAATTTACACTGTACAGTCGTTAGACATATCGTAGTGTTTGTGGGTTCGGATAGACTTTAAACAACAACAAAAACAGGTCTTGTTTTTGGATATTTATTTACACTTAATTTATTTGACAATTTTATATTTATTTTTCACACTTTTAGCAACTTAAATTTATTTCACAGTTCAGCACCTCACACTTGTTCTTTGATCAAAGGATTATATATCTGCTCTCTTGCACTCAAATATGCGCCTTATATACCCCAGAGACAGAAGTCTCTAGGTAACAATTTGCCAGCACACTCTCGAACGCTCTACCAGCTTTAAGAGTACAAAGGGATTATTTCATTTCTAGATTTCTTAAGCCTATAATTAATATTGCTACCTACGATGTACACCTATATTAATTTACTATTTACATAACAATATTTTAGTTAAAGAATTTCAGTGTTTTCGACGTTTTGTTTTCTTCTTATCCAACATCACTAGGAAACACTTATTCGGTGGAGGGCAAAGGTGGACTAATTGGATAAAACTTTATTACCACATTTCTTGAACAACACGACGGCGCGGTCAAATCAAATTTATTCCACCCCAGTGTATGCTTGCACAATACGCAACCAGCCATATAAAAGAGTTTTTAAAGATGCTTACACATTTTCATTGACGAGGTTCTTCTATCCGACTACTACCTGCAGGTGTTGTAGACTCTAGTGACCTTCCGTGGTGCAGCCTCTAGTGACCGTCCGTGGTACAGCCTCTAGTGACTGTCCGTGGTGCAGCCTCTAGTGACCGTCCGTGGTACAGCCTCTAGTGACTGTCCGTGGTGCAGCCTCTAGTGACCGTCCGTGGTACAGCCTCTAGTGACTGTCCGTGGTGCAGCCTCTAGTGACCGTCCGTGGTACAGCCTCTAGTGACCGTCCGTGGTACAGCCTCTAGTGACTGTCCGTGGTGCAGCCTCTAGTGACCGTCCGTGGTGCAGCTTCTAGTGACCGTCCGTGGTTTTCTTCGTCCGTATTTTCATAAATATAGTAAAAAATAAAGCAATTGTGGGAACCAAACAGGTTTTATTATTGTGTTTTCTTTAGTAGTGGAAGTTCTAATGAAATAGACAATTACTGCACCAAGGTATTTAAAGGCTTAGCTGGGTACATGAGTAATAAGGTGGGCCACTGATGTATGAAAAAAAAAATTACGCTGCATTTTAATTTAAGAGTGAAATTATGTTGCTAAATGACGTAATTTTATTGTACAGAAAGTTTCATTACAATCAAACATCTTTGGTCTCCAAATCGACATGGAAATAATGAAAATTTGAAAAAAAAACCACAAAAAAATATTTTGACACACTAACATGATACCTGATTTTTTTATTTTACTTCTCATGTAAAACAAATGTTTAAGGTGTAAAATAACACATTTCAGAGAAAAAAGTAAATTTCAGACTTGTACAGAAAGCATAATTTTATAATTAACACCGGACAAAATCCGTTTTTTTTTCGAATTTGGGCCTAACACTGCAAGACGTTATTTTGGTTTAAATAAATTTTTCTAATGTTGTTTTTTCAGAATAACGTTGCAGAGACTGTTGTGCTGTTTTTCAAAGACATTTTTCTTGTTTACGTTTGATAAACGCAGATGAGATATTTCTATTTGCCAACCGTGTGATATGAACAAAAATGAGATCTTCATCAGATACCCTTTGAGATGTTAGTAGTTCAGGTTTTTTTTCTGCCAATTTATAATGCCATAGTAAGTTGCAACTTTAAGGTTAATTCATGGAACTTGAAAAAGTCAATTTTCCCACCTTGCATGATAAGAGTTTTTAGAATCTGAAGTGAATCTGCGAGTAGTTCTCTTAGGTGTTTGTGAAGATTCGTAACTTCACTATCAGTAAGTTTTTTGAATGAGGAAAGCAACCATTTCTTCACTTGGAGGAATCAATTATCATTTTAGGTTCTCCTGATGAATACTTTTAATTTAAATAAACTTCGATAATGTCGGAAACCGTCTGTGCAATAGAATGGCACTTCCAAATATCATAAATATAATTGAACATAGTTAAACAGAAAAGTAATAATTATTTTTGAGTATGTGTACCTTAAGAAGGTTACTGCTGAAATTTTTAATTAAAAAGAAGATATATTATTGTAAATAAAGCAGGAACTTATGCTTTAACAGCATAATTTGCCAAGTTTATAAGTTTTTTAAGGAATTCTAAGCTCTATAGCTCGCGTAAGCCACCAAGCATGCTATTTTTTTTTCTGCTGGTTTGCTGACTACACTTTTAAAAATTTCTCCACTTTTTCTAGGACAAACTTGTATGGATATAATTGATCTGTACTTAAATCTTGCGCAAATAAATCATATGGCTATAAAATAATTTTCGAATACTAACTGAATGTTTCACACTTTATATCATCCAGAGCTTCTAAAGTTATGAGTGCTGCCACTTTTACCAGAGCTAGAGATACCTGTAGAAAGTTTTTGCCAATGTAGAAACATCGATGATACCTGGAAGCCTTTTTTGAGAAGTTGGCGATGCAGCTTTGGAAATGATTCTTGTGAGACTGGCTGTGGGAATATTTGAACAACTCAATGATGATGGTGTTTTATGGTATTTAAAGATTTATGCGTGCTCTTTTACCATCGATATCTTTTGATTTTATAAATCTAAGTTGTTCTACATAGATTTTTTTTTATAAGATTTCTTAGTTACTTTATAACGACTATAGCTGTATTTCCAATAATCATTTTCCCTAATGTTTGCTAGTCAGTTTGGAAGCTTCACTCTTGTGCGAACACTCCGAAATCTCTATTAAAAGGCACATTGATTTATTTCCTTACATTTACAGGACAAAATATCAAACAGCACATTATTCATCATCTTCATCATAAGCTTAACAGCTCTGGGTGGGTTTTTTTTTTAAATAATATCAGTTGTTTTTGGAAATTTTGGGTGTTTTTTCGAGACTGTCAGACCATTTCTTGTACAGTTGTGCAGTTACATAACTGCTATAAAAGGTACATTTCATGACACTACATACTTTCTTAATTAATAAAACAAATTAAACAAGTAACAGGGCATTGAAATAAGTTTCGTATTCAATTCATAGTGACAACGCGCGGTCACAAATTCTTACAAAATGATGAAATTCGACTCTCTCTCCACCCCTCCTACTGCTTATTTAGTGACAAATTAACTTATTTATTTGTATTATTTATGCGCATTTATATATTTTTGCACGAAAATACAAAAATTGCCGTAAAATCTCACTTCCTTCTTATATTATTAGCCCTCATGAAAAATTATAAAAATGTCATTTTTTCGAAACTTTGAGGCCGATTTGGAGACAGATGATTATTACTTTTATGAAATTTTATTTTACACTCGTAATTTGAACTTCATTTGGCACCATATTTTCACTATTAGATGCGTATTTTGCAAAAAAAAAAAAATCGGCCCTCCTCTCTAGATTGAATGAAGCTTTGTTAGGTAACCATCTGAAGTTGAATGCAAGTAAGACGAAAGTATTGATTTTTGAAAGAGATGATGAAAGTATGAATTATGAATTTAAAATTAATGGAATGAATGTTGATGTCGTAAATGAGTTTGTATACCTGGGAAGTATGTTTGAAAAAGATGGAAGAATGACCGGTGAATTTGAAAGAAGAGTAATGAAGGGCAGGTGTGTACTGGGTGCCACAGCTTGTATCGCCAAAAATCAAAACATATCTAAAAATGCTCGATTGGCGGTACGCAGTGGCATACTTTTACCCACCTTGATGTATGGAAGCGAGGCCTGGACGGTGAATGAAAGTGAAATTAGTAAAGTCCATACTGTTGAAATGGACTTTTTAAGAAGTATGATTGGGAAAAAACGGAGTGACAGGGTGAGGAATGATTTTGTAAGAGAAGAATGTGGTGCAAGAGAAAGTGTGAAAGTGAAGATTAAAAGAAGTTTGTTAAGATGGTTTGGGCATATGGAGAGAATGAATGAGGAAAGACTGACGAAGAAAGTATATGTTGGTAGAATAGATGGATGTCGTGGTAGAGGAAGACCGAGAAAGGTATGGATGGACCAAATATCCGAAATTGCGAATGAATGGAATATCCAGAGTCATAATAAAAGAAGAGCTTGTATGAAGAAGGTTATGACTCTGGAGGAAATGAAAGAAGTATGTAAGGATAGAAAGAAATGGCGGTTGATCTGTGATGTTGGCGGCTGGGGTTTGTTAAAGTAAAATTGGTTTTGTGATTTAGTTTTTTATGTCAATGTATATACAAATTGTTATTTTATTGATTTTAAAAATGTAATTTGTCATGTATGTTCCTTGACTTATAGGTTGTTATGCGGCTGACCACCCATACTGTAAAAAAATTGGTTCACTTTGCCAATGTCACCCCTGTTTCAGGGAAGGACGGCAAGAGTTGCAAGGCTTATGTTCATTTGAGTTGCAAGGCTTAATGAGTAAAGTGTGTGCTCCCCCATCTCCCCCTTCATTGCTCCCATCGTCACTCCTTACGTCCAAAACCACCCGACATAACCCGAGTCACCGACGTTTTGAAATTTAATTTAATTTCGTGTCAAAGTACTTTGCTGTGGGCGTGTAAGTGGGACATCCCAGCCTTGTTTACACAAGGCTGGGCAGTCCTTAGCTCACGGAGGACTAACGCAAGGGGAACTCAGATTTACTGGGAGATGATCGATGGACTAACTACACTAAAATATAAGCGTCATCATTTGGATTATGAACTTATTATTTACGTAATATTGCAGTCATTTAATAAAACAACAATAATATGAGAAACATTGTGGCATGTGGGCGTTACTTTGTCTGCCAAATATGCCAAAAAACGGCATCTTCGAGAACGTGTTACTTTGTACACATCAGTCAAGTTTAGAACGCTGAACTTTCAACTGCTCCTGGTTTTTTTTTTATCAAAATACCGCGTTGTTGTGTGGTCAAGTGTAAAAATGAAAGTCGATATAAAAACTATAAAAATCACGGTATCAATTTTCACCGCTAAGTAATGAATTCCACACGTATTACATATTTAAAATCGTTTTCAATTTTTTACGTGATTTCAATGATTCACATTTTTATACGTGACTCCTCATAACACTGATGTTCTAAGTTACAAGCCGTGACTAGCTAGAATCCTTTATTATATTGTCCTTCGCCGTCGTCTATCGCTTGGACTTTCAAATTTTCAACACTCAAAATGTCTCGCCGCGAGGATCGAACTCGCGTCTCCCAGGCGGGGTCGCCGAGAGAACCGGTGGTTTAGCGGATTACGCTAAACCGCCTGTTCGACAGCGCGCAGCGTGAGAAAATAAAATGTATTTAAGCAATACAAACCTCATATTTTATGTATAGAAATTGTAATTATATAGAGGCGCTATCCTATTTTTAAACAAACATTTTTTACATAGAAAACTATGTACATAAAGTAGAACATAGAGGCGCTAAACATTAACTCAATTCATAACAAATATTATTTTTTGACAAAAAAAACTGATGAATACACGTTCATGAAATTTAACGCATGTGAACTTACAACATAAGAATCTCAAATAAGTTGCAAAGATATAGTACATTCAGGATTCTTATTACACGCATTCCCACAAGCAGACACTTGTACTGTCGCGCTTACACATGCTGTATGTGCACTAAAAAACAAACCTCATACGAACATAGTATTTCCGATATATTTTTTATTGCATTAATGTATCGATATCTCTATTTTAAATCGATATTTTCAAACACTGTCGATGTATACATTATGTAAATCTATAACCATTTACATTGCACGATATTGTGGAAAATTAATAGTGAAATTTGTGGGTGGGGATAAGCCGTATCGTATGTTCTGATGCGAGCGCAAAAACAACAGTAAACGATAAATATGCCTGGAAAAACGTTCTGAATATGTAAGACAATTTTCTCGCCCCCGCGGAAGGGCGGCTTGGGCTAGCAGTAACGCCAACACGCCAAAGTCTTTGATGCAGAAGGACCCGGGTTCGGGCCTGGAGAAGAATTGTTTTTTTTTTTTTTTTTTTTTTTTTTTTTTTCTTTGTCCCTTTTTTTAAATAAATTTGAGAGGAATGCAATTCATCGATCTATTTTGCGTTCTCTGATAAATATTTAAAAATTCGAGCGGGGACGCAAACCAGTTTTTAGAAATACAGATCATGGCAGAAGAAGATTTTACATATAATTTTTCAACAAAATTGTCAGTAATTATTTTTTCTCATCAAATATTTTCAAATACGTACAAGCTTTTTGAGGGATTTAGAGATATACCTAATACCTATTTAATCTTTTATCTATGTTGCACAATACATTACATTTGACATTCATATTAAATGCATTCCCACAAGTACCTAGACAGGTATAAGTTCACGTTTACACATGCCCCATGATGACTTAGAACATAATAACCTAATATCAAATTAACATTCGCCCTGCAACTCTTGCCGAATTTCGCTCAAAAATAGGTGAAATTTGCAAAGTGAACCATTTTTTACAGTATGGTGGTCAGCCGCATACTAACCTATAAGTCAATGAAATTATTTAGTTTAGGTCTATATAATTTAATTTGCAAAGATATATTACATTTGAGATTCATATTAAATGCATTCCCACAAGCAGACCCGTTCCTATAAGTTCACGCCTGCAAATGCTAGATGTGGACTAACAACATAGAAACCCAATCTTTAATGAACATAAGACCTGCAACTCTTGGCGACCTTCGCTGACACAGGGGTGAAACTTGCAAAGTGAATCATTGTTTACAGGGTGGTCAGCCTCATGCCAACATATGATTCAACGAAAATTGTATTGTTTAATTCTATATAATCTAAGTTGCAAAGGTATTGTACATATAAGATTAATATTACATGCCTTCCTACAAGCAAGCACGATCGTGTTTACACTTGCTGCATGTGCACAAAAAAAAAACCTCACACGAACCGCCCTACGCCCTTCCCGGAAGCCAGGGTGGCATTGGCAAAAGTGAACTAGGTGTATTCAGCATGGGTCTCAGTTTCATACCAATCTATCAGATTTCCGATATACTTTTAATGGTATCGATGTGCCTACCTATATCAAATCGATATTTTCTAACAGTGTCAATTTACTTATTCTGATAAAATCTATAACTATTTACGGTGCATGATAATCCCGATGAATGACAGATCATAGGGTGGGCAAATGAGAATATATAAAGATTTATATTAAATCAAGATTTGCATTTGCTATCGATGTATCTATTACATTAATGTACAACCATTTACAGTGCGGATAATCCCTGTGGTGACGCATTAGTAGCGCCATCTGTTTTTATTTTTATTGAATTAGTATAAAGAAGCGAATTTCATGTTGGTTCTGTCACAAGCTGAAAAAAAGTGCGGATAAATCGCGAGATGTCAGTATTAACCTCTTTGACGCGGAGCAATGAGAGATTAGCATTGCATTATTGACTTCCGTTCTACCGTCGTTGTAATGCAAACATGTTTTTGTGTGTGTCGAACGATTTGAAATTTAACCCGTAAAAATCCGTAAAAATCACATTGAATTTTTTAATATTTCTATTATTTGTGATTGTGATATGTGATGTGATTGTTTCATATAACATCCAAGTACGGTAGTTGTGAACAGAGCTCATCATCAGGATCCTGGGAAGACGATCATCATTTGGACCAACGCAGTCCATGTCCATGATTATAATATAATATAATCATGGACAGTTGCATAAAAGAAGCTGGAATATCAGAGAGCGGAGTGAAAGTGGGTGAAACAAGAGTTGGAGTACTTCTTTATGCTGATGATGCTATAGTTTTAGCTGACTCGGCGGAGGAACTCCAAGCGATGTTAACCAAACTGAATGATGCATTTTGTAAAAATAGCTTGAAAGTGAATGCGAATAAGACAAAAATATTAGTTTTTGACAGGAATGAAGTATGTGAGGAACTTACAGTTAATTTGAATGGGAAAAAAGTTGAAGTAGTGAATGAGTTTGACTATTTAGGAAGCAAGTTTGAGGCGAATGGTAAGATGACGAAGGAATTAGAGAAGCGTGCCAGCAAAGGAAGATGCGTGATAGGAGCGTTTGGTAGAATAGCGAAGAATAAAAGGATACCAAAGAAAATGAAAATGGCGGTACACAATTGTATATTGTTGCCGACCCTGATGTATGGAAGCGAGTCATGGACGGTGAATGAAAGAGAAGTAAATAAGGTATGCACCGTAGAAATGGCTCATTTAAGAAGTATGACAGGAAAAACACTGAAAGATAGAGTGAGAAACGAATGGGTTCTGAATGAATGCGGAGTAAAAGAAAGCGTGAAAGTGAAAGTTCAAAGAAGTGTGATGCGATGGTTTGGACATATTGAAAGGATGAATGAAGACCGACTGACAAAAAGAGTGTATAAAGGGAATGTAATAGGTAAGCGTGGAAGGGGAAGACCTAGAAAAGAATGGATTGATCAGATAAGTGAGATTGCGAATGAATGGAATTTACAGAGTGGAAACAAGAGAAGAGCATGCATGAAAAGAGTGATGAAATTAGATGAGATGAAAGAAGTATGCAGGGACAGAGTCAAGTGGAGGCACTTATGTGGAGGTACTGGCCACCCCTAGAGGAATGGCGGCAGGATACAAGACAAGACAAGACAAGCAGCACAATTGGGTGAGTGGCAGGCCTTTGATCATCGCTTCTTTTTGGTACGGGAAGGTCGTCCAACCATTGAAAGCCACCTAGTGAAGGTCGGTTATTGTTTGAGAGAAAATATCTAGGCATTAGATCTAGGTATTTTCATGTCTCTCATTTGGAGGAATACGGTGTAGTTTCTCCATTTGTTTTTTTTCATATTTATATAATTTTAACAATTCATCACATCTTTTATATGCTGATGATACAAAAAAAATTTAAGATTATAATCTTCAATTGAAGATTGTTATCTACTTCAGAACGATCTCGATAATTTTAATGAATATTGCAAACTAAATCAATTAATTTTAAATACTGATAAATGTCACACTATAACCTTCACAAGAAAGCATATTCCTATTCGTTATGATTGTATACGCGCAAAGCGAATTTCGCGTATTTCTCTTCATTCGGTGTATGTGCTTCGAGAGCTCCTCAATCCGACAATGATCGAGGTGCCTCGAAGACAATTGGGACGCAATATCTGCCCCGAGAGCCCGGATTCTGTTGGTCGGGACAACAAGGAAAGGACCGAAGGAATTGCCACTAACCTTGCTGCTTCCGTGGTTCAGGCCTCGTTCGACTGCAGTCTTGTCCCCGATGTCCGGCTGCTTCTCTAAATGCAGCGATCCCGTTGCACGCACGACGAATAGGGTGTTATCACCTTTCCACACGAAGGAGCTTATATCAGTTCCACGCGACGACCTTTCTAGTCAAAGGTCTGCGAACAAGTTTTAATATACAACCTTCCCAGTCGAAGGTAGGCGAACAAGTGGCAATATAGGTAGGGAATACAGATTTTTGGGCATTGTGGTAACGTTGTGAACAAGGATAGGTATTGATTTAAGGAATGACCAACAGATGTCGCTTTGGCGCGAACATCCCCCCGGGCTTGAAAGAACCCCGTCTTTCAAACATTGCTCATCCCCGCCTCAACACCCCCATCATTACGCGAATCAAGAAGCCCTCGACTACGATTTACCTACCTATATCTACCTATTACAAAACAAAAAACGAAAACTCTAAGATATATGCCAAAACTATTTGCACCTATACTTATATCGACACGAAACAAGTGGACTGTAATATCTAAACCTAAATCAACGAATCGAAAATATATACAAGTATATAAGTAGCTTAACTTATATCAAACAAAAAAAAACGATGAAAATAAACGAAAATCAAAATTAAATAAACAACAACAAAAAACTATCTATTGAGTGGGTAGAGGAAAGACCTTAACGACGGGTCTACGATACGTACCGAATTTTGTTCGCACCTCTACTACTCGAACAACTCCATCCTTACCCGGGAAAACCTCCTGAACAAAACCTATTGGCCAGTTCAGCGGTGCGCCCGTTCCATTATCCAATATTACGATGGAGCCCTTTTCTATCGATTTATGGTCTTTATCCCATTTCTTTCTCACCTGAAGGGTGTTCAGGTATTCCGTTCTCCACCGCTTCCAAAACGACTGCACTAACTGGTCGCACACTTCTTTTCTTCTGACCAAGCTTGTGCCTCCATCAGTGATGGGTGCCGCAGGTAAGGACTTTAATGGAGTTAAAGTCAGAAAATGAGCCGGCGTCAGAGCTAATGGCTCAGCCGGATCTCCACTCAACACCGTCAATGGACGGGAGTTGAGTATGCTTTCAATTTGCACGAGCACCGTCAACATCTCCTCGTAAGTTAACAGCTGCAATCCGACTACCTTTGCTAAATGAGACTTCACGCATCGTACTCCAGCCTCCCAAATACCTCCAAAATGAGGAGCGGCGGCTACATTGAAACAAAACTCAATACGATGCTCTTGAAGTTCATGTGCAAATCGTTCGTTGAATTCCTTTGAATCCAACATTTTATAAATAGCATCTAATGAGGATTTGGCTCCAACAAAATTAGTACCTCGGTCGGAATATATAACGCTTATCGGTCCGCGCCTGGAAATAAATCGTTTTAATGCACTTAAAAAGGCATCGGTACTAAGATCAGGGGCCAATTCCAAATGAACAGCCTTTGTTACAAGACATACGAATAGACATATGTATGCCTTGATACTTCGGACGCCTCGGCGCCGATAAGGGATAATAGCCAGAGGGCCTGCATAATCTACTCCGGTATGACAGAAGGCCTTGGCTTCTCTCACTCGAAACTCCGGCAAATCTGCCATCAAAGGGAACTCATTTCGGGGCTTTGCTTTGAAACAAATGACGCAGCTTTGTATTCGCTGTCTAACTATATCTCTCGCAGATAAAATCCAATATTTCTGTCTTAACAAAGCCATTACGAGTTGAGGTCCCGTGTGCAGATTTCTTCGATGCCAATGATCAATAATAAGATTGACCACATGATCGCGACGAGGTAAAAGTATTGGATGCTGACTATCGTATTCTATACTCGCATTTGATAATCGTCCACCTACTCTTAGAACCCCATCCTTCAGGAAAGTTCTCAACCTTCTGAAAGCGGGTTTTACTTGCTTTCCGGAATTCAACAATTTAATTTCATTTCCAAAATGTCGAGATTGTAAATTCTTTATAATTACCTTTTCTGCCATCTCTAAATGCGACACATGAAAGGGTTTAGGTAGCTTCTTCAGAAATCTTAGTATGTAAACTGTTATCCTTAATAGCTTACTCCACGAGGAAACACGCTCTGCCATTTCGCATAACATATGTACTTCGTCAGTTTTCTCTATTTCCAATAAGGCTAGCACTGGTCTCCTTTTCTCGGGCGCATCGTCGACCAACTTGAGGTCAAACGGATGAACTGGCCATTCTTCCGATGGAAGTTTTGCAAACCCGGGTCCCGCAAACCACAAAGGATGTTCCATGAGCTGAGCGGGAGTTAACCCCCTAGACAGGCAGTCAGCAGGATTATCCTTACCAGAAATGTGGTAAAACTTATCAGCTTCGATCAACTGCTGAATTTTTGCCACTCTGTTACCAACAAAACACTGCCACCTTGTTGGATCCGATTTGATCCAAGCCAAAGCTACAGTACTATCAGTGAACGCCAAAATCCGACTGATTGTGCAGCTCTGGGCATATACGTCAATCACGTATCTCATCAGCTTTGCTAAAACTAAGTTCGCGCACAACTCCATTCTCGGTAGCGAAATTACTGTTTTAGAGGGCGCTACTCTCGATTTTGCACAAATTAACCGAACAATTGAATCTCGAGTCGAAGGAAAGTGTACATGCATGTATACCACTCCCCCATAGGCTTTTTCCGAAGCGTCTGCAAATCCTAATAGGGATACGATGCAACCCTCCACTACCACTCCAATATGTCGAGGCAATCGAAGACGTTCCAGAAGAACCAATTCCCTCTCTAAACGCTCCCAATGCTCAATGACACTGAACGGCGGAGTCTCATCCCATCCGATCCCTTCTGTCCATAGGTACTTGATAATTAACTTGGCCATTAGCGTGACCGGTGCTACAATACCTAGCACATCCCACATGCGAGCTACTGTAGACAATATTCCGCGCTTTGTACAGCTTCTTGGATGTCTATTTACCCTAAATGTGAAGACATCATCTCGCGGCTCCCACCGAAGTCCTAAAACCTTCAGATCGTCTTCTGGATCAAATTTCACGACGTTAGTGACTTTACGCTCTGGCGGTACAAGTTTTAATGCTTCGGGAGCATTACTACAGAATTTGGTCAATTCAAATCCTCCAGCATTAAAAAAGTTTATAAGCTGAGTTGACAGCTTCACCCCTTCGGCTACAGTACTACAACTCGTAGCTATGTCATCCATGTATATGTCGGATTCCGCCACGGCTGCTGCATCCGGAAATCGATCCCGCTCATCTATTGCCAGCTGCCGCACCGTACGAATGACCAAATACGGACTGCAACATAGTCCAAATGGCACCCTTGTCATTTCGAACAACTGCAAAGGTCCTTTTGGATCGAATCTATAAAACAATCTCTGGAACCTTTGATCTTCCTTTCTAATTTTTATTTGCAAATACATTTGCCGAATATCTGCATTTAACGCTATAGGAAATAGTCTAAATCTCAAAACTATTTTCATTAAATCATTTTGCAAATTTGGGCCAGTGTGCAAAATGTTATTTAATGCTACTCCCGATGAGGTAGGCGCACTTGCGTCCAAAACTACCCTCAACTTGGTAGTTGTCTTATCTGCGCGTACAACGCCATGATGAGGTATCACGTATCCTTGACCCAAATCTTCAGTTTCCCAATCCTTTTCAACAAGCCTAATATATTTTTTATCCAAATATTCTTGGAATACTCGATCATATTCAATTTTTACAGTGGGATTATTATTCAGCTTTCGTTCTAAAGACTCAAATCTTCGAATTGCCACAGTTTTAGACTCTCCTAATCTCGACGATTTATCCTTAAACGGTAATGCTACTGTGTAGCCACCTGATGCATTTCTTACTGTCGTCTGAGAATATAATTTTTCACAGACCTGTTCGGAAGGAGTGAAGATCTTTGTCATCTGGGGGACCTCTTCTAATTTAAAGAACTCGGTTAGATCGGAGGGAAGCGTGTCTATTGAGTGAAAGGCTTCCACCTCGTTTGCTACCTTTTCTATGGCTGGAGCCTTTCCTACTATTATAAAGCCCAGTGCAGTTTCTACTGCTACTGGCTCCCCGGCAGATCTCGATACCGTTTTAGCACGTAGGATTCTTGCAAAAATGTCAGCTCCCAAAATGACATCCACCTTAGCTGGTATGTCATATTCCTCATCCGCAAGTACGATCCCCTCGAAATAGGTCAATTGTGATCTATCAATTTTCGCAGTTGGCAACTTATTTGTTATGGTGTCTACAACCAACGGTTCGATTTCAAGCTCAAATGTTTCGTCAATCCTTGATCGAATCGTCAAAGATGTGACGCCCTTTATTTTGCTTTGACTATTTCCCACTCCAGAAACAAATTTATTTTTAGTGGCTACAATAGGTAATGCCAAAGACTTGGCGCACTCCACCGTGATAAAATCACGCTGCGAAGCGCTATCAATTATGGCTCGAATAACTTTGACATGTCCATTTTCATTCTTAGCAGTACACTTTGCCGTACCCAAAAGTACAGATGAAAATGAAGCAAAGTCCGACCCGATCTTGCGCTCTCCAACAGAGCACAACGCCACCGATACAGGATTGCTGGTTGGCGACTGCAACGCAACATTTCCTTCAACGTTAGCACCAGTTGCCCTTACCGGCGTGCTAGCGCCCTTAAAATGCAATAGAGTATTATGAGGGCGTGCACACACACTGCATTTCATCTCCTTGCTGCACTCGCGCACCATATGTCCTGGCTCTAAGCATTTCATGCATAATCTATTTTCTTTTACAACGTTAAATCTACAATTAACATTCATTCTCTTAAACTTTGGACACTCTGACAATCGTCCATGATCTTTAAGGCCACACAAAAAACATTTTATCGATTCTCGAATACTCACAAATGATTTCACATTGTTGGCTTTATACGAACGTGAAACAGAAGACGATGACAATGAACCTTTACGAGGCTGCGTGTGATCTGTCAAACCCAATGTTTGACGAGAACGCTGCAGTATCTGTGCTTGCTTTCTAACGAACTCTATGAAATCCATACATTTAGGCATACGACCGCCTAAATTTTGGCTCCATTCTGACTCAAAAGATTTCACTGTCTCGAAGCCAATCTTCTTGCTTCCAATATAAATAAGCAAAAAATCCTCCAAGTTTTCAATTTGTAACTGCTTCAATGCCGCGACGTTTGACGAGAAAGCATCTATAAAAGTTTCTAAACTTGAGGGTGACTGTTCAACACGATCTACGCTAGGTAGTTTGAACAGTTTCTCTAGATACGAAGTAGCCAACATCCTTTTATCATTGTATTTATCAATAAGCGCTTTCCACAATACCACATAGTTTTCTGCCGATGGTACAATCCCATGACAAAGGTTTAGAGCTTTTCCAGAAAGTTTCCCAATCAAATATTGAATTCTCTCACTATCAGAGAGATCCTCATTTTCATGAACTACAGTTCGAAATGATTCATAAAATAATGGCCACGATTCTATTTCCCCATTAAAACTACATAACTCCAGTTTCGGCAAATTGAATCTCTTCTTTGCAGTCCCCGATTTTTCGACAGCTGGACTAATCGTTTGTAATTGATTAACCCGGAACTTTATTTTTGTATATAACTCTTCAACTGACATTAGAGAATTATAATTGGGAGCACTCTCCGCAGAAACCGACAGCAGTTTATTTCGTTCATCAATAGTGTTTATGAAATCGGCACGTAGAATATCGATTGTAAAACTGTTAGCCAAAAAGTCATCAATTTTTACAGGATCATTATTTAAATTCCTACTTTGATCGAATATACTCTGAATTCTCCCGTAAATGGCCGTCAGTTTGCTTTGTAAAAGCTGAACAGCATATTCTTGATCTTCTTTTTTAGCCATATTTGAAAGAATATATCAAGTATCCAAAATATCAAAAAGAAGAAAAAGAAGAATAAAAAACAATAAGTGTAAACAAAAACTCTGTTATGAATGATAATATTCCTTTGACCTTGAATATTATGTAAACAAACGTCAAAATAAATTCGCAAATCAAAACAACTATTATTTTTATTACCTCATTAGCAATTTGGTACCTACCGATTGATGATTTCAAAAATTCACATAAACAGTTAGGTATATAAAGGGAATTTAATTTCAACAAATGACCTCTCCAGTACCAACCTTCAAATTTAAATCTGTACAACGATTATTGTTACAAATTTTATCTCATCTACCCAAAGCTAATATTATGAATATAAAAATACGATTCTGTATAATCTATTCCAATATCTATATCAAAACTAACTATTCAAATTAAGTACACCAAATGAAGAAACCAAAATATTTTACTGTCCAATTAACAGCAAAATAACACAAATATCCGGTTCGAAGTGACCAATGTATACGCGCAAAGCGAATTTCGCGTATTTCTCCTCATTCGGTGTATGTGCTTCGAGAGCTCCTCAATCCGACAATGATCGAGGTGCCTCGAAGACAATTGGGACGCAATATCTGCCCCGAGAGCCCGGATTCTGTTGGTCGGGACAACAAGGAAAGGACCGAAGGAATTGCCACTAACCTTGCTGCTTCCGTGGTTCAGGCCTCGTTCGACTGCAGTCTTGTCCCCGATGTCCGGCTGCTTCTCTAAATGCAGCGATCCCGTTGCACGCACGACGAATAGGGTGTTATCACCTTTCCACACGAAGGAGCTTATATCAGTTCCACGCGACGACCTTTCTAGTCAAAGGTCTGCGAACAAGTTTTAATATACAACCTTCCCAGTCGAAGGTAGGCGAACAAGTGGCAATATAGGTAGGGAATACAGATTTTTGGGCATTGTGGTAACGTTGTGAACAAGGATAGGTATTGATTTAAGGAATGACCAACAGATGTCGCTTTGGCGCGAACAATGATTATAAATTGAATAATAAAACAATCGAAAGGGTTAGCAATGTCAGGGACCTGGGCATAATTCTAGATTCAAAACTGCAATTTAACCTTCATATAGACCATAATTATCGTATCCAAAGCATTCAAAAGACTTGGTCTAATTCTGAGGCTATCAAAGCCTCTTAAACGGGCTTCGTCATTAAAATTTTTATACTTTGCTTTAGTTAGAAGTATTTTGGAATTTGGATGCGTAATCTGGAATCCACAATATTCCGTGGATACAGATCGAATTGAAAGATTGCAAAATAAATTTCTTAAATATTTAGACTTCAAAACAGGAAACAATTTCTTAAATTATGAAACTGCTGCAAAGCGGCATAATCTGGCCACGCTAGAGAACAGGCGGAGATTTTTGGATAGCATTTTCCTTTACAAAATAATAAACAACCAAATTAATTCGGCCCCCCTTTTGGAAAAGATTTTATTGAGAGTTCCTCGTATGTCCTCTCGACATAAACAAACTTTTCATATACCATCCTGCAGCACTAATTATGCTAAAAACACATTTTTCAGACGTGCAACTACTTACTTCAATCAATGGCTCTCAGATGTTGACATTTTTTCAAGCTCCATAAATTCTTTCCGGAAAATGGTGAAAGAAATATGCCTCTGACAGTATAAGTGAAACTAGTTTATTCTTCTGTTTATTTTACTTTTGTTTCTTATTTTTATCATATATTATTCTGTATCCATAACATACATTAGTAATACTTTTAATGGATCTCTAGGTTTAAATTTGATTATTTTTTGTTAAATTTAAAATTGTAAACAACTGTTTGTATCCTAAATAAAAAAAATAAAAATATATATAAATATACTCCCTGTGGGGTAATGGTTACGCGTTGCCCCTCCACCCTGTGTCTTTTAATTTTTGAATGGTGGTCTTCCATAAATTCTATTTTATCAAAGCCTACAAAATTTAAATTTTCTTTTACAAAAACTGCAGCTTTTTATTTTACATGTTTTTTAATATTACGAATTTTAACGTGAGTAAACTATGCGCAATATACACCTTCTTCAAATGTTAAGGGGTTGGGCTGCGTTGCAGCCAGGGGCGTAGCCCCTAGTATTCTTATTATAACACAATGTTTACTATAAAAATGTTAGAAAATGTAAAAAAAAAATATATATCAGAAAATTTCAGTAAAAAACTTATTGAAAATGTACATGAAAACATATGCCATTTAGGAAAAAACAGTTTTGTTTTCGATTCCGTGAGTATATGTATATTTTTATATCATACAACACTCCTGTATCATCAATCCACAATCATTAAGTCAAGCATCTCTGACACACTTGTCCATGACTATGTTAAATAGCCATGGACTCATCACACATCCTTGCCTTACACCCTTAAAAACTTCAAACCACTTACTATACTCACTATCAATACGAACGCATGCTAAAATGTTCTCATAGTTTGCATGCACCGCATTTTAGAGCATGAAAACTATGCCCCATTCACTCCGTACGCTTTCAATACATCCCACAACATACTTCTATCTACTGAGTCAAAAGCCTTTACCAGATCTACAAAGGCCGTGAACAGTTTCCCCCTCAGTCTATTACCTGATTTAACCAAACCCTTTAAAGATATATTTGATCAAGATTTCGGATGAGCACGGGACACAGAAGTACCTACATACGTTCATCTCTAAACAACAAACGACACCGCCCTGCCTGCCTCCCCGGGAAGGTGAAAAGCGAGAAAAAATACATGTAGGTGAAGTAGGGGGAGAGGCAGGGGGGAGTAACGCGGCTCCATCAGGAGTTTCAGCAGTTTGTATGCTAATACAGACTGAGGGCGCCCCCTCTCCTCCCCCCAGCACAATACCCCTCCCCACCACTCCACAAGCAATCATCATTCCAGCCATCAGCGTAATGTTGCTTATGTTGCTCCTGGTTGGATTATTTGAATAAGCGATCTGCTTTCCTGTCGGATCCTGTGCATAAGCATTGAATGATAGACAACAGAGATCTAATTCGCCAACATTTAGAAAAAGTAAATCAATTTTCACAATAAAATTCCGAGCATCGTTAACTCATATCTATGTTTATTCCAGAAATTTTCATGATGTGTTATTTTAATATTTTATTTGAATAAAGATAAACTAAGGTAAACAGAGGAAAAATGATTATCAGTGTGGACAACCTGATGCACTTTTTTTGATTAGATTTCAATTTCAATTTAATTGTATGTTGTACAATTCAATAAGTAATTCGACCTACTGATGAGTATTTTTCTATCTTCAATTCTCAGATTTAAGCTCAGGTTGTATTTCGTGGTGAAGTTTTATGTTTTTGTTTTAAATTGCTTAATGACCGTAAAATACTACCTTTAATTAAGAGAAGGACAATTTTGTGAGATTTAGGCCACGTATTTGATTGCGGTCCTCCAACGGAACCATGGCGTTTGCTTGGTTATGGAGATAAACAAATTAAAATTTAGATTAACAAATTTTTATCACCGTCTCAATGGCGCTCGCCCATCGTCTCCTTGTTTATAAAGTAAAAATTAATGTTAATTTAATTGCCCCCAAAAATTCTCTGGGATCCGCAAACATCTCAGAAACAAATATTCTTTAAATTTTCCAGCAGCCATTTCCTACTCCAGCTTACCCGCCGCGTCTCGGAACAGCCCGCGTTTCCACTTCCTACTCCACGTCGCGTCAGTAGAAATATATACTCCAGAGAGCTTGTTTCCAAATAATAAACAACCTGCGATACTAAGCATACGCTATTTAAAAAAAAAAAAAGGGTTTTTACCCTTACTTGAGTTTTTACAATCTCGAGCGCTTTTGACGCTTCATTATAAATGGAATAACTTATCTTAAACAAAATTCAACAAAGTTGAGTATTCTGGTGGAACTGTCTGTTTTTCAAATTATATTGTACGTAGCCAAAATGTCGTTGACCGAAAATTCGTGTGGACGAACTCTCTATGACTGAATTCCCCGTGACCGATGTGTCTGTGGACGAGTTATTTCTGGACAAGCTGTCTGTGGACGGGTTGTCTGTGATCGATTTGTCGTGGAACTATTACCGATCCCTCGGTCAATGCGAATTATATTTCGTTGAAGCCAAGCTTTTCAAGGAAGGTTCCTTGTAGCTGACGCTCTACAGGCGCGGGTGGACTGGATCCGCCTTCTCTTCACTGCTCCTCTGTCAGCTGGTTGTAAGGCAGCTGCCTTTCCAATAATTCAAAATCTCGATGTCCGGGGGCAAAGCGGCGGGTCGTTGTATCGAAGATCTGAAGAGATGGTCAGGAAGAGTAGCAGGTCGAAGTTCTGAAGAAAGCGGAGAGTAGTAGTAAGAAGTCGGAAGTCGGAGAACAAGTGATTTATTTCGAAGAACATACACATATTTATATTCTGGGAAACAAAAGGGATAACGGGACAAAGGATAACGGGAATTCTCACAAATAGGGATGGGAACGAAAACTAGGGGTGGGGCGTGGGAGTGTCGGCACAAACGAGACAAATCTACATTCTTATCAATAATTGCTAATCCACGAGCTCCCCCGGTATTTGTGATAGTGGACCCTGAAGTTGACATGTTTATTTATTAAGGGTGCACATTTCACATTACACATACCGAGGTCGCCGCAATTATCGCACTTTATGTAGTTGCCCTAAGAAGGACCTTCTTTTGCTTAACGAATACTCTGAAGCTCGCTGCGTCCGCAACATTCCTGGATATCTTTTCTTGAGATCTGTGTTGATGCATTTGTTTCTCATAAGGTCACCAAACGGTTACCAAAGATACAAACATCCAGCCTAACAACAACTAGGTCTTGTTTGAGAATTGACGCTTTTTATATCGAGGACCAAGCTTGCAGAGGGCTCTTGAGGTATGATTCACACAAATACAGTGATCACCAAATAAATCATCCTAATACTATTATTATTATAATCTTCGCTATTACGTCTCTCTCTCCAAGCCCTGGGCAGGTCGAATATTTATAAATGTTCGATATTTCAGGCATAACTTCATTATTCAAAACCAAGGGTGGCCAACCCGCGGCCCGCCGGGTGTCTGCTAATGGCCCGCGGAGCATACATGTTATGCAAAAAAAAAAGTATTATTATTATGGATAGTGTATATAGCGCCAATTTAATAGAGAACATAAAACCACCAAGAGATTATCCCATTGTGCATCGTAGCAACAACATCAATCGCTATCAACATTGATGCACTTAGTTGTGACAAAGAAAATCAGACGTCACACTAAAAGTTATCAACTAACTAACCATCACGCTATTACCCCGTGGGAGCTTCACCACCATGCATAATGGTCGCTACCAAAACTCCGCTATGTACTGCCAATTTTGCTTCTTTCGATAAGTTCTTATTTGCCACTATCGATTTTAAGGCACCATTAACTATGTTTTCGGCACTAGCCCTTCTCTCAATGTCCTTATCCACATTTTCGTCTTTGTAAACATACTTCTCAAATATACAAATTCTTCAACCTGCTTCATTTGATACTTACGGTATATAAAATTTATTATACTTTGTTTATTTTTTATGATAATTTTTTGGATTGCTATTTTTTGTATTGTAACTCTAATCCAGGCCAGTCCAACATACGGCCATATTTATTGAACCACACAATTTTTTGGAAATTGTCTACCCACCCGGGGGGGGTCGTACACAACGTCGTACACGTCGACGCAGACGACGTTTTTCTGCGATCAGTAGTTCCGGCTGGGATATACATTCATACATCCATTCGACCATTGACGGACGGACGGACGGACAGGTTCGACAAATTAGGTTTTTTTGCATGTCCTGGTGGAGGACAACTCATTTCCATTGAAACCTCATTTTTTTTTTCGGACGAATACAATACTTTGTAACAGTTCCTTCGGACTGCTATAAAGTAAAAATATTATTGTATGAGCGGTACATTTTCTTGTGGAAGTTGAATTTGGAAACCTTTCGCGAGTTTTTACCATTTTTTTATCGAGTAACCTTTCTTAAATTACAAACGCATCATTTAAAGATGAGAAAGAGTCAAAAATCCATTCTACCAACGAACGTCATTCCATTTTTATTATATAGATTACATCACATCTCCCCAGAATATGTGACGGAGTACAATACGAAGTGGAAGTCTGCAGCGGCCGTGACCGGATGGATGTATGTAGATATGCAGACAAAGCGAAGCAATGAATGTGGAAAGTTGTGTTTTCCGGCTAAATGAAAAACAATATTTTAACGGAGAAAAAGAGAGTAGTTCACACAGTGTGACAGTATGGTTAACCGCGGATACAGAGAGAGACGGAAGACAGCAGAGAAGCTGCGTCTCGCTCTAAGGCTCTCAATGTTCAACAGCAATACTCGTGACATCCACTTGCTCCCTGAAATTGGACACCCAGCTATTTTCTTAATTTTTAGCTACGTTCAGTTGACCTTATATTAATTAATCTTATATTATAGATTATTATTCAGTTGACCGAACTTTCTAATTTCTGATTAGCCTTCTGACAGCCATTGAAAGTATTAAAAGCGTGTGTTGCAATGGATAAAGTATAGAAGGGATCTGATTTCATTAGCATACATAAGTAATTTGATTTAATTTATTTGTAATGCAAGCGATACTGAAAAAGGAACGCAGAAACAAGAAGGACTAGTAATATTTTGTATCGTATCTTCACTTATTAGTAATAACATTATGAACTTATTGATTTTCAGTTATTCGTATGTATAACTTTCCTCCCCATAGAAGACGGCATTATAGGCACACAGAGAGAAACGATTGAGCGTGTCCGCGAGCCTGGAGCTCACCTAAGCCCCGCGACTTCCTCAGGAGATCCGCATACAACATGGACAATAACATCATTGAATAAGTTTTTCCATTCCGCATAATGTTAAACATTAAGTCCCATTCATCACATTTATTATCCGCACATTAAAGCTTCCGAGATCCGACATTAAAGTCATCTCAGTCTGAAGGGAAACATTACAGCCGCGCTCCTCGCATTATACATCTGATGAGTAATGTAGGAAATCCCTCCTCTGTAGATTAAAAATATCGCCAAAAAATATAATTCATGAAAGTTATTAAAATATGCGTAACAGATTTGTTCGGTGCAGCTTCTTACAATGTTATTCTTACTTGTCACTTTTGCCGTCGGCTTATCTAGTGACTACTTATTCTGGGTACAAAGCAAGGCTATACAGTATTGAAGATTTTGATTTTGGTAGAGGGCTCAGTCTAGCAACGAGATAATAAGATGATTATGTTTTTAATGCAGAAAACACGTTGGATACGTAAAAAACACAACTAAGCTAAAAATATAGTCTACAATCCTACGATGCTTCAAGGCTATAGATATGTATATTCAGACAGCCTTTATAATCCCACGATGATTCAACGCGACGATACATTCAGACAACTTCTACGATCCTAAAATGCTTCAAGATAACCTCTACAAAGCAGAGTAGAGGCAACGTCTACAGGTTTAATGATAAAGCAGCAATTGCTGCAAGACTATGGCTCGGTATTTTCAACTTTAGCTTGTGCGATAAAAAAACTACCCGCAGGGTTGACATAAATATATTATAATTCAGTTTAAAGTCGCTATGCTAACGTTGAAAATACTGGGCCTAGAAGTATAAAAGCTACTTCTCGCTGTGAATGTCGATATCGTGATAACCATTCATATTCTTGAGATATTCTTGTGTTGGTGCCTACATAACTTGTTGAGGGTAAACTTTCTCAACCTTGTCCACTAAAGATGTTGGTGCTTTCTAAAATTCAAGATTGTCATGTATCATAAAAAAATAATTGACCGACCCAATGAGTTACAGAAAAATAAAGATCAGAAGTGCACTTTAACTGTTATCAAACTCATGGATATTTTCATTATCAATTTTACAGTATTAAATAGAACTGTTAAAAAAAAAATATATATATGTATATATATTGCAAATCGACAGAAAATGAAAAGGTTTGAGGGCAACATTTGTGTTCGTAACCGTTTAAAAATTAGGACGACTGAACTATGCGAGAGGAACGCCGCGGCCTCATTATGTGGGCATCTCAATGGTGGACATACATACATATAGGTGCAAACACTTGTCGATGCTCATCCACCTCACCGGGACCTCGTGGGAAAGCCTGATGTTTTTTTTTGTCAAAATTATTTTCATTGGTCTCCCGTTTGAAGATCCTGTTTGCATCCTAGGATGACGAGGGCAACTCACAAACACAGCGTGCATACACGCACATCCTCTTACATGTGGGCTCTCACGAGGAGCTACCCTAGAAGCCACTCTAGGAGCGGCAGGACATACAATGAAGCCATCTGAAGCAGGGAGGGGAGGGAGGGGAGGGAGGGGAGGGGGAGAAGAGCGAGCTGAGAGAGATTCGTTTAACGCGCGCCGGGCTCCTATAAATTGTCGTTTAATTACCCCTGGCAAAGCGTCACATCATGCGGCGTGACAGTTTTATGACGATTTACGGCGGCGTTTCGACGCTCGGGCGGATTGCTCAGGGGACGCTCCCCCGCCCTCCCCCTAGTCCTCCGCCCTCCTCAGCCTCCCCCTCAGCAGGCTCACAGACACGTCCCTCCAGCTGCGCGCAGTGACAGGCTACATCATGTTCTGCGGAGTAAAACAACGTCTTTGAAATTTGAATCCAATGAAAACAGCCTGTGTCCTTTTAAAACAACACAATAAACCTTAGATCTAATCTAATCAAAGTTGCAAAGATATGTTACATGGGGGATTCACAAGTAGACTCGTACAAGTTCACGCCTGCACATGCCGCATGTGAACCTATAACATTTTAAAACCCAAATTTTAAAAATCAAATGGGAATACACCCTGCAACTCCGTCCTTCCCTGAAACAGGGGTGACATTCTCAAAGTGAACCATTTTTACCGCATGGGCGGTCAACCGCATACCAACCTTTAAGTCAAGGAACATACACGACAAATTACATTTTTAAAATCAATAAATAATAATATGTAGGTACGGTGTTATAATGGTGATAATATGCTGCCAATATTACAGATCAACCGCTATTTCTTTCTGTCCTCACATACTTCTTTCATTTCCTCCAGAGTCATAACCTTCTTCATACAAGCTCTCTTTTTATTATGACTTTGGATATTCCATTCAATCGTAATTTCGGATATTTAGTCCATCCATACCTTTCTCGGTCTTCCTCTACCACGACATTCATATATTCTTGCAACGTATCTAAATATAACAAATAACATCCCTGCTTATGAAACAAAGTCCGCCTTGTTCAAATAGTCAACTTTAGTTCAGCTTTAGGTCAGCCTCTGTATGGGTAGTCAGCCTCAGCATAGGTAGTCAGCCTCAGTATGGGTAGTCAGCCTCAGCATAGGTAGTCAGCCTCTGTATGGGTAGTCAGCCTCAGCATGGGTAGTCAGCCTCAGCATGGGTAGTCAGCCTCAGCATGGGTAGTCAGCCTCAGCATGGGTAGTCAGCCTCAGCATGGGTAGTCAGCCTCAGCATGGGTAGTCAGCCTCAGCATGGGTAGTCAGCCTCAGCATGGGTAGTCAGCCTCAGCATGGGTAGTCAGCCTCAGCATGGGTAGTCAGCCTCAGTATGGGTAGTCAGCCTCAGCATGGGTAGTCAGCCTCAGCATGGGTAGTCAGCCTCAGCATGGGTAGTCAGCCTCAGCATGGGTAGTCAGCCTCAGTATGGGTAGTCAGCCTCAGCATGGGTAGTCAGCCTCAGCATGGTTAGTCAGCCTCAGTATGGGTAGTCAGCCTCAGCATGGGTAGTCAGCCTCAGTATGGGTAGTCAGCCTCAGCATGGGTATTATCAAAAGAAGATATTCAAAGGAAGATATTATCAAAAAACATGGTGATCGTCAAATTTAAGATTAGTTTTATCTTTTGTACTTTTCAAAATAACAAAAAATGGCATTGCATCGTAGTCTTAGTATTTTTTTTAATATTTGCATTTACGTAAATATTTTTGTACGCCACAAGCCTCACGAAAAATAAAATAAAGAAAAGTCTAGCGATGTGTTGCGCTGGCGAGCCCACGGAGATGTTGGGTGTAGTTGGCGTAATGCCGCCGAGACTGACGGACGGGCGCGCATTCAAATGGCTGCTTAGCCGGGACACCATCAGGGGGCGCTGCTCTACATCCACGTTATTTGTTTCTTATACAACTGTACAAGTAGATAGTCTTCAAGAAGATTTCCAGTTCAATTTGTACAAATATCCAAAAGTAAAGATAATAAACAAAACTTCGTAATGAATAGAATATTTGTGTTCAAACTGTGTTTTCGTTTATTTATTTTCCCGCCACAAACATCTGACGTCAGTTTATGACCTTATATCGCTGAATGATCCAACATTGGCAATGGCTACCAACCTAAGGACCTGCGTCCAGTAGAGCCTCACATGGCTAAAACAAATCGTTTAATAAACAACAACAAATAATATCAGTAGAATTACACAGTGTTTTTTTCAAATACATATTATGTATATCTTTAAATGGAGTTTTACAAAGTTTCTGCTGAAACATTTCATAAATAAAAAAAAATAGTGGCTAAGAATGTGGAAACTACTAAACATGTGGAATGCTTTATCTTAGTATATTCTTGATGCTATTATCAATATGTTTGTATGAGAATGAAGACAAAATATGTTAACAAACACACTGCCTGTTCACGCACACATATTCGCTCATTGTTTTAATGATTGAATAAGAGTTTTGCTCGAGAAGGAATTGTGAGAAGTGCGTGCTCCAATGTGTATTGCCTTGTTTTGTACACCATTATGTTTGCTTCTGTATTTTTACTTTATAGCAGTCCGAAGGACTGTTATAAAGTATTGTATTCGTCCGAAAAAAAAAAAATGAGGTTTCAACGGAAATGAGTTGTCCTGCACCAGCACATGCAAAAAAACCTAATTTGTCGAACCTGTCCGTCCGTCCGTCCGTCCGTCCGTATGTGTGTATGTCCCAGCCGAAACTACTGATCACAGAGACACCAATTTTTGGATTTAGAGAATTGACAACCACAGATTTTGATGGGCCGACTGGCATGGCACCATTCTGAAAATTCAAGATGGCTGCCATACAAAAAAAACATAAAATTGCACTTTTCTCAAAAACGGCTCTAACGATTTTCTTTAAAATTTCAGTGTGGTCGTTGCTTAAATTGTCGCGAAGAAAATTTGTTATGGCAACACTCTTCCCAACCTGCGTCTATGAGTTGCCATATGAAAGAAAAAAACGATTGTAATTATCTCGGAAATGGCTGGGTTGGCAAAAAAAAATGTTCTACAATATTACGCGCAATATTAGTTTCTACAAATATTTAAAGAATAATTAAAAAAAAAAATTACTTAAAGTACCGTTTACACGATCTCAAAATTTTCATCGAAAATATTAAAAAGACCCATAAAAACGCAATTTTGTACAACTTTTTTTAGGTTCACAAGAAAGAAAAATTTATATACTTCTTTGCACTATAATTTGTTTTTCACTATTTTGAGAATTCAAGATGGCTTCCAAAGAGGAGAAAATTTCAAATGCGATTTTCTCAAAAACGGCTCTAACGATTTTTTTTAAATTTTCAGTATAGTAGTTGCTTGATACATTCTTACCAAATTTAGTTATGGCAACATTTTTACTAATCTGCGTCTATGAGTTGCCATATGAAAAAAAAAAACAATTGTGATTTTCTCAGAAGTGAAAGCGTCGACAAAAAAATAATGTTCTACAATATTATACGTAACATCAAATTCTATATAAAAATTAAATAAATTTTTTGAAAATAAAAACACAAAGGGCCGTTTACATGATATCAAAAATTGAAATTAAAAGGCTACAAAAACCCATCAGAACGCAAAAAACTTTTATGTTTCTTAACTTTATCAGAAAAAAACTTTGTTATTACTATAACTCATAGTGAAACATTTTTTAAATTTTAGAAAATTCAAGATGGCTTCCGAACAGCTAAAAATTTCAAATGAGATTTTCTCAAAAACGGCTCCTACGATTTTCTTTATTTTTTTTGCATAGTCGTCAATATAATAGTGCTATGTAACAACAATAACCATTGTCTCATAGTTTTCTTTGTTTTGGGGGCTGCCATACAAGAGAAAAAAATAATTTCAAATTTCTCGGCAGAGAAAGGGTTAACTAAAAAATAATGTTCTACAATTGAAGAGCTTTTATATATACCTACATACATGAATCATTACTTTTTTCAAAAAAATATTATAAAGTATAGCCACCATACAAAGTGACAAATTTTCATACAAAAAATTATTGTAATATTTTTGGTAGCAAAACGTCTAATACCCATAAATAAACCTACATAACCATTTGCTCAATCAATTGCTTTATAACAACAATAAGCATTGCCTCTTAATACTCTTTGTTTTGGGGGCTGCCATACAAGAGAAAACAATATTTAAAATTTTCCCGGCAGAGAACGAGTTAACTAAAAAATAATGTTCTACAATTGAAAAGCTTTTATATATACCTACATACATTAATCATTACTTTTTTCAAATAAATATTATAAGGTGTAGCCACCATACAAAGTGACAAATTTTAATACAAAAATAATTGTAATATTCTTGGTACTAAAACGCCTAATATAAAATACTAGGCTACGAGTCTTAAAATCTAGTAAGTTGTACCCATATAATAATCAATCATAACTTTACAAAATATCAATGAAAAGTTTAGGTACCCTCCAAACAAAGTTTTGATACAAACGGGATCAATGATAATACTGCAAAAAGACGATTGCTTAAAAAGATTAGCTTCATTACTTACACACAACTAAATGTTTTGTTATGAAAATTGGCTATGACCTAAACATGATCGTATTTTGTGCTATAAAGTCATGTGCAGTCCACTGTACAATTTATTTTGGTTCCACTCACTATGTAACAAATCCTTTCCTAAATTTATAAGTATTCATTTGTTTTAAGGAAAACATTTAAGCCATTTTTATATTTATTTATTATTGATATTTTCTAAATAAATTTCTTACATTAAAGTATTGTTTTTTTCCCCAAAAAATCAAAACGAACCTTTGGCAAGTTTCCTCTTTCCATGAATTTATTAGAAATGACGACCCGTGCCTGCTGTGTCACTGCCGCAGGTGACTTTAAAGGTCTGCCTTTTTATTTACGGTATCAGTTCTGCCAGCAGACAGCTGCTCGTCCCCTCCCTCTTCTGTAATCTTTAAGCTAGCATCCATTGAACGAGCAATATTTTAAAATTATCTTCGACGCACCCCTTCCATCCTCCATGAAATAAATCAGTCTTTATTGTGGCGCTTGACGCATTGAAATTGTTATTACATTTGTTATATTATCGTGAGCGAGGCGAGTCTGACAATTTGCATAGATTAGCCATTACATGACTTATGTGCGCTGAACTGACTCCTTGCCGCAATAACATACGAATATAGACAAACATTTCAAATACCGACGCATCAAGTTGCTCAAAGAATTAATTCTTAAACCTTCCTGCAATTAAAAGATGAATCCACGGCTGTAACATCCTTGAGGGTGAGATGCCAAAAATAAAAAAAAGTTGCTCAAAGAAACGTGCCATGACGTCATTGTGTAACTTTACTAGGTACTTTTGTATTAAGCTTCTCCTCAACGTAATCTTTCAATATAGTCCAACTTTAAGCTTTTGTACCGTGTGCAAGACTTCCTGGACCTCAGGAACAAGTGCGAGGTTGAAATACAAACTTTTGATGCACAGTGCAAAGAATTTTTTTTTTTTTACGTAAACAAAATTACTAAGCAACATTTTATCATTGTGGATAAAAGAAAAACAGCTTTGTTTTCGATTACGTGAGTATATATTATATTTTTATACTACAACCGGTTTCGCAAACATCCGTTTGCATCGTCAGGTGGTTAAATGAATACTGACGATGCAAACGGATGTTTGCGAAACCGGTTGTGGTATAAAAATATAATATATACTCACGTAATCGAAAACAAAGCTGTTTTTTATCCTTAAAGATGAACGATTACAAAGTTAATGCCTCTACAATCAATAAAATCTTATCGTTGTACTTAGGTTGTTTATTATGTCCTAAAGTCACCATTTATACAAAGTGATTTCTTCTGAATTTCTGATTTCCATATTTTGTTCAAACTTTCCTTACCTTCTCGTAACTGAGGGCAACCCTCCACCTTGTTGAGGCCTGCCTCACCTTTTGATTAAAAAATGTATGAATTGTCAGAAAGAGCGCACAAGGCCTCCGCTTTTGAATGCAAATATCAGCATTGCCTCGTGAGGCTGGAGAGCGCGCCCGCGCCCCTCATGGAGATGTTGTTATCGACATATTTCTTAGCAGTTTATCGCCGCCGCGTGCATTCTTTCATAATGAGATTTAATTCCAAAGGAACAGTACAAAAATTGAGCTCCTCCTGATGCCGGTAATATAATAACATCAGCTGTCCCAACTTAACGAGCATGGGTACTTTATTGTTGGCAGTCCTTGAATCTGAATCCTTCCTTTTGATAATTTATTATTAATAATAATTGTTATGAATACAGACAATATTTTTTACCGTTTCGACTCTCATTTTTTCGTTTTATTGAAAGTTTAATTAGGTAAACAATAAAAGTAAATTGTTTATTCAGTCCGAGATAATGTTTGGCTACAAATTTCACAATTTCACAACAAAGGAGGCTGAGCCTCGGACAGGGGGGAAGGGAGAAGGGGAGGAACAAGAGAAGAGGGGTTGGCGGGAGGCGGGGGGAAGGCTGATGAAGGGGGGAGTGAGGCATTCCATTAAATAAGACACTGAGTAAATTATCCCCTCCCCTCCCCCCCCCGCCAGGGCAGCCGTCAAGCCGGTTGATTTACTCGCGGGCACTAAATATCGTCCTCAGCGACAACCAGTCTTTCCATAAAGAAGGATCTGTTCCGGAATAGGGGAGACGCCAGATACGCTGCTGTAGAGGAAGGGTAGTGGAGGGCACTGCTGCTTAAAAGAAAAACAAAAGACGAATCCAGCGCATAAAATCATTCTGGGAAAGAATGGAGAGGCAACCATTTGAATATCTAACTGGAGCGCGACTTCTATTGCACATTGTACAAACGTCACATCACTCATGAGCTTTCTTAGTTTGACAGACTCAACTTAGTCCCGGGTGAAAATACAACAATAATTGTGTAAATTCAAAACAATTTGAAAAGTTAATAATTGTGTATTCAGTTGGACTATTTTAAGCTCTTAAGGCTGGTTCGCACAAGGCCACTGATTTAGTCAAGTAACGAGTAATTTAGTAGTGGGCGGGGCGCTACTCGCCCGTGAAGCGTTCGCATTACGGTCCAGTACAGTACACAAGTGCGAAGTTGGCTGCAGAAAGCCCTTTCTATAATGGCGGAAAATTTGAATTGGCTGCAGTTTGAAAATATTAATTGAGTATTAAAATCATGTTATTATAAAGCCCTTTAAATTGGCTATGGTTTGGTAATATTAACTGATTTATGCCCGGCCACCTAGCTAGGAGCCTGTTTAGCAAACAACTTCGAAACTCGACTTTTGTAAATTCGAAATGTATTTTATGGTTTATAAAATAATATACACATTTTAAATAAAAACAACACATGACTATTTGATGTTTATAATAATATCTACCATTTACGCTGCAAACATTATTTTTTAATTGAATTTTTATCTTTTCAATGATGTGTACAAAGTATATTTTGTATGCACACACTATAATACGGCTCTAGTCTGCAGCTGCATTCAGATGCATTTCTCTGTTGCGTTTTTCGTTGTTGACAATTAACATCAATATTCAACATGTAAAATCGGCATTTTCAAATACACGGCGGTCACCAATCAATTATCAAGTTAAAGAAGAAACATGGTTCAACTTTTCAGAGGCTGACCGCGAGAAACTTGTTCAATCCTGCTACATACGCCTCTCACGTCTGTCACAGATATACCAGCTGATGGCTTACAGTGGCATAAAATTGTAATGCCTCTAATTAGTTATCCCCGTGTGTCACTGAATTGTTTCTGTACAAAACAATAAGTAACAATCCATCTGAAGGATATCATCTGAAGCCTGTGATATGACAAATTTATGGTAGGTACCTATAAACATCGATCAATGTAAAAGATCGATGTTTTTAAATACGTAATAAATTCATGGACGATAATAGTTATTTCCACAACATCTTTACCAAAACTATATTTGTACAGCTCTATTGTCAGCAAGGAGCTACATGATTGTATTTTTGACAGCTGATATCCGCACCAAAAATCGATGTCATACTATTCTTATCGAAAAAAAATTACCTTTCTCAAAACTTTTTGGAAGTAGATAAGTCCTAGCAACTTCTATATTCTCAAGAGTTTCTAAAAAACCAAGGATATCGGTGTGCATATCCACTTATTTACAGTTTAAACATGACATAACCTCACTGACAGGTCGCTAAGTTTAGGGAGCGGAACATCGGGCTCGCAAATATAAGAAGTTCTTAAGTACCTAAATATTTTTAAACAGCACTTTATCTTTAAATATTCTTGCTGAAAACGGGCATTATCTTTTCAAACTGCAGCCAATTTAAATTGCCGCCATTCTTGCATTTCCGTTTCCCCGCCAAGAGTGAGCGGCCAATGGCGCGGCCGCTAATAAACTCGACTCGGACTCGGGCTTTTCCGTGGCTCTTCGGACTCGGACTTTTCCGTGGCTTCTCGGCAACACTCGCCCACGGACGGTGGGCGGGGCCGCTACTTGCCCGAAAAAATAGAATGAAATGGATCGGCTTGACTAAACCATTGACTTAACTACTGGACTAAATTGTTGGGGTTCGCACACGTTTAGCCACTAAATTACTCGTTACTTGGCTAAATTACTCGCCTTGTCCGAACCAGCCTTTACTCTAAGTAAGTTAAGAAAGTTAAGTTTTTTTTTTTAAGAAATCCTGTGCGGGAGACTCCCTATGTTTTAGAGACTCTAGTTGTCTATGACACTTGTTGTAGTGCCACAGAGGTGTACGAGCTTGGTCGTCGCTACAAAGTGCCAATACTCAAGCAAGACCCAGTTGCTGTAAGGCTGGATGGACCTTTTAGTGACCGGTCTTTGGTAAAGGCTTTATGATTTTTTTAACCAAGCAAAGAGCATATTTGGAAATATAAATGGTATATTTTTGTGCTCTGCCGGGATCCGAATCTACAACCTTCCATTTACGAGTCCGAAGTGTTGCCACTGGACTACGGACCGGTCTAAGAGCTTTGTCATCGTTCTTATTCTTTTAACCATTATTTTTATCATATTTTTATAACTATGCTGTTTCATAAAATGACATATGAGAATGAGTGCGCTGGTAAAATAAGCATCTAATGATGGTTCCATGGAGTATGTGTAAAAACTAAAAATATGATTATCAACGGGTAGCAAAAAAAAATTCTGCATCCCTTACTTGTTGTTTTCATACAAACTGAGGAAAAATGGCCTAATTCCCAATTCAATTAATACCCGAGACTCCAAAGTTAGAGATCTTTTCACCTTAAGATATAGAAAATGCAACCACATATCGATGTTATCGCCAAACTCATTATGGGTCACAGCCATAGTGTTTTTATTTTATACTATCTGTCCCGGCAGATTTTATCCTGCCTTTATTTTAAAAAATGAGATACAATAGTTTTGTGAATTTGTAAATTTGGGAACGGCTGTCAGAAAATGGAAACGATGAGAGAAGGAATCTTATTTTGAAGTGATCATTGTAACTATTATAGTGAGACGGCATAGCCCAATAACTTGAAACAATTGAACGTGCATATTTTCATGGACATTATATCAAATGAAATTGGGCTCATTTAAAGATATTGAAGTACTATGGATTGCAGTTATGAAAGATGTAATAATAATAATATTAGGATGATTTATTTGGTGAGCGCTGTTTTTGTGTGTATCACACCTCAAGAGCCCTCTAAAGTAGTAGCCTTTTCAAATTTGTGGAGGTTTGTATGAAAGTTTTGTATCTTTTGTCATTTTCACACTGTAATTGGTATTTCAAGCATTATTTCATTGCTTAATTAATACCAATAAAATAATGCTGTCATTCTATTGGGCTGAAGGAAACCTTTTATTTGTACATTTCAAAAATATTTTTTTTTTTTTTTTTTAATTATTTAACAAAATATAAATACAAATTTATTTTAAAACGAGTAATATTTCTAAATAATAATAAAAACTTAATTGTTATTTCCTCACCAATTGAAGAGCCAAGCTCTTGTGCTTGGTGAGGGAATCGCAGCTATCTTAAATAAGTTATGTTCTTAATTTATATTCTATATAATATAATGAGATAAAAACTTAATATAATACTTAAAGGAAAAAAATATAGGTAATATACAAGAATAAATCAAAAAATAAACTAACAATATAAAAAATGAAAAAAAACAAAAATTAGAAACAACCAATCAATAAGTAGAACTATGAATATATATATTTTTTTATTTTAAACTTAATTTTTTTAACATCCTTAATTATTTTGATTTCATTTGGCAATATGTTATAGTATTTTATTCCCCTACAGATAAAATTATTCTCGAATTGTTTTGTTTTAAATTTAGGAATTGTTATAAAATTTTGTCTTCTCCTTGATATAGCTCTTTCAAATTGTTTTGCTTTGTCAATTTTTATTATTTCCAGAATAGAGTACAGTTTGAAAATTTGTTCTATAGTTGGTACCTTAAAAATTTTGAATAAAGATTCTGTTGAAAATGTTGGTGGCTTTTTTAGAATTACTTTAATAATTAATCTCTGAGCTATTTTGACTGAATTTAAAATATTATCATATGATCCCCCCCATCCAATTATGCCATATTGTAGCATTGATTGTACAATTGAGTAGTATACCATTTTTAATTGTTCGATTTTAAGAATGTTTCTGAGTCTTATGAATATGTATATACATTTTCGTATTCGTTTGACCAGTTCCATAATGTGATTTTTCCACTTCATATTTTGATCTATAATAATGCCTAGGTATTTTATATTTTTAGTTGAAGTTAGTGTTGAACATGTGTTTTCACAGTTTTTAGTTTCATTGCAATTCTGACTGTGTATGATGATTTTAATTGGCGGCTCTGAATTAAATTTATTTATTGCGAAAGAAATGAATTGAGTTTTTTCAATATTTAGTGATAATATATTACTATCGAACCACCCCTTCAGTATATTCATGTCAAGATTTGCTCGTTCATTAATAGAGCGCCAATCTTGTCCCTCCAATATAATGGCAGTATCATCTGCATAAGATATTATTTTTCCATTGAGTTTTAGAGTGAAAATATCATTTGTGTATAAGATGAATAGTAATGGACCCAGTACAGTACCTTGTGGGATACCAAATTCACCGGTTGATGGTTGACTATAAGAACTATTAATTTTAACTATTTGAGATCTCTGATATAAGTAACTTTTTATCCATTGTAACGCTTTTAATTTTATCCCAATTGAATTCAGTTTTACAATTAGTTTTTCGTGAGAGATGCTATCAAATGCTTTTTTTAAATCAATGAAAATTCCGATACATTTAAAAGATTGGTCAAGTGAGCTATGAATTAAGTTCGTTATTTTCGCGATGGCATCTTGAGTACTTCTATTTTCCATGAATCCGAATTGGTTATCGTGTATTATATTGTTGGCTTTTATAAATTTAATTAACCTAATTTTTGCTAATTTTTCAAAAATTTTTGCTATGTTAGATATAACAGAAATGGGTCGGTAATTGTTTACTTTTTCCCGATTTCCTGTCTTAAATATGGGTGTTATTATTGTTTTTTTGTAATTTGAAGGAAACGTTCCACTTTCAAAACTCAAATTAATTATATGTTGTAGTGGTTTCGATATTTGTTCTTTAATATGTTTTAAAGTTTCAGCAGAAAGAGCATCATATCCAGGCGCCGTACCGTTTTTCAGATTGCTAATTACTGTCTCTATTTCTTTCCTTGTTGTGGGTTGAAATATATATATCATGTGTTTCTCTTCTATATTGCACTTTAATTCGGGAGAAGTACTTTTTCCAGGTATTTGCTGAGCTAAATTTTTTCCAACACTTGAAAAGAAATTGTTGAAAATATTAGCAGCTTTTGAGGGATTTTCTCTACAGCACGTGGTTTCGTTTTCATGATTAATGGCTATTATTTCATTTTTCATGTTTTTGTTTCTTTCAAGAAAATCGTTTATAACAGACCATACATTTTTAGGGTTATTTTTGGTTTGTTCTAATTTATGTTTGTAATAATTTTCTTTTGTGGATTTTATTAAATATGTAAGCTTTTTTTTAAATTTTTCAAAATATTTGAGCAATTTAAGATTGTTCGGTTGTTGACGGGTTTGTTTATACAGAGTTTCTTTATGTCGGATTGATACTACTAGCCCATGTGTGATCCATGGTTTAATCGGCTTATATTTGTGTTTTATGTTATGTTGCACACTTGTTGATTCTTCAACAAGTTTTTTCATTGTATTTTCAAACATTATACAACATTCATTTACATTATTCATTAGATATAAATCGGACCAGTTCACAACATTTAATTTATCTTTTAAACCATCTAGGTTTATTTTATTATATTTTGATACTTTATTTGTTTTTTTTGTCTCTATCTGTGGAGTATTATATTTATAGTTAAATATACATGAGAAGTGATCTGTTATAGATGTGTGAATGACAGCGGAAGTAATATTATGAAAGTCGGGGATGTTTGTAAATATATGATCCAAACATGATGGCTGTTGTCCTCTAATATTTCTTGTAAATGAATTAATGCAGGAGAAATAATTCAATTCTGCCAGCATATTTAGGTAGATATCTTTATCGTTTGTGTAATTATTATCAGCAATATTTAAATTCATGTCACCAACCAAAATGTTTTTTTTACTTGTGCAAGTTACGAGTATATTTTTTAATCCTTCTATAAATTGTGATATAATTGATGTATGAGTACGATAGATTGCAAATATATTATAATTTTTATTGTTATTATTAATTTCAAGATTTAATATATTTACGTAAGGTACAGTGTTAATTTCATTTACGTTTATCATAATATTACGATCCGAAATAAATATAGCTACACCGCTATTCTTGTTAATTTTGGTACTTGCAGCTAAATAAGTGAACCCAGGAATATTATATTCTATTTGTCCGGCAGAGTGGGTTTCACTTAACACAATAATGTCCGGTAAATAATTTAATAATTTTATTGAAATAACAAATTCATCAAAAATTTTTTGTATATTCCGTATGTTATTATGTAGGATTGTTAAACTGTTTTCACACTTCACTAATATTTGATTTGCTTCATAGAATGAGTCGAATATTAGTTCATTTATATTTAGTTTAGAATCTATGTAGCTTATGTTTATGTCAGTCATAAATATGTAAATTTAGTCGTAGTCAATTCGATCTATGGCAATTTTATACATTTTTTGTCTGTAAATACATTGAGGGCTAGTTGTCTTGTGGGTAGTGTCGTTTTTTGTTTTGTATTTAATATTTAAAAAGTGACAGTTACTGCAAATCGCATCTTTTTCTAAGTTGTTACATTTCGCGTAGGTATGATCTTGAGCGCAGTGTGGACAATTTGGTGGTTGTGTTCTTCCTAGGCATCTTTGTGCTGTATGGCCATATTTTAAGCAGTGATAGCACTGTACTAATGGGTTACAGTCTTCTACGTATGCTCTATTATATTTTATATTAATTTTGCCTTTTTCTAAAAGAATTTTTCGAAGTCTCCCTGTTGTTTGTATGATATAGTTGGTAGTTTCTCTTGGGTTAATACTTTTCAGTTCTTTTATAAGTTTTATGTTCTCTTTTTCTTTTTCTTCAATACCCTCATTTTGGTTTACGATGCCCATGATGATTTCTTTTTCTGTGAGGTTTTTTTCTAGTCCCTTTAGTATGATGTAAGGTTTTTTCTTTTTCATTTCTTCTGTCGTCAGTTCCTTTCCAAGTGTATTGGAAATTTCTTTTTTCAATTTTTCTGCGCTTGTTTTCTCAGTACATGTAATTGTTATCTTTTTTTCACCAGTCTTTTTTATACCCGATATACCAATTTTTAGTTCAGTAGGGTTGATTTCTTTTTGGATCTTTTTTTTTATTTCTTCGGCACTTAATGTGTTTTTTGATTCTACCATGATTGCGTAATTTGTCACTGCGTTTTTGTTCTTTTTAACATTTTTATCTTCCCCAGCCACCGCCGCGTAGGTTTTGTGGCCAGATTCGATAAACTCTTCCAACTTTTTAGTGTAATGCTTGCTGTTTGTTATTACCGTTTCTTGGAGTTCTATGATCTTTTTCTGAAGGGAGTCCCTTTCAGCATGCATCTCTTCTTCTAGTAGCATGATCTTCTGCTCCAGTTGAAGCTTTATTTTAGTCTCCTTCACTGATCCCGTCATTTTACTAATACACTCCTTTATATCACTTAGTATTGAATCCATTTTTTTTTTCAAAAATATCTCGCCCTGCTGGGCGCGATTCTTTTTAGTTTCACAATCCAAACAAACACAAATGTGCACTTCGTCCGCGTGAACACGTCCGCCTTGTGCAACGTTCGGCTAGCGAGAAAGATTAAATTATCATTTAAAGGTTTTAAATGATGGTTTAAATAAAGCTATTTTCAATCGTTAATGTAATAAATAGTGTATACATATTGATTGATATAAGAAGAAGTAAAATCAATAAGATAATTTAGGGCAGATCATTGTTTTGGATGCCCGTATATATATAATTGTTTATTGATTTTAAAAATGTAGTTTATTGTGTATGTTCCTTGACTTATAGGTTAGTTTGCGGCTGACCACCCATGCTGTAGAAAATGATTCACTTTGTCAATGCCACCCCTGTTTCAGGGAAGGTCGGCAAAAGTTGCAGGGCTTATATTAATTTCGGATTAGGTTTTTATATTGTAAAAAAAAAAGACTGTCAGAACTTCAGACCAATCAGTCTACTCAGTATACCAGGAAAAGTCTTCTGTAAGGTGATTATAAAAAATGTGATTCTGACTACTAGTGAAAGGATTTCCGATATACAGTCCGGCTTTATGGCCGGTAGAGGCTGTGTTGATCAGATTTTTACTCTACGACAACTTGTTGAAAAACTATTGTCGGTTAGGCGGAAGCTGTTCACGGCCTTTGTAGATCTAGAAAACGCTTTTGACTCAGCAGACAGAGGTATGTTATGGGATGTTTTGAAAGCATACGAAGTGAATGGGGCTCTCCTAGGTGCGGTGCATGCAAACTATGAAAATAGTAAGGCATGTGTTCGTATTGATGGTGATTGGTGAGTATAGTGAGTGGTTTGAAGTTTATAAGGGTGTGAGGCAAGGATGTGTGATGAGTCCTTGGCTATTTAACATAGTCATGGACAAGTGTGTCAGAGATGCTAGACTTAATGATTGTGGATTGATGATAGGAGAGAGCAAAGTGAGTGTTCTACTGTATGCAGATGATGCAGTTCTTGTATCTGATTCAGCAGTAGAATTGCAAACAATGCTCTCTAGATTGAATGAAGCTTTGTTAGGTAACCATTTGAAGTTGAATGCAAGTAAGACGAAAATATTGATTTTTGAAAGAGATGATGAAAATATGAATTATGAATTTAAAATTAATGGAATGAATGTTGATGTCGTAAATGAGTTTGTATACCTGGGAAGTAAGTTTGAAAAAGATGGAAGAATGACCGGTGAATTTGAAAGAAGAATAATGATAGGCAGATGCGTACTGGGTGCTACCGCTAGCATCGCCAAGAACCAGAATCTTTCAAAAAATGTTCGACTGGCGGTGCACGGTGGTATACTAGTGCCCACTCTGATGTATGGAAGTGAAGCCTGGACGGTGAAGGAAAGTGAAATAAGTAAAGTCCATACAGTAAAAATGGACTACTTAAGAAGTATGATTGGGAAAAGACGGAGTGATAGGGTGAGGAATGATTTTGTTAGAGAAGAATGTGGTGCAAGAGAAAGTGCGAAAGTGAATATTAAAAGAAGTTTGCTAAGATGGTTTGGGCATATGGAGAGAATGAATGCCGTATTGTATCAGGATGCCTCAAGCCAACGCCCACGGGGAAGTTATATCCTCTTGCAGGCATAGCCCCACCCCACATCAGACGCAAGGTGGCTTCGAGAGTCGAGAGGCAGAAGGCTCTAACGTGCACACAGCACTGCATTTACGGAAGTGGCTTTTCATCACAGCAGCGCCTAAAGTCGAGACACAGCTTCCTTAGTTCCGTGCAGCCCTTGTCTTTGGATCCAGTGGCGGAGAGATTGCAAATGTGGAAGGACGAATGCCCGGAGAGCTTTGGGCAGCCTGCAGAGAGCCTACCTCCAGGAAAGAACCTCGAGTGGCCCGTGTGGAAATCCATGAACAGATTGAGGACCAATGTTGGAAGAGCCCGGGCCAACATGCTGACCTGGGGATTTCTGGGACGGTAGAACTCTACACAATGTGAGTGTGGAGCTCAGCAAACAATGGAGCATCTGCGGTGTTGTCCCTCCTGTCCGACAAGCTGCTCCATGGATGATCTCTTTGCGGGAAACCAAAGAACTGTAGACATTGCTCGTTACTGGGCCAATACGGTGTGAAGCTGACACGAAGAGGAAGAAAAAGAATGACGAAGAAAGTATATGTTGGTAGAATAGATGGATGTCGTGGTAGAGGAAGACCGAGAAAGGTATGGATGGACCAAATATCCGAAATTGCGAATAAATGGAATATCCAGTGTCATAATAAAAGGACAGATTGTGAACAAGGATCGAAAGAAATGGCGGTTGATCTGTTATGCTGGCGGTTAAAGCTGAGGCTTTTAATTTTTTTTTTTTTTTAAATATGTTTTGTAGTTTTTTTTTTACTGTTTAATTGCTTAGAGTTTATTTGTTTTATATATTTGAATGTATTAATTGCTTGTATTCCTTGACTGATAGGTTGATATGCGACTGACCACCCATACTGTAAGAAATGGTTCACTTTGCCAATATCACCTCTGTTTCAGGAAAAGTCGGCAAGAGTTGCAGGGTGTTCATTTGAGTCTTAGGTTTTACTGTTGTAGGTTCACATGCAGCATGTGCAAGCGCGAACTTATATGTATTTGCTTATGAGAATGTTTATAATGTGAATTTTCAATGTTACATATCTTTGCAACTTAGATTAGCTTAGATCATGAAAAAATGGAATCCTCTTTTCATGATCTATTGATGATGCAAACATATTTTCATTTTTGCTTTAATTTGTTGCCTCGTTCGGTTCAACAATTCAATAGGTTCAACTCGCCACATGCGAACCCCTCGGGGATAACGCGGCAAGAAGTTACACTATATGTGTAGCTTAGTTGCGTTTGCGTATGAACGATTCGAACCAAAGTTTGCACATGGAAAAATTTAATATAAAGAAAGAATATCAAGTATGTAGTAAAACTTGGTTCAATTTTGCCAATCCCCCCCCCCCCCCCCACCGTTTCAGCAAAAGTGGCAAGAGTTGCAAAGTTTATGTACACATGCAGTATGTGTAAGCGTGTACTTACATTTGCTTTTGGGTATGCGTTAAATATGAGTCTGAAATGTCCATATATCTTTGCAACTTAGATTATATATATTTGGAAATTAGAACTAAGAAATGTTGAAAAGTTGCTTGCTGACACATTCAAATTTCCAATCTGAAAAAGTGCATTCAGTTATCCGGTCTATGAAAATCTACGATGTAACTTAAAATAAAAATGTTACGGCCTTTCCTTTTAGCCTGGAAAAAAGAGCAACATTCCCCATACTTAAAATAAATTATTGTGAGTAATCTGATTCACATTGAACTTCACACGATCCATCTTGAAGGTAATTAACATGTTTACTAAAAATTTGGCCAATATGTGATGGGTCTTTAATTTTTATATAAATGCAGTACTTATATGTGCCAAACCAAATTCCAGTACATGAAAAATGTTCAGTTTTTCACAAAGTTGAAAATCTTCCGTGATGCTTTTTCTTACTTTTTTATCCAAACACTTGTTTCAGATTACAAACATCATAAAAAAAACAAATCGGTTCAGTCATTCTAGAGTGATACGTTTACCAACAAAATTTCATTTAGATGCATTCAGGTATCACCTTATGTTTTTATTCAACTAAGATTATAAGTCCTCGACTTGTAAGTTGGTATGAGGCTGATACTGTACAAATTGTTTCACTTCTGCTTGTTTAAAGTAAAGTCAGCATAAGTTCAGTTTATGTAAATCTGACATTTGAGCATTGCGTTTGGGTCTTATTTTGAAAACATACATGCAGTATGTGTATGCGCGCTCTAAAATGTCTTTCCTTATGGGCATTCATTCAATATGAACCTTTAATGTGTGCGTATATTTGTAACTGAGATTAAAGACTTATTTATTTAACCTTGAACGGTTTTCATGACTTTGACAGTTGAAAAACTCTGTTCTTATTTTTAAAAAAAATCTGGTTTGTGAAGGCCGTTTAATAATAAATAATAATAATTTAAGTTGCAAGGATATATTCATTCAAAGCTCTCAGATGTATGCCCACAAACAAACACGTGTAGTTTGCGCTTACAAATGCTTATTGTGTACTTACAAATAAAATCCAAACCTCAAATGAACATAAGCCCTGCAACTCTTGCCGACATTCCCTGAAACAGGGGTGACATTGACAAAGTGAACCATTTTTTACAGTATGGGTGGTCAGCCTCATACCAACCTATAAGTCAAGGAATTAACAACTTATAAGTGAAGGCTGTTTGATGAGTAATATCTCTTATTCCATTTTCAAATTTTGTACCTACCAGTTTATTTTATTAATTTGATTTATTTAACCTATTACAATATTTCAAACCAAACACATTTTAATGAAATTTGAATACGGAACACAAATCTGTCAAATAGATGAAGTTATAAATTCCCATATAAAAACGACGTTCAGCATTTCACAAATTTAAACATGTTCTGCGATATTTCACCATTTTTTTTGTGCGCTCAAACCTTTCCCAGATTACATATTTTATTCTGAAACAATAGACAGCCAAAACCGTTTAGTCCTTCACCATTTTATCGCATTACCAACGAACGGTTTTTTGGTTTTATAGTATAGATATAAGATAATACTCAAATATTTGCAAGACGCACTTGTGTGCCTTTACGTGGACTAAAAAATGATAATGAAGACAGTTAACACCAAGAAATGTCCTGTGGTAGGTTTAAAGGGAAGAGATACAACTGGTGGAGGGACTACTTCTTTAAAAACATTACCATTCTGTAAATCAATTATTATAAGACATTGTAATACTAATCATCCATTACAAATTTGATTTATTATCAAGAACTAATGAAAAATGTTGTGGTACATAACCTATAACAACCCTTGTGTTATCTGACGATGATATTGAGGAAAATTGGATATAAAATATTAAGTAAATCGTTCATTCTCCAATACACATATAAAAATTATTTATTTTGTAAGAAGCGCGAAAACCAAATTTGAATGGAAATTAGAATAAGGTGTGAATACTGCCATATTTTGTAAAGGTTTAATACACACATACAAAGATGGACGAACGTTTTAAGAGCAAGAGGTTTTTGGCATATCCTGCATGAGGGCAACTCATTTCCGTAAAGTCTCGAATAAAAATTCACGCCAACTCTTACTGTTTAGCCCCGACGGGACGGGCCGTGAGAAGCAAGTATGTACGAGAATACTCATCAAAAGCGCTGTTGCATCAGCGGAGCTGAGCATTTACGCAATGTTGTGTACTCGGGGAATAAGACTGCGTGTCTCGGTGGTGGTGCGCTAGAGCAGTGTTGCTACACATCGTCATGTAGGGAGCCGAGCCTCCGGTCTACAGTGGGAGGGTCGCACGCGTGTCTCGGTGGTATGGTGGTGCGCTAGAGCAGTGTTGCTACACATCGTCATGTAGGGAGCCGAGCCTCCGGTCTACAGTGGGAGGGTCGTGCGCTAGAGCAGTGTTGCTACACATCGTCATGTAGGGAGCCGAGCCTCCGGTCTACAGTGGGAGGGTCGTGCGCTAGAGCAGTGTTGCTACACATCGTCATGTAGGGAGCCGAGCCTCCGGTCTACAGTGGGAGGGTCGTGCGCTAGAGCAGTGTTGCTACACATCGTCATGTAGGGAGCCGAGCCTCCGGTCTACAGTGGGAGGGTCGTGCGCTAGAGCAGTGTTGCTACACATCGTCATGTAGGGAGCCGAGCCTCCGGTCTACAGTGGGAGGGTCGTGCGCTAGAGCAGTGTTGCTACACATCGTCATGTAGGGAGCCGAGCCTCCGGTCTACAGTGGGAGGGTCGTGCGCTAGAGCAGTGTTGCTACACATCGTCATGTAGGGAGCCGAGCCTCCGGTCTACAGTGGGAGGGTCGCACGCGTGGCGAGGAATCCAAATTGTTTATTAGAACTTTTAGTCTGATTTGTTTATTTAAATCGTGGAAATGTCTGGAATAAATATTACCCACTTTATTGCGTAGACAATGAGAGGGTCTGCGAGGGAGGAACATTTGCGGCTGCCTGTATCATTGGGTAACTAATGTTATGTGGCTTCTAGTTCAAATTAAAGTATTTCAGCCCAGCGTACCTGTGCCTGAACCTTATTCACGTTTTGCTGAAGTAACATAATTTACCACAAACAAATATAAATTAAAAATCATGATTTAAGTACGTCTTCGTACATAATAATATGAAAAAGGGTTGTGCGTGCGTTAAAAAAAACTTTCATTGATAAAAACCTTCATCCAGGGACTTTCTTCCCTGGAGATTAACATTATATTGTAACGAAATACACTGGTAGATGCTTATTGGTGTACGTGTGTTTTGAGAGAATGTTCTGGCCCAGACGATTGTACCCAGCGAGTCAGAGGACGAGACCGAGAGTGAGAACTCCGTTTCCGAGCAGGAGAGCGGCTCCGACGACCAAGGATTCTGATCCTTTGACGCATTATTATAGTCTTCGCCATTCTCTTAGCTATTTTATATTCGTCTTCTAGCTTTCTATCATTTCTATCATTCAGCCAATTTTCATAACACGTCTTTTTCTTAACTTTCACAGCTTCTTTCACTCTATCATTCCACCAGGCATCTCCTTTCAATCTTTCACCTTTCGTTACCCCACATACTTTTTTAGCGCATTCAGTCATTCCTTCTTTCAGATCTTTCCACATACTTTCAATATCTTTTCCACACATGTTCTTCTCAAGTTCATTCACACTTAAAATTTTGTGGAGCTCTGATACATACTTCTCTTTCACATTTTCTTCATTTAGCGCCTTTCTACTTTTATTCTAGGCATTCTTATTTGCTTCTTGCGTTTCTTCTTTCTTACTTCACCAAGCATTATTTTAGCACATAAGAGATAGTGGTCACTGCCTATTTCAGGCCCGCGGTATACACGGCTATCTCTTACGGCTAATCTCAATCTTTCATCCACACAGATGTAGTCAATGATTGTGCGACTTCCCACAATCTGCCTTGTGTACAGATGCACATCCTTATGCCGAAACCAAGTATTTGATGCAAAAAGACTGTGCTCCGCACACAAAGCAATCAGATGTCGCCCATTATCGTTGACTATACCTCGTCCACCAGGACCAATAATTTTCAAACATTCATCTCTTTGCATACCTATCCATCCATTCATATCACCCAAAATTATAATGTTTTCATTCTTCTTCCTTTCATGTACAATTGCATTCAATTCATTCCAGAAACTCATTCTCACCTCCATACACTCTGAATCCACAGGAGCATAACAAGTCACCAAGAAAAGTCTCAAGTTTTTAATTTTAAATTTTGTAGTTAAAATTCTGGGAGAAACTCTTTGGTATCCTGTTATGCATCCTTTCACACACTCACTCACAATTACACCAACACCCTGCCTATCATTCCCATCTTCCATACCTGACCAAATATACAATTCACCATTCGCTAATACTTTCTCACCATTCCCTTTCATTTTAATCAAATAAATATACTGTTTTAATTCACTTTTTTATTATCCTGAGGATGCCTTTTTAGGCGAAAACGGTTTGACATATTTAAAATAAAATAGTAAAAAGTGAATTAAAACAGTATTGTAGCTGACGCTCTACAGGCGCGGGTGGACTGGATCCGTCTTCTCACACTGTTCCTCTGTCAGCTGGTTGTAAGGCAGCTGCCTTTCCAATAATTCAAGATCTCGATGTCAGGGGGCAAAGCGACGGGTCGTTGTATCGAAGATCTGAAGTGATGGTCAGGAAGAGTAGCAGGTCGAAGTTTGAAGAAAGCGGAGAGTAGTAGTAAGAAGTCGGAAGTCGGAGAACAAGTGATTTATTTCGAAGAACATACACATATTTATATTCTGGGAAACAAAAGGGATAACGGTACAAGGATAACGGGAATTCTCACAAATAGGGATGGGAACGAAAACTAGGGATGGGGCGTGGGAGTTTCGGCACAAACGAGACAAAATCTGTATTTTTATCAATTAATCTGTAAATTGAGAGCTCCCCCGGTATTTATGATAGTGGACCCTGAAGTTGAAGTGTTTCTTTATTGAGGGTCCACATTTCACATTACACATACCGAGGTCGCCGCAATTATCGTATTTTTAGTGGTTGCCCTAAGAAGGGCCTTCATCAGCTTAAATGAGAAATCCGAGGCTCGCTGCGTCCGCAACACTCCCCCCGTGCAGTCTCTGCTGTACTAAGTCCGGACGCTGCTGTCTCCTGAGTCGAACACAGCCAACTTCACTGCTGGCCGCGTGTATGTCCCAGTTGACGTCTTCACCTGGGCTACTCTCACTTGACCGTCGGCTGCTGGGTTGACCTTCGTTACCCGTCCCCGTGGCCAGGTGTTACGCGGCAGCTTAGGGTCCGCGATCAGCACTAAATCGCCTTCTCGAATCGGCTCCGCTGGGCTCCTCCACTTCGGACGTTGAGCCAGTGTGGGGAGGTACTCCCGTACCCACCGTCGCCAAAACATATCTGCCATTTGTTGCGACAATCTCCACTGTCTCTTCAGGCAGATCTTCTCATCTCCCTGGTCGTATCTTGCCAGGGCGGTCATACCACCCGCTGACCCCAACAGGAAGTGGTTCGGTGTCAAAGACTCATCATCTTTGGCATCCACTGATACGTGAGTCAACGGGCGTGAATTGATGGTGCTTTCTGCCTCTGCCAACGCTGTCACTAGCGTTTCTTCGTGCGGAGACCTCTCCTTCATCATTGCCGTCAAGGCTTTTTTCACTGAACGAACTAGTCGTTCCCAGGCACCTCCAAAGTGCGGTGATGACGGCGGGATAAACCTCCAGTCTATCCTCTTTAACGCCGTAAATTGCAGGAATCCAGCATCATTCCTCAAGCTCTTGATGGCTGCATTCATTTCACGGTCAGCCCCAACGAAGTTTGTCCCGTTGTCAGAGTACAAAACTTAAGGGGAGCCACGTCGTGCAGCCATCCTTCTCACGGCCATTATGGCCGAATCCGCGGACAACGAACTTGCCAACTCGATGTGCACTGCCCGCGTCGTCATACATGTGAAGAGTGCACCATACCGCTTCTCGGTGCGTCTTCCAATCCTCACCGTCATGGGTCCAAAGAAGTCTAGCCCACAGTGGCTAAATGGTCGTTCTCCTTCGGCCAACCTTGCGGCTGGTAGCTGCCCCATCAGCGGTGTCTGCGGCGTGCGCCGCATAATCTTGCACGCCCGGCAGCTTTTGACGATGCACCGTAAGGAGGTGCGAAGCTTCAGAACGAAGAACTTTGCCCTCACGTCATTTATGGTGCGCTCCACACCGGGATGTCCAGCAGCTACGTGTACGTATTTCAGCATCAACTTCACGTACTCGTCGTCTCCATCTAGTATCGGTGGTGCGGCTTTTTGACTCCCCTGCAGGCGTGTGTCCATGCGCAGCACGTTGTCGCCGTCTATGTACGGCGTCACGGCTTGCAAGCGCCCACCAGGCGGGAGCTGCTCCCCCCGTCTCAGAACCTCCATATCGTCACCAAATGCGTGCCTCTGGGATAGGCGCACCCATATCATCTCTGCGTTGGTGATCTCGTCAGCCCGTAATTCAAAATCACCACCGGGCTGCTTCAGCTGCTCCCCTTTCCTGGGATTCCGGCAGCGTTCCACAAAACGCATCATCTACGCTGTCGTTCTTAACAGTCTCATCCACGATGAGAAACGCGTCACGTCTGGTAGGCCTTTCACCACGCTGCAGTGGCCTACAAAATAACGCGGAGGTTTAATTTCCAGAATATCTTGTGGGGGTGTGGCCATCCTCTTCTCTTGAGGCCATTCGCTCTCTGGCCAGGAGAGGAATTTTAGGCCTCCGAACCATAGTCCGTCTGTTGACATGTCCGGCGGCTGGATGTCACGCGTCCCGATATCGGCTGGGTTTAGTTTTGTGGGTACCCAGCGCCACCCACTCGTGCCAGCTATTTCATCGATCTCTCCAAGCCTGTTTGCCACGAAAGTCGAATACTTGAGCGGGTCACTCCTTAACCAGCACAGTACCGTACTTGAGTCGGTCCAAAATACTGTCCGACTAATCTTGACCCTGGTTTCTCTTTTTATGCTCGCCGCCAACCGCGCAGCAAGTAGGGCTGCCTGTAGTTCCAGGCGCGGCACTGAGAGTGGCTTCAGCGGCGCCACTTTGCACTTGCTCATTAAGAAGCTGGTACCATCGCCATGTTTAAAATACGCCACGGCACAACATGCCTGCTCCGAGGCGTCACAGAAGAGGTGCAGCGTTACTTCTTCTTTTTTCAGGTTAATGCAGCATCTTGGGATAACGCAGTTATTGTATCCCAGCAGACGTCGAAACTCGTCCCATTTCTGCGCATGTTCCTCTCGTATTCTTTCGTCCCAACCTATGTTGGAACGCCATACTGCTTGTAGCAATATTCTACTCCTTATTGATAGACACCCAATGAACCCAAGGGGGTCGAACACTTTCATGACTTCGCTCAGAAGTCGTCTTTTTGTAGGCCAGTCAGGTGCACTGCTCCCTTCTCCGTCATACCGGAACACGAACACATCATCGTGCGGGTCCCAGTGCACACCCAAAACCCTTTCGGTGGTAGCTGACTTCCCAATGATGATGGCTGACCTGGCTCGGTCTTTATCTTCGACCGACTCCAGCACATCCACGTTGTTGGATGCCCACCCTGTTAGCTCAAATCCTCCTGAGCTTAAGAGGGTCCTTACATCTTTCAACAATCCGACAGCCTCTTCGGTTGCATCCACAGCATCCAAATAATCATCCATGTACATTTTTTCTTGTACAGCCAGCGCAGCCTTCGGGCACTTGCTCGCGTCCTTCGCTGCCACTTGGTTCCTCACAAACTGAGCACTGCTCGGAGAACATCTTGCCCCGAACATCATTGACGTGAGCGCAAACGTACGCACTTTGTCACTCGGTAGACGACGCCACAAAAACAACTGCGACATCTGGTCGCTGGGTGAGATCTTGATTCTCAGAAACATCTCCTTGATGTCTGCAGCAATGGCGATCCTTCCCTCCCTGAATCGATGGATACCACCAACGAGTGACGTCAGGAGGTCCGGACCCGTCAGTAAGCGATCGTTCAAGCACACTCCTCGGTGCCTGCTTGCTGCGTCAAAGACAATCCTTATTTTGTCAGGCTTGTTGGGGTTTCTTACTGCAAAGTGTGGCAGGTACCATTTCCTTGGAGTTTCCTGCGCCTCTTCACCTTGCAATAATTTGACCGCATATCCTTTTGCCTCGTATTCGTTCATTTTCGCCCGGTACGCCACCTCAAGCGCCCGGTCCTTTTTCAACTTCTTCTCGAGCGAGTCGAGTCGGTTCTCGGCGGCCTTTCTGTTATCTGGGAGCGCCGAGTCGTCCTCACTCCAAATGAGGCCAGTCTCCCACCTCCCAGTGGTCAACTGCTTCGTCGTTGCACTCATAATTTCAAGAGCTCTCTTTTCCGCCATATTTATCCGCGGTGCGATAGAGACTCCTATCGACTCAAGAGAGAAATTGAATTTTATGAGCGCCTCCAGCGCGTCATCACAAGACGGGTTTTTCTTTGTCATCAACACCGTCTGCTTCTCACCGCACTTTTCACTATTCACTACAGCTTCCGATGTTGATGCTGACGCAACGCAACTAAAACGTTGCGTCAGCATCAACAGTTGACACACTTGGCCAAATATCACCTGGCCCAGCAGCGTGTCACTCACAATCATCCCATCCTCTCTGAACTGCACTTCACCACGGGGCACAATTAGCCTCGCATTGTCCAGTCCAATAAGAATCTTAGGCTTCACCTCCGCAAGCCTGGAGTCTCCTGCTGTTCGCTCGCGTACCAAGTGCGTTGGTAAGCGCAGCTGCTTCACCGTGTACCCTACAGCTTCGTACACGTCGTCTGTGGCTCCTTTTATGGAGATGCTCACGCGGCGTGAGCCTGCGTCTTTCGCGCATATTCCCGCTGCTCCCGTTATCTGCAATACTGAGCGCGGTCCTCTCGCACCTATAAGAGTAGCCACTTCTTCTTCCACTAGTGTCACTGTGGAGCCCTCGTCCAACAGGGCATATGTATCCAAGGACCCCTTTGGGCCCTTCAGTGAAACTGGCAGGACTTTGAGCGCGACAGCACCCTCACTACGCACCACATGTAGAACCTTTGATTTATTGCCGGAGGCCTGCGGGTCATGAAGCATCCGATGATGCCTGCGTACGCAGCCTACCTCACTGCACTTTGGTGCGCGGCACTTTGCCGCGCAACAACGCTCACTCAAACAACAAAAACACAATTGTCGCTGTCTCACTACATCCCACTTGGCACGTAACTCCAGTCCAGCAAACTCACTACACATCTCCAAACGATGTGGTCCATCACACAACACACACTTTGACACATTCTTGTTGGTAACGTAGAGAACGTGTCCTTCCCGTCTGGGTGTCTTCTTCTCGTTCCTCCTGGATTCCAACTCGAAACCAACGAATCCCGCATTCGGCACGCCTTCCGTTATTTTTCCGAGGAACTGGGAAAATTCCTTAGGTGTGGCGTTGGTCTCCGGAGATCTTGAGGTAATCCACATCCACCTCAAGCACATGGGAAGCTTCATCACCATCTCTGTGAGAAGTTTCGGTGCCGCCAAATGGTTGCTGTCGTATCCCTCTATCGTGGACACAATGTTACGTATTGTCATGGCGAAGTCCGTCACCATATTCTCGGTAGCTGTATCCGACAGCTTGGGGATCCTTCGCACTCGTTCGATTAATTTATTAATCACTACTTCAGGATGTCCGTACGTCCTCTCCAGGATTTGCAGTACTTCTGGCACGTTCTCCGGGTCCACTAGGAGATCTCCAATTGCCTCCCTTGCCCGTCCAGTCAACGCCCGCTGTAGTCGAAGAGCATTCTCCGCATTCGACAATTTGCACATGCTCGTTGACTGAGTAAACTGTGCTTTGAAGATGCGCCATTCCAGTGGATCTCCAGAAAACTGTGGCAGGTCTCTCGCACCAGTTTGCCTGGCCATGAACGATGCCATCTTCGGATCCTCTTCCTGGTGCTGCGTTGGTGAGCTCCACGATGTGCTGCTCGTCTTCATGGCCCTCACAAAGGCTGCAGCCATCGTGTCCATCAGTGGCTGGGAAGTTTCCCCAGCACTCCTAACCCACTCCCCGGTGAGTCGTCTGGCCTCAGCATCTCTGTATGCTGAGTCGTTGGGCGACGCGGTATCTGTACGTACCGCGCGCTCATCCTGTCCGGGCTCCACCCCATGAACTGTCCCGGCAATCGTGGGACCTGGTGCGGCCGGCTCCGGTGTAGCAACCGCCTCGGCGGGCTGCTCGGTTGACTTGACTCCTTGCGTTACGGGCGCGGCAGGGATGGCCTGAGCCTTCATGAATGTGAAGAACTCACTCATCATTCCCTTCAACTCGACCACGGTACGCATCGTCACTTCCATGGCTGATGACTCCGCCGTCGTACGTTCAGATTCGGACGATCGCGAGTCGGATTCAGCCAGGTCTCCTTCCATTTCTTCGTTGCCTCTTCTGCCTGAGCGTGTTGAGATCGGAGATCTGTTCACAGGCATCAGGAAGTGAACTTGCTGTCGAAGACGGGATCCGGCTGCAAAGGACCAGATGTAGCTGACGCTCTACAGGCGCGGGTGGACTGGATCCGTCTTCTCACACTGTTCCTCTGTCAGCTGGTTGTAAGGCAGCTGCCTTTCCAATAATTCAAGATCTCGATGTCAGGGGGCAAAGCTGCGGGTCGTTGTATCGAAGATCTGAAGTGATGGTCAGGAAGAGTAGCAGGTCGAAGTTCTGAAGAAAGCGGAGAGTAGTAGTAAGAAGTCGGAAGTCGGAGAACAAGTGATTTATTTCGAAGAACATACACATATTTATATTCTGGGAAACAAAAGGGATAACGGGACAAGGATAACGGGAATTCTCACAAATAGGGATGGGAACGAAAACTAGGGATGGGGCGTGGGAGTTTCGGCACAAACGAGACAAAATCTGTATTTTTATCAATTAATCTGTAAACTGAGAGCTCCCCCGGTATTTATGATAGTGGACCCTGAAGTTGAAGTGTTTCTTTATTGAGGGTCCTCATTTCACATCACACATACCAAGGTCGCCGCAATTATCGCATTTTTAGTGGTTGCCCTAAGAAGGGCCTTCATCAGCTTAAATGAGAAATCCGAGGCTCGCTGCGTCCGCAACAAGTATATTTATTTGATTAATTAACATTTATTTTGTTCACCGATGCTCTCCATTTTTAACATATTATTATTATAGTATTATGTAATTTGTCATGTATGTATGTTCCATGACTTATAGGTTGTTATGCGGCTGACCACCCATACTGTAAAAAATTGGTTCACTTTGCCAATGTCACCCCTGTTTCAGGGAAGGACGGCAAGAGTTGCAAGGCTTATGTTCATTTGAGATTGGGTTTTTATATTGTAGGTCCACATGCGGCATGTGTTAGCGCGAAATTATACATATCTGCTTGTGGGAATGCATTTAATATAAATCTTAAATGATATATATCTTTGCAGCTTAGATTAGATTAGATTAGATTGTAGATATTAGATATTACCTACTGCACAAAATAATTCTCCATCGTTTTAGTGAATTACTCAGATAGGAGCTCAGGTATCATTCAGGTTTATATACCAACAATTATTTTAAGTCAACTCCCTCAATGGTCAACTCAGACAGCATTCCCTTCATAAATTTGAGTTAATCAAATCTTGCACACTCATCAATCTCACGTCGGAAATCAACAACCCGATCCGGGGGCCAAAACATCCCGCTATACAGCTGAAGTGGGTTGGGGAGGGGAGGAGAGGGAAAGGGAGGAGGAGGAGGAGAAGCAACAGGTGGCCCATAAACCAGACATTCACATATCACTACCCAGGATTGATAGACTACCGTCCCGCTGACAGAGCAACATCGCCTCTGCGCACTGATCTCGAAGGGTGACTTTCCCTGAGAGCAACCTGACCCGCGAGAAATAGGGAGAGAAACGCCAGCCCATCTGCTGCGTCAAGTATCTGACAGTTTATAAAACTTGTTACGTCATTATAAACTCTAGCAGATCGCTAAATTGTTTGTGATGTAAATTGAAGTTTTCGCGAGCACGCGAGGACTCACGTTGGCTGATAAATGACTGAGAGCTGGGAGGCGGGCTTAATGGAACGTAATCTCAAGCGTTTCATTTTGTCATTTTGTTGACGAGGCCCACAATTTGCAGATCGCTTAGCTGACGTATTAATAAATGGCATCTCGTTCATCTTAGTTATTATGCTATAATATCTTAGGACAGAGAATGTATTTCAAATGCGTTTTGTTTTAATGTTATTGCGCTCTTTGAAAAGCCTTTGTGCTTTCATAAATTTACCAAGTAGGTACCTATTTTTACTTCCTACATTTTAACTCACGTATATGTTTTAGAGCGCCAACTATGAAATCTCACAATGATACTCGGAAGAGAACAGGCAATAATTTTCAAAGACATTTTCTCTGTGGAAACATTACAGAACCGTTCAGGCGTTTTATAAGTTAAAGAGAGATTATATAATAATAATTTGGCAGTTAATTCCAAATTTTGCTTCAATAAATTAACGCTACGGGAGGAAGTGCAATCATATCTCATTATTACGGGCCATTTAATCTGCACACTTTAAGAACACTCAGGTAATAAAAACTTTCATGATTTACACTAAACGCATCTTACACAACCTTTCAAGACGAGATAAACCTGGAAGCCAGGATCTGTTTTTGTAAAAGACAAATAACGATGGGATAAATGTTTAAGGTTAAAATCATCAGCTATCCCCATCAAGCAGTTGATTTTCACGTTCATCACCGACTCCAAACATTCATTGAGTAAAAAAAACTAAGGATCAAATATAATAACTGTGAACATAATGTTAAATTGTTGAAAGTTAAAAAGAAAAAAAAAATACATTTTTTTTTAAAAACACAGCAACAGTTTAAATATTACAAAAATAAATTTCAATAGTGGAGTACTGAATTTTTTTCTTTGTGCACTCTGAATTTCAGGATTATAACTTATTCAAAAAGATGGATCATAGGTATAGAGCCGTCGCAACTAAGCTACACATATAGTGTGCCTGCGTTATTCCTGAAGGTGTCACATGTGGTTATTCGGGACCTATTTGTTTTTACGGGTAAGGGGGCCAGCCTCACACCAACCACTTTCATTTGAAGTGGGGATTTCCCAGCTCCCAAGGGGGCTGGTTCTCATTTATTGTGAAGGCTGAGTACACCTTGGGATCAAACCCTTGCTCTCGGTATGGAATGCAAGCATTCTACTAACTTTAGCTATCGACCTGACTTTTTATGAGCTTGGTTGTCGCTACAAAGCGCCAATTCTCGAGCAAAACCCAGTTGCTATAAGGCTGGATGCACCTTTTGATGACCGATCTTAGGTAAAGGTTTATGAATTTTTCAACCCAGCGAAGAGCAAATTTGAAAATATAAATGGCATATTTTTTGTGCTCCGCTGGGATTCGAACCCACAACCTTTCATTCACGAGTCCGAAGTGTTACCACTGAACTACGGACCGGTCAGTGTGTAACCACTGGACTACGGAGCTGTCACAACTCTATTCTAATTGATAACCATTCAAACAAGCGTATTAAAAAAATATCTATGAAACGTTTGTTGAAATTATATCTTAAGCAAGAAGCCTAAAGGAAGACTTTGAAGAAATTAGAAGCATGAAATGCTATTGAAATATAACGCAGAAATACGTATTACGTAATAAAGGAAGTGTACTAAGAGCAGCACTTGATGTTGTACTCTACGTATCCCTGTAATACGCCGGTGAGGCGAGGAGAGTTTGTAAGTTTAGGCCCGCTGGGAGCGGAGCAGCGGCCAGGAGAACAGTTCCCGTGTTGGACGCACATAGAGCAGTCCGCGTAATTACAATAATTCATGCACTAATAATGAGGCAGAGCAAACGCTAATTATGGCGAGAATTAGGCGCCCACTAACTGGTATCTTGGGAGGCGTTACCGCGCACTAACTTTATTATCTCCGCGGGTATATTTCATGTGAGATGTCGGGGTACACATTACACCTCTAAACTCCCAGCAGAAGATGCGCCTTCAGGAGAAAACGGGGAGTTTATGTGATGCATGGCTTGAAGGCACAAAAAATAGAATATATCAAAATTACTTAAAAGTGAAAAAACGTTAATTTCATAACTGGAATATATTTTTAAGTATCGTTATGAAAAAAAACAAGCAACTAACATTGTTTTTGTGAGTTGATATATCAGTGTGGAATTGTATGTATTTATTATGTAAGCATCTTAGAGAGTTGACATGTGAGTGTAGAATTGTATGTATTTATTATGTAAGCGTGTTGGAGAGTTGATACGTAAGTGTGGAATTGTATGTATTTATTAGGTAAGCGTGTTGGAGAGTTGATACGTAAGTGTGGAATTGTATGTATTTATTAGGTAAGCGTGTTGGAGAGTTGATACGTAAGTGTGGAATTGTATGTATTTATTAGGTAAGCGTGTTGGAGAGTTGATACGTAAGTGTGGAATTGTATGTATTTATTAGGTAAGCGTGTTGGAGAGTTGATACGTAAGTGTGGAATTGTATGTATTTATTAGGTAAGCGTGTTGGAGAGTTGATACATACGTAAGTCTGGAATTGTATGTATTTATTAGGTAAGCGTGTTGGAGAGTTGATACGTAAGTGTGGAATTGTATGTATTTATTAGGTAAGCGTGTTGGAAAGTTAACATATAAGTCTAGAATTGTATGTATTTATTATGTAAGCGTGTTGGAGTGTTGACATGTGAGTGTAGAATTGTATGTATTTATTAGGTAAGCGTGTTGGAGAGTTGACATGTGAGTGTGGAATAATATGTATTCATTATGTACTTGCGTGTTGGAGAGTTTACATAATATTGTTATGTAAATATGAAATATAAATATTTAAAATAAGTAGGTATTTGTTATAGTTATAAGAATTCTGTATTGTATTGTGTGGGTAGGAATCATTGAATAATAGAAGAATCAAGAAATAATGATTACTACGCCTTTCTGGAACTGTCTAGCGAATATAGACCTAGATTGTACTGTTTTGAAGAGTATAAGAAGGGGGTGAGTTGCTTGCAGAGCCAGTATTCTACGAGTTTTACCACTACATTGACCTAAGTTAACCAGTGAACAGAAACCAAGTGTAATGCAATAGTCCAGACTACCTTTGTAAAAATAAATTATTAAAAGTGTAAAATAAACAACTGTATAAGAAGACCACTATTTTTAATTGAAAGACTTTTGAACCCTAAATTCGTAACAATATGTATATCCAAGAAGTTTCCAGCTGCCAAGGGTGATTTTTTATTTCTTGTAAAGGCTGAGTAAACCTTGCTGGTATTTTATTTTGGGCTTGAAATAAACACCAAAATGGGAAATCATTCTTACTTACAAATTAAAAACCAAATCTCAAATGAACGTACACCTTGCAACATTTGCCGAACCTTCTTGAAAAAAGAGTCTATAAATCTAAGCTGCAAAGATGTGTTAACGTTTAAGGCTCATATTAAATGGATCTCCACACACAGGCACATGTAGGTTCGCGCCTACACATTCTGCATGCGTGCATGCAAATAAACAAAACCTCGCATGAACATAAACCTTGAAACTCCTGCCGCTTTTTCCTAAAACCGGGGTGGCATTGGCAAAAGTGAACTAATTTATACAGCACGGGGGGTCAGCCTCATACCAACCTATCAGTCAAGGAGCTGACATTGGCAAATTGAACCATTTTTTACAGCATGGGTGGTCAGCCTGATACCAACCTATAAGTCAAGAGATGATTTTGTTTAATTCAAAAACATGTAAGCATGCACAACAGCTTAGGTACCTACTAGTATTGTTTTTAGATATTTATGTACCTGCGGATGCGCTGCTCTATAGCAAGTCTATGTGGCGTAGCACAGACTTTTATGTTGGGAGCTACGGCCGCGTAGAGCTCGGAACTCTGTAGTGTAACTGTAACTCTGTCGCCATTCCGCTAGGGGTGGCCAGAGCCTCTGTAGAGCTGCCTCCATTTTTTCCTATCCTTACATACCTCTTTCAATTCATTCATGTCCATCACCTTTTTCATGCATTTTCTTCTTTTACGCTCATTTTGTACATCTCATTCTTTCACAATCTTCTCAATCTGATCACTCCATACTTTTCTCGGTTATCCCTTCCCTCTTTTTCCTTTCACACTTTCTTTGTATACATACGCAGTATTAATATTTTCAGCCTCTAAATAACAGAGTAAAGTCGGTGTTTTACACTTATTTTGTTAATGCCTCTGACTTTATTGTGTTTTGTGTGTATTTCTAAACGAAGCGATGCTCCTTTGCGAATTAAGTATTTAAGATTTGGACTGAAATATTATATAATGTTACTCTGCTATGCCCAAGCAAGCTGCGGGTAACTGCAGACCAGTAATTTATATTGTATTTGCTATTGGCTATTTATTTGTACATTCCAGAAATTATTTATTTGCTTTATATACAAGAAAATAATGCACTAAAAATAAATTTTTAACTGAAAGAAAAATTGAAGCTACAATAATGAAATAAATTGAAGATAAGTTCAAGCTTACAAGATATTTTTTCTACTCTCATTTGGTAATTTACTCAATACAAAACGGCAAACGGAATCACAATGCTATAGGTACATTTCCGAAGCCCGTTGCGTAATGATCATTACGCAACGGGTAACCGTGTTGAAATGAAAATGTGCGCATGCGCATTGTCAGAAATGGAACCATTTTTGAATATCAAATACCAACCTTGTATGGGGCTTTCCTTCCAAGCGACTGATAACAAACTATTATTTGCCGTTTCCATAGCAACCACGTTCAAACGTCAGCCATATTAGGTAGGTAGTACATGAATATTTTCATCTTTTTGATAGTTCCTCCCCACTACGTTCAATCCTTTTTCAAATGAAAATCAATATATTTTATGTGTAGAGTCAAATAAAAATTGTTAATAGTGTTAAAAATCATCAAATTTATTTATCAAAATACTTCAAATTGTAGCTTTCCTTTTGTTCAAAGGAAAACAGAAGGCTTGAAAGGAAAATAATGCAAGATACTTTCACCGCAAAAAATAAACAAACATAGGTATACAGTTACTTAGCTAAAAGGTCGGTATAAGGTTGCTGTAAAAACTTGGTTCACTTTGCCAATGACACCCCTGCTTCAGTAGTTGCAGGGCTTATGTTTATTCGAGTTTTGAGTTTGAATGTTTAACCTTATATGCGGCATGTATAAGCGCGACCTTATATGTGTCTGCTTGTGGGCATAAATTTAAAATGAATCCAAAATGTTATATATCTTTGCAACTTAGATTAGATTAGATAATCAAAGGGAATGATAAACTACATGGTTTGACAAAGGTAAGGTTTTAATTACTTTAAATGGACGAGTACATTATAATGACTATTACTTACTATTTTGTTATTTATTCCATGGTCGTAAAAAAAGTATTGTATGCAACTGCACGTAATTAGTCTTTGTAACACTCTTGCTAGCACTCGTGTTACAAAGACTATCATTACCAGGCAGTGGCATAAATAACTAATGTTTATTCACCCATACCTAAACGTCAGATCGTTGAGCATCTTTTTTGGCGGCTCCTGATTTTAATTTTAATAATTGATTAAACGCACATAAATTAAAGCTAATTATTACAAGTGCCAGTTTGTGACTGTCTAAAAAGTGAATCTAATGTATTTTACAAACAAATTGACTGAAATATCCACGGATTTTGTTAATTTTACACACGCGAAGTGAGATTAAAACTGTCAAACATTTTTGATTTGAATTGTTCTTCACTGCAAAAAATCAATCTGTGAATCTCAAGACATAACTTGTATCGTGTGCAGAAAAGTATATCATTTCAACTGTGAGAATACCAAGGAAAGTAATTTTCGCAAATTAAATAAACATAGGAAATCAAACTATATTTGCCTTATATGCAAGCATTTATGCAAGTCATAGAACTTGGAAAAAAAAAAAAAAAAAAAAAAAAAAAAAAAAAAGACACATCTAACGAAGTCACGCTAAAACATAGACCAAAATATATCATATCAAGCGCAATCAGAAGAGGTTCGAGTCTTGGATAAAAACATTACTTTGAATAACTTTGCGATGAATACTACAGATGTCTCTGCTCTGAAAAATGAATTATTTTCCTTTTAAATGATAAATTTGTACGCGCTCCAAATTCAAATAAAAGGAATAAAAGTCAAGCTGTGCATTATATTCCAAACAAAAATTCAAAAGTGGGAATAGTGAATTGTGGCGGGATTGTCGACATGTATTCCAACGAGAGGCAGTCTCCCCTCGCATTGATTTTTGGATGTAATATGTGGTTTATGTTTTCGTTTTGTGCACTGTTTACTGGGACTTCTTACGTGATTGCTGGCGCTGGACACATATCTGACACCACCGGCTGCTCCGCCCGTCAGTTCCAGTGCGCCAACGGGCGCCGCATTCCCTGTACCTGGGTGTGTGACAAGGAGGACGACTGCGACGACCACTCTGATGAGAGCCCCAAGGAGTGCCAAGCTACAGGAGGCTGGGTGTTGCACGGCAAGAGGGCCCAGCCTGCCAGGAGCTACTCCAGCAAGGAGCTTGCCGACTCCCCGAAATTTGCCCCGACTTTATAATTTTATAATTTAATAATTTTAATATAATGATTTTAATGACTGATTATTTTAAATTTTTGACTTTTTATGTACCTACATTTTATATAATAGTTGTTATTGTTTGATGTCGTTTATTTATTTTTGTAATTAATAAACCCTATGTTCGCCAACATAAACTCAGTTCCACTTTGCAGAGAAACCGCCAGAAACTTGCTTAGAGAGAATGAATGGGTATTTGGAACTTGGAATGTCAGAAGAATGAATGAGTGTAAGGAGAAAGAAATTGTGAATGTGATGAATGAAAAAAGAATACAAGTGATGGGTGTGACAGAGACAAAAATGAAAGGGAATGGTGAAAAAGTATTAATGAATGGTGAACTGTATATCTGGTCAGGTGTGGAAGATGGGAATGAACGACAGGGTGTGGGTGTGGTTATAAGTGAGAATGTGAAAGGATGCATAACGGGCTACCAGAGAATCTCTCCAAGGGTTTTGACTGTTAAACTCAAAACAAACAGGATGAAAATTTTCTTGGTGGCCTGTTATGCACCTGTAGATTCAGAGTGTATGGACGTGAAAATGAGATTCTGGAATGAGTTGAATGCAGTTGTGCGTGAAAGCAAGAAGAATGAATACATTATAATTTTGGGAGATATGAATGGATGGGTAGGTACGCAAAGAGATGAGTGTGTGAAAATTGTTGGTCCTAGTGGACGAGGTGTGGTCAATGATAATGGGCGGCACCTGATAGCTTTGTGTGCAGAACACAGCCTTTTTGCATCAAACACATGGTTTCGACATAAGGATGTGCATCTGTACACAAGGCAGATTGTGGGAAGTCGCACAATCATTGACTACATCTGTGTGGATGAAAGACTGAGAGGAGCCGTAAGAGATAGCCGTGTCTATCGTGGGCCTGAAATAGGCAGTGACCACTATCTCTTATGCGCTAAAATAATGATTGGAGAAGTAAGAAAGAAGAAACGTAAGAAGAAAGTAAGAAAGCCAAGAATAAAAGTAGAAAGTCTGTGTGATGAAAACGTAAAAGTGAAGTATAAATCAGAATTACAAAAAAAGTTAAATGTGAATGAACTTGAAAAGAATGTGAATGAAAAAGATATTGAAAGCATGTGGAAGGATATGAAAGAAAGAATGATTGAATGTGCTCGAAAAGTATGTGGAGAAACGAAAGGTGGAAGATTGAAAGGGGATGCCTGGTGGAATGCTAAAGTAAAAGAGGCTGTGAAAGTAAAGAAGGAATGTTACAAAAAGTGGCTGAACGACAGGAATGATAGAAAGCTAGAAGATGAATATAAGATAGCCAAGCGAATGGCGAAGAATGTAGTTTATGAAAGCAAAGCGAATGAACAGAGAAAGATTGATGAAAAAATGAACAGAAGTTTCACCGACAGTAGAAAGGAATTCTGGAGATGGGTCGGTGCCATTAGGAATAAAGATTCTGCATTGACCACCCCAGGAATCAAAAGTGCTGTTGGTGAGATGGTATGGGAGAATGATGAAGTATGTAAGAGATGGAAAGAATATTTTGAAGGGATTTTTGGTCGGGGCGAAAGAAATTTGTTTAGAAAAATGACAGAAGAGAATGAATTTAGGATTTTGAAAGAAGAAATAAAAGTATCTATTGAATGTTTGAAGAATGGAAAGTCTGCTGGGTTTGATGGAATAAATGGTGAAATGTTGAAAGCAGGAGGTGAATGCGTGATAGATTGGATGTACGAATTATGTAAGCTTTGTGTGAATGCAGGAGTAGTACCGATGGATTGGAGGAAGGCAGTCATTGTTCCCATTTACAAAGGTAAAGGGGACAAAAAAGACTGTCAGAACTTCAGACCAATCAGTCTACTCAGTATACCAGGAAAAGTCTTCTGTAAGGTGATTATAAAAAATGTGATTCTGACTACTAGTGAAAGGGTTTCCGATATACAGTCCGGCTTTATGGCCGGTAGAGGCTGTGTTGATCAGATTTTTACTCTACGACAACTTGTTGAAAAACAATTGTCGGTGAGGCGGAAGCTGTTCACGGCCTTTGTAGATCTGGAAAAGGCTTTTGACTCAGTAGACAGAGGTATGTTATGGGATGTTTTGAAAGCATACGGAGTGAATGGGGCTCTCCTAGGTGCGGTGCATGCCAACTATGAAAATAGTAAGGCATGTGTTCGTATTGATGGTGAGTATAGCGAGTGGTTTGAAGTTTATAAGGGTGTGAGGCAAGGATGTGTGATGAGTCCATGGCTTTTTAACATAGTCATGGACAAGTGTGTCAGAGATGCTAGACTTAATGATTGTGGATTGATGATAGGAGAGAGCAAAGTGAGTGTTCTACTGTATGCAGATGATGCAGTTCTTGTATCTGATTCAGCAGTAGAATTGCAAACAATGCTCTCTAGATTGAATGAAGCTTTGTTAGGTAACCATCTGAAGTTGAATGCAAGTAAGACGAAAGTATTGATTTTTGAAAGAGATGATGAAAGTATGAATTATGAATTTAAAATTAATGGAATGAATGTTGATGTCGTAAATGAGTTTGTATACCTGGGAAGTAAGTTTGAAAAGATGGAAGAATGACCGGTGAATTTGAAAGAAGAGTAATGAAGGGCAGGTGTGTACTGGGTGCCACAGCTTGTATCGCCAAAAATCAAAACATATCAAAAAATGCTCGATTGGCGGTACGCAGTGGCATACTTTTACCCACCTTGATGTATGGAAGCGAGGCCTGGACGGTGAATGAAAGTGAAATTAGTAAAGTCCATACTGTTGAAATGGACTTTCTAAGAAGTATGATTGGGAAAAAACGGAGTGACAGGGTGAGGAATGATTTTGTAAGAGAAGAATGTGGTGCAAGAGAAAGTGTGAAAGTGAAGATTAAAAGAAGTTTGTTAAGATGGTTTGGGCATATGGAGAGAATGAATGAGGAAAGACTGACGAAGAAAGTATATGTTGGTAGAATAGATGGATGTCGTGGTAGAGGAAGACCGAGAAAGGTATGGATGGACCAAATATCCGAAATTGCGAATGAATGGAATATCCAGAGTCATAATAAAAGAAGAGCTTGTATGAAGAAGGTTATGACTCTGGAGGAAATGAAAGAAGTATGTAAGGACAGAAAGAAATGGCGGTTGATCTGTAATGTTGGCGAATAGGGTTTATTAAATTGGAATTTGTTTTTGTTTGTAAATGGATATTTTGTATTTGAATATTATTATTTAATGATGTATAAAATGTAATTTGTCGTGTGTGTGTGTTCCTTGACTTATAGGTTGGTATGCGGCTGACCACCCATGCTGTAAAAATGGTTCACTTTGCCAATGTCACCCCTGTCTCAGGGAAGGACGGCAAGAGTTGCAGGGTGTATGTCCATTTGAGATTTGATTCTTATGTTGTAGGTTCACATGAGGCATGTGCAAGCGCGAACTTGTACGTGTCTGGTTGTGAGAATGCATGTAATGTGAATCTTCAATGTAACATATCCTTGCAACTTAGATTAGATTAGATTAGATTAGATTATTGAATGATTGAATATTTTATGAAGGAAAAAAATCCGCTTTAATGAAAGGTATCTATAAATTGATAAAATATATTTTACTTGTAAATTTTTGAAATCCTAAGAGTCAACTGAATTTTACGGTTTCATTGTATATAAGATTCGTACGCAGACCACTATGTATTGTATGTATGCTTGGACGTGCATGTATTCTGTTGAAGACACGCGCACACGTACACGTTACATCTACGAGGAACACAGATAATTAACAGAGTTATCCTCCCAAGTGAAGCTTGGTGTGAGCCCGGGTGAATGTTACATATCATTTACGAGGAAAAGGGAAACCTGCACGTATTACAGAATGATCCTCCTCCACACACACGTACACGCATCGCGGAAAATACTGTTATCTTTGCCAGCATAAAATTCAAACGCGCGTCTGCGTAACCCCGCGGGAGAAATCACAGCCTCCTCACCTAGTAGGGCGCAGTACAGGGCGTACGCCCCCCTCGCCCACAAGTGCGCCCGCCCACACACCCATAACGCGCGAGCTCATCTCCGACTTGAATATATACGAGCAGAGCTATTCTCAGATAACGTCTACGTTTTGACTGACAGTGGCACCGCCATCTTGAGGTGAGCGGGCCGAACCTTGCATACGAATTGCCTGTTTTCCCGCTAGATGCCTCCACAGAAGCGATACCGACTGTCAGCCCGCCGGATATTTATGGCCGAAAAACGAATTTGCAAGTACCTTTCCCCGTGTATGAGAGGAGAAGCTAAATGAGTAAAATATTTTATGCGCACACACGTTATTTTTGTTCATCATGTTTGATATTGTTGGTGAATTTACAGATATACCAAAAATATGTACTTGAATGTTGGAGAAAGGAAAATTGTGCGCAAATATTTTTTTATAACAATATATATCCCTTTCCAAGGATAAACTTTTTTTCGTAGAGAAAACTAAATATTGATAATAAGTGAATAATTTTGCAGTAAAATATAAGCACAAGGTTTTGTGTATACAATGTTTATATAATAACAATTTTCTAAGCTTTCTGTTTTTAAAACAAAGGATTTGCTTAAAAGATGAGTTTAAAAAGACCATGAAAACTATTTTCGTCATCAAATATACAAGTCAACCATTATTATCTTTTCTCGGCTCTCTACTATCATTTTAAATATAATTACATAATCACGCATTTCTCCGATATTATCAACAAGTTCTGAGCAATTCAGTCAATGTATAGTGTACGTTAGTAAAATTTAATCATTTCTGTAATGATTCACGCACTTACAAATTATACCGAATTAATAAATAAAAAAATTGCTACCTATTTTAGGTACAAAATATAAGCGTTTCTTTCAAAATTAATAATCAAACTTGGAAACAATATTATAAATTTCGTTATTTTATAGAAAATATTAGAATGCCAAGTAAATATAATATGTGTTTTTATTGAAAGCATTACATTTAAAGCATAAGCAACCTTGACTCTGGCAAAAGTTGTGATGCTCCTCTTTGGTTAGCTTTCATTAACTTATCAGTTTCAAACAATGTTCGATCTTAACGGCCACAAATCATATCAATTTTTCCCCTTCAAGTCCTTTAATCCTGACCCTTTTACAGGGTTGACACAAGATGCGAACATAAACATATTTAAAAATCTACACATGATGTTGTTTATTGTTAGTCACAAATTTCCGAGATCTGGCCATAGGCAGAAATAAATTTGTAATCACTGAGCTTCTTTGGTCAAATGTTCCCGGTCTCTGACCGCTACGCTATGTTCCTAAAATTGGCATCTGACCTCTTGGTCACACTCAGCTGATGTAACGTTCCATGATCTCTCATTATATTCTCTTGGAAGTGGAGTGCTGCTGGACTCTGGTCAATCAATCCGTACTTGGATTCTGTTTGGAGCCAACACTTTAGCAGTAACTTGTTGCTGACACAAACAGTCCCGAGTAATTTTCCTTCACCGTGGGTTTTTGCAGCTAAATAATCAATACGTAGTGAGTAAAAGGTGCAGTTGGGGATAGAAAGTAGCCCCAAGGATCCTTGAGTCCATTTTCCTTGCTTTGATTTGAAATATTTCAATCGACGGTGGTGTCGAATTCTTAAATTTCCGTCTCGTGTATAGTCCGGTGGTCATGAAAAGGTGCAGTACAAGCCATGAACCTATTATTTTACAGGTAAAAAATATAACAACAATGAAGAAAGCGTATTGTATGTAATTGTTCCTTACAAACTAAAATTCAACTGTCTTTTTTCCATCTCTTAATCAATGTCTTATGTTCCGAATAATCCTATTATTCACCTAAAAACCGTACCAAAATTATAAATGCTTTAATCATATTGCTGTAACAATAATTGTAACTTTTTGTACTTTATCTCGAATCGCAAACGCAACTGTGAGTTGCAAACGCAACTGTGAGTTGTAAACGCAACTCCAATGGAGCTTGCACAGCAATTATTTATTTTCCTTAAACGGATGTTTTATTATTATTATTATTATTATTATTATTTTTCCGTTACGGAAAATAATTAATGATTATTATAATTTCATTAAAAGGTATAAATGAATGAAAGGTATATCTCCAAAAAGAGCTCGGGTTACCAAAAAAGTAGGTAATAAAAAGGAAAAACAAAAAAGTACACAACGTTCCGTTTCATTATACATATATTACACAACAAAGGTGTAACCTAACTTAACCTAACCTTGGACTAGACGATCACACAATATTTGGCCAAAAATATATTTTTTTACCACGATTTGGGTAGGATGTAACTCTAACAGTAATTTAAACTGAAGGAAAATCATTCACACTTTGAGCAGAAAACTCAAGAATCCAGATCATCAAGATCCATTTCAATTTCTTACTCTTCCATCAGGGGAACATTTCATTTGGTTCCGTCACAAACAACCGTTTTGCCCACCTTCTTTGGGATAGATAATTAAAATATCTAATTTCTTATTAATTTTCTCATTATATTATTATTTCTCATTTTTATTTCATCAGTTTCTCGTTGGATGGAAACACATTAAATGGGAATTTGTATTCAAACATCAAAAAGTATTCATTGATGGGTTATGGTTTTCTTTAATATCAGCTGTTTTTTCAAAAAACTATGTTGAAAACTTTGTCACTGTTCACGCATGCTGCTAAATAAAAATGATGGCAATGTGTTCGTGTGCGGCAACCTTGTTTTGGTTGAGCCCCGCACTAAATTTTGTCACGTCTCAGACACTATCGCGTTATATCGAACATTTAGCAAATTTACGACTTGTAATTAAAGGGGGCGCTTGACGCTTCATTGCACCGCTCTTTCTGATCCCCCGGGCACCCGTCCTCTCGTTGCGTAAGCATAAAGCACATCCTGACCATGTTTACGTATCACAAAATGTTGACGATTTTGTAAATCATATAAGACAAGTTAAATTAAAATATTTTTTTCTTAAACGTAGTTAGTAATTTTCACAATAATATTTTATACCTCGAGCACTTTCGACCATCAATATGATCAAGAGTGATGTATGTCAAATTAATTTTATTTTAAATAATATGAATTTTCACTGTGTGAATACACAAACTCTACAAAATTAAATTAAACATTTACCTATGATAGTTATTTATGCCACTGCCTAGTAATGATAGTCTTTGTAACACGAGTGCTAGTTTGTGCCATGAGGCGCAGCCGAATGGCACAATAGAAAGCACGAGTGTTACAAAGGCTAATTACGTGGAGTGGCATACAATACTTTTTCTACGACCATGAAAGAATTAACAAAATAGTAAATAATAGTTTTTTTTTTTTTTTTTTTTTTTTTTTTTTTAGTGTTGATCTGTTAACACAGTGAAAGTCCATTTTTATAAATATTTAAAAATATAAATGGTAAAACATTGTTTTAATTCACTTTATTTTATTTGTTTATGCTCGAATATTTTCGCCTAATGAGGCATCTTCAAGAGCAGAATGGTTACAAATATATTTTTATAAAATAATTTTCAAAACAATTTTCAAAACAACTTTTTTTCCCAAAACAAAAGCAAAATTCATAGACAAAATTTTTTTTAAACACAAATGTAAGATTCAAAAATGCATTATTGTTAGGTATAATGAAATTAAAAATTTGAATACAATAAAAATAAAATATGTTAGTTAAATAAAAATAATAATAGTAATAACAAATAAAAAACAAATTATTGCAATATTGGTGAAACATAGGGAATCTGCACATTCACTAAGTCTTTATTTTTATTTTTGTAGATTTCCAACGCTTCCAGAGCCATCAGTCTCCTCACTTCACACTCAGAGTGCATTACCTCTACATTGGTAATATCGAAAGTATGGTCTTTATCAATGCAATGGTCTGCCATCTCAGAGTATGCAGATAAGCCTCTGAGTGCTCTGGAATGTTCTTTAAATCTTGTGCGTACTGATCTCCCTGTCTCACCAATATATAAAGCCTCACAGTCATTACATTTAATTTTATACACTCCACCCATATATTTCATTATACCTAACAATAATGCATTTTTGAATCTTACATTTGTGTTTAAAAAAAATTTTGTCTATGAATTTTGCTTTTGTTTTGGGAAAAAAAGTTGTTTTGAAAATTGTTTTGAAAATTATTTTATAAAAATATATTTGTAACCATTCTGCTCTTGAAGATGCCTCATTAGGCGAAAATATTCGAGCATAAACAAATAAAATAAAGTGAATTAAAACAATGTTTTACCATTTATATTTTTAAATATTTATGTAAATAATAGTCATTATAATGTAGTCGACCATTTGAAGTAATTAAAACCTTACCTTTGTCAAAATGTGTGATTTATCATTCCCTTCGATTATCAAATCTAACCTAAGTTGTAAAGATAAATTAAATTTAGATTTCATATTGAATTCATGCCCACAAGCCGACACATATAAGGTCGCGCTTTTACATCCTGCATATAAGCTTAAACATTCAAACCCAAAACTCAAATAAACATATGCCCTGCAGTTGTATTGGCACGTGAACCAAGTTTTTACAGCATAGGTGATCAATCTCATACCCACCTATTAACCAAGTAACTTTTTGACTTTGTTTTTTTTTTGCGGGGAAAATTTTTGTATTGTTTTCCTTTCCAGCCTTTTATTTTTCTTTGAAAAAAGGAAAGCTTTATTTGGAGCATTCCGATAAATAAATCTCTTTAATTAACCGTTTGGCTGCGGCTGGCATGCATAGATGTCATGACGTAACTTGCATACAGTGCGGCTGGCATCTATACATGTCATCAAAGTTTAAAGCTTTCCCTGACATCGGTGTTTAAATTTTTCAAACTTTTTTGTTGCTTACATTATAGGTATACTAATAAAATCTCATATTATACATATTTTAAAAATATTCTTTAATAAATAATAATATTAGGATGATTTATTTGATGAGCGCTGTTTTTGTGTGTATCACACCTCAAGAGCCCTCTGCGAGCTTGGTCGTCGCTGTAGAAAGCGCCAATTCTCAAGCAAGACCCAGTTGTTGTAAGGTTGGATGGACCTTTCAGTGACCGGTCTTTGGTAAAGGTTTATGAATTTTTCAACTCAGCGAAGAGCACATTCGAAATATAAATGGTATATTTTTTGTGCTCCGCCGGGATCCAAATTCACAACCTTCCATTTACGAGTCCGAAGTGTTGCCACTAGACTACGGACCGGTCCAAGATGCCAACGACACGCGGTGTACCTGAGCGGTCACCCATCCAAGTACTGTCCACGCCCAATGTTGCTTAACTTCGGTGATCTATGGGAACCGGTGCTTTCAACATGGTAACGTCGTTGACAAAATATTTCATCAGAACAGATCGATCTCTCGTCCCGCGCGTGTGTACCAATGTTTATAAACAAAATCCAGGCAAGTATACTCTATTCAGATAGATATAACTGTTTACGTTTTTTGTTTTTTTGTAAAATAACTAATACATTTTTCTCTTTAGTGACGAGTATTTAAGTGAGTAAAAAATTTTGTTTAAAAACCTAATGGATATAAAATCTAGTTATGGAATGTGCGTATAATATATATTTTTAAGTAGTATTCTTGTGATTTACTTGTTTTTATATAAAACAACAAGTGAAAACATGAGTTGAAAGTTTGTGATTTGTGTTCCTGGATAACTAATGAATATACTTTTTCATAAATTTTGAAGTTTCATCAAGTAATTAAGGTAGGAAATCAATTTATGTGTAAAAAAATAACCTTCTTGATAAATGATCTTGATAAATGATCTTCCTTGGAACAAAATTTGCAATAAGCATAATGACCCCTCTTCATGTTCTAACGAACTCGTTAAGTTAGTCCAATGTGGAATGGAAAACTTCATTCCATCCACAAACAAACCCTTGCGGTCAAAACCCAATCCCTGGTTTAATCAAGAATGCTCGGTTGCGGTCAAACGCAAAAATTCTGCGTATCAAACTTTGACCAAATCAAACACCACTGCAAATAAAAAAGCCTTCAACGAAGTGTCCAAAGAGTGTGAAGCCACCATTAATAGAGCTAAACTTGATCACGACTTCAGAATAAGCCAAAAACTTTCCGCCTGTCCCAGCGGAAATCGATCTTTCTGGTCTTTGTCTGCTCTGATTAGTCGTAACTTTTGCGCTTCGTCCTTTCCTCCTCTAACTAAGCCTGATGGCACATTAGCCCACTCCGGTCCGGACAAAGCTAATCTTCTGTGTACTTTGTTTGCCAATAATTCCACACTTCACGATAATGGCAAATCACCTATATCAATTCCCTATAGCGGCTCCTTTATGGAGATGCCCAAAATAACACACACAGATGTGCTCACTGCTCTAAAAGGGTTAGATACACGCAAATCCAGCGGCCCTGATGGTATTCCAGCCTTAGTATTAAGAAACTGCGCAAATGAACTAGCTCCTCCCCTTTATAAACTGTACAAACTGTCCCTTGGATGCGGTACCGTGCCTTCTAACTGGAAGGTTGCAACCGTTCATCCCATCCCCAAGAAGGGAATTCGCTCTGACCCTGCCAATTATCGTCCAATCGCAATCACTTCCTTACTTTCAAAAGTCATGGAAAGGATCATAAACGATAAGCTTATGGAATATCTGGAAACCCATAAACTGCTTAGCGACCACCAATACGGTTTTCGCCGTAACCGCTCCAGCGGTGACCTTCTCACTTATGTCACACACGTCTGGGGCCAACGCCTTGATCTTATGGGTGAAACACAAGCTGTTGCTCTTGATATTTCCAAAGCTTTTGATAGAGTTTGGCACTCCAGCCTCCTTAATAAATTGTCATCATTTGGACTTCCCCTCCTCCTCATAGAATGGATTTCCAGCTTTCTTAAAGACAGATCTATCCAAACAGTCATCGATGGTAGTAAATCAGCTCTGCTACCAATCAATTCCGGTGTCCCCCAAGGTTCTGTCTTGTCTCCGACACTTTTTCTTATGCACATTTCTTACTTACTTATTATCCTGTGCTCCTATCCACTGCTATGCCGATGACAGTACAATTCATGACGGTTTCTCTTTTACAAAGCCCCCAAATAGTTCAGCGATATCTATTGCTCGTGAATCATTAGCTTCAAAGATCAATACAGATCTCAGGGCTGTCAGCCGTTGGGGCACTGACAACCTTGTAGAGCTCAACATCAAAAATACTCAAGCATGTCTGATATCCTTAAAGAGGATTCCAAACAACTATCTCCCAACTTTCGACAATGTCTCCCTCTCTAACCATGAACACTTAAATCTTCTTGGTGTTTCTCTGTCATCAGAGTTAAAATACCATGATGCTATTGAGTCTCGCACAACTTCCGCTTTCCGGCGACTCGGCATATTATACAGAGCTCGTAGGTTTTTTACTTCAGCCCAATTATTGACTCTGTATAAATCCCAAATCCGCCCCATTATCGAATATGGCAGCCATCTCTGGTGTGGTATGTCCAAGAAGTTGAGTGACCAACTTGATTCTGTGCAAAGGAGGGCAGTGAGGTTGATCAATGATCCTTCTCTGACATCCGATCTGCAGCCGCTCCAGCACAGAAGAAAGGTTGGAATGTCAGTCTTTTTTTATCGATATTACCACGGAGCTTGTTCTAATGAGCTCCATTCATTAATCCCTCCCCCTCTGATTTCAGAAAGGGAAACTCGTAGTACGACTCTCATTCATCCCTTTGCAGTCGATCTCAAAACTATGAGAACTTGGCGTTTTCATGACTCATTCCTTTGCCAAACTGCCCGTTTATGGAATGGTCTACCAGTATCTGTGTTCCCTTCCCAATTTAATCCGGTTTTATTCAAAACCAACATCAATCACCACTTCCTTGCAGCGCCTCACGACAGAACCAAGAACTAAGCAACACCTCTGCGGCACCCTTCCAGGGTGACATAGACCCCCAAGACTCACAAGAATTGGGGAGCCTCCCGCACAGGATTCCTTAAAAAAAAAAAAAACCTTAAAAAAGTATTCCGTTCTGGCGGTGGGTATGTAGCAAATAAATTCAGAATCGAAACGGTTAATATTAGCACTATTAACAATTTTTATTTGACTCTACTCATAAAATATATTTATTTTCATCTGAACAGGGCTGGAAGTCTCATCACCACGGTAATTCCTACCTACCGAATATCAGTAATATTGTATGAAGCCTAATCAGCTGATCGCTTGCGGCCATCTTGGATTGACAGGGCTTCATACCCCCATACAAGGTTGACATTTGAAATTAAAAAATGGTTCCAATTCTGACAATGCGCATGCGCACATTTTCATTTCAGCACGGTTACCCGTTGCGTAATGTTACATTACGCAACGTATGTAGAAATGTATGTCATTGTGATTGCGTTAGCCGTTTTGTAATTAGTAAATTACCAAATGGGAGTAGAAAAATACTATTTTATCATTACGGTAGGTTAGATTTTATTCCAAGAATATAATTGCCTGAGTTGCTGAAATAATAAAGAGGTCTCAGAGGCCTCTGAAGATGAAGGAATGATCGGACGGGTGAAGAACTGGCGTGTGCTCCCAGAACACACGCAAAGTGATCACCAGTACGTAACTTTCACTCTGGCGATAGGGCTGCGGGCCATCGCCCCCGGCTTGAGGGCCGCCGCTACGAGATGGTTAGGTTAGGTTAGGTTAGGTTAGGTTAGGTTAGGTTAGGTTCCCCCTTCATGGTTCGGGCCTTGTTGTGGCTAGGGGGCTTACGGTCTGCCGAAAAAATCTAGTGGGTGGTACTTAGATAGGCGCGTATCCTGGGTGGGTGGTAGGATAGGAGTCGGCAGACTTAACTAAAGCGAACCCGTCAAAACCCAAGGTGTAGAGGCAACGTGCCGATGGGTGTGTGGCTGCAGTGACGTTAAATGATCATGCACTAATAATGCATGCATCAATGCAGTCGTGAACGTTCCCTTGGAGGTACCTGCCGAAACCTCCAAGTATTCAGGCTTAGCCGGCCAAGCGGGGCTCTGGTCGGCTGGACGTGTATTTCCCTAGCTACTCGTGGGATTGAAATGGAAGAAACTATTAAAAAACTAAATAAGACGTTGACGGGCCTGCGAAAGGTCGAGGAGTTTATCGGAACACGAACCAACGTGCATGTACCGATTAAGACAGGAGTAAAGACGGCGTGCAATGAGTTGCAGGCGGTCCTGGACAGCCTCGTGGATCTGATCCGCGATGTTCGGGACGGTGACTGCCAGACCTCGCCGATGAAAGAAAGAGGCAAGGAGCCGTCAAAGCGGACGGAATCACCAAAGCGGCAAGAGCCGCTGAAGCGACAAGAGCCGCCAAAGAAGCGGCCAAAGAAGAAGAGGCTAAAGAAGCCTCCAGAAAGCGAGGATTCGCAGCAAGAGCAGCGGCCGCCCATCAACCACTCACAGAGGCAACGACCGCAGCAGCAGCAGAAACAGCAGAAACAGCAGCAACGGCAGCAGCAGCAGCAGCAACGGCAGCAGCAGCAGCAGCAGCAGCAAAAACAGCAGCAGCAGCAGCGGCGGCAGCAACAACAGACGCAGCAGCGGCAGAAACAACAGCAGCAGCAACAAGGACAATGGACCCTGGTAAAGAGTAAGAATAAAAAAGCTGGTAATAACCAAAAACGATTATCAAGGCCGGCGGAGAATATCACCATCTCCCCGGCCATCAAGTCGGACGACCCGCCCTCATACGCGAGGGTCCTCAGAAGCTTGGCTTCTGCGGGGGGGAAGGAAGACTCAGGCCTGCCAGTGGTGCACGGCATCCGAAAGGGTGCCGGCGGCTCACTTCAGATTCGCCTGGCCAAGGGTGAGACCCGGGGGCCGGCTCTGGAGAGACTACTGGCCGAAGTCGCTGGGCCTGACTTGGTGGTTAAGAGGCTGTCCCCAAAAAGGACAGTCACCATCAAGGACCTCTACGAGGGTGTAGAGGTCGGGGAAGTGAGGGCCTCCCTGAGCCGGGCTCTGGGGGGGGACATCGATGAAGTCGAGGTCCTTCCCCTGAGACCGACCCAGTGGGGGTCCTACATGTGCACGGCGAGGGTGCCGTGGACAACGAGGACAGATGCCCTCATTCGGGAGGGACATCTGAAAATCGGGCTCCTCCGATGCCGCTTACGCCCGAGGGTGGACGTGAGGCAGTGCTTCCGCTGCCTTGGGTTCGCCCACATTGCATCCCGGTGCAGTGTGGTGGGGCTCGGGAGCGGAAAGCTCTGCAGGCGCTGCGGAGCGGAAGGACATGCGGCGGCAGGGTGTAGTGCCGCATTGCACTGCGCGCCCTGCTCGAGGGCGGGTCATAGGGCCACGCACTGGTGCGGAAGTTCACAGTGCGAGGCGTTCCGACGATGTCTGTCTGAAAAATGTTTGAAGTAAAAATATTACAAATAAACCTGGGCCACTGTCAAGCGGCCCAGGATCTTATGTTTCAGGTGGTGCGAGAGAAGGGGGTGGACGTCGTCTTGGTGTCGGAGCAGTATCGTGACTGTTCCAGTCGCTGGTACTGTGACGGCGCCGGGTCGGCGGCCATCTTCTTCCCCTCTACGAGCCTGTGCGTCGCCAGGAGTGCTCCTGCCCCCGCTGCTCGCGGGTGGACCTGGGTGGAGGTGGCAGGCTGTAGAATCTACAGCTGCTACTTTTCCCCCAACCATCCGATTGAGCAGTTCGAGGAGGACCTGCGACGCCTCGAGGAGGACGTCCGGACGGCGTCGGTGCCTGTGGTGCTGGCGGGCGACTTCAACGCCTGGGCGACGGACTGGGGCTCGCCGGTGACGAACCGACGGGGTGCTCTCCTGTGTGAGGTGGCTTCGTGCCTACATTTGCTGCCTGCAAATGTCGGTGGGGAGTTCACCTTCCGCAGAGGCGCCACGGGTTCTGTCATCTACGTAACCTTCGCTGATGAAGGAATGATCGGACGGGTGAAGAACTGGCGTGTGCTCCCAGAACACACGCAAAGTGATCACCAGTACGTGACCTTCACTCTGGCGATAGGGCTGCGGGCCGTCGCCCCCGGCTTGAGGGCCGCCACTACGGGATGGAGCCTCCGCTCCCTGGACCCCGAATCCCTGCTCACCGTCATCGAGGATGGCAGCCGAGAGATCGCGGCGGCGACCGGGGCGGAACAAAAGGTAAGTAGCCTGAGCGTGGTGGTGGAGCGGGCCTGCGACGCCTCCATGGTCCGGCGCGGTGGGCACTCCCTCAGGCGAAATGTTTATTGGTGGACTGAGGAGATTGCCGGCCTGCGTCGGTCATGCTTGGCTTCGCGGCGTCGTGCTCAGCGCTCGGGCTGGACGAGCCTCCAGGCAGTGGAGGATTTCAGGACGACGAAGAAGGCCCTGAAGAGCGCCATCAAGCGCAGTAAGGAAAGGTGCTGGGGGGAGCTGTGTGAGGAGGTGGATCGGGACCCCTGGGGTCTGCCGTACAAATTTGTGCGACAGAGACTGAGGGGACGGGATCTGGACCCTTACCTCAGCGATCCCCGGAACCTGACCGCTGTAATTGATGGCCTCTTCCCGCGCCACGACGACCGGCCGAGAACTGTGCGTTCTACTTCACCTGCGCCCGATCTCCAGCCATTCACGGCTGAGGAGCTTGAGGCTGCCACGAGGAAGGTAGGTACAGGTAAGGCCCCTGGACTTGACGAGGTCCCAAATGAGATCGTGCTGTTGGTGGCCCGGGGGTTTCCGGAAGTGCTGCTCGATGTGTACAACAAGTGCCTGGAAGAGGGCCTAGTCGGCGCCTCCTGGAAGAGACAGAGGCTAGTCCTCATTCTCAAAAAGGCGGTCGCGGACGGACCCTCTTCCTTTAGGCCGTTGTGCATGCTGGACGGCTTCGGGAAGCTCCTTGAGCGCCTCCTGCTCGGGAGACTACAGCTCATCCTGGAGGATCCGGAGCGGGGGCTCTCCGACCGACAGTACGGCTTCAGGCGGGGCCGATCTACGGTGGACGCCGTCGGTCACGTGGTAAGTGTGATCCGAAGGGCGTGGGAGGGCACGGTGAAGAGTCACCGACGGGTCGTCATGATAGCGCTGGATATCAAGAACGCCTTCAACTCCGCGCGATGGGAACTTGTTCTCAGAGCGTTGAGAGAGGACTTCCGGGTACCACACTATCTGATGGCAATGCTCGAGAACTATTTCGATGGCCGGACGCTGGAGTATCGTCACGGCCCTTCTGGCGTGGAAGAGAAGCGACGGGTGTCGTCGGGCGTCCCGCAGGGATCGGTCTTAGGACCCACCCTGTGGAATGCCCTGTACGATGGACTGTTGCGGACTGACATGCCGGAGGGGTCGAGTCTTGTTGCTTTCGCGGACGACATCGCGGTAGTGATCGAGGGTAAGACCTCCCGTGACCTCGAAATTTCAGGGAACGAGGCGCTTCGTCGGGTCAAGAGATGGCTCGACCGAGCCGGACTGCAGCTCGCAGTCCAGAAGACCGAGGCGGTGCTGTTCTGCCGAAAGCGGCGACCTCTTCTGCCTCGGCTGCTGCTGGAGGGCTTCGAGGTGCCGCTGGCGAAATCGCTGCGGTACCTGGGGATCCAACTCGATCGTGGTCTCCGTTTCGGAGAACACATCGAGCTGGCGGCCGCCAAGGCAAGCGGAGTGGCGATTCAGCTGGGGAGGCTCATGCCGAATGTGGGTGGACCGAAATCATGTAGGAGGAAACTCTTGCATGAGGTCGTTCACTCCATACTTCTGTATGGGGCACCCGTCTGGGCAAAGTCACTAGAGGTAGAACAGCACAGGAAGAAGATGGCTGCCGTCCAGAGAAGAAGCGCTCTGAGAGTGATCTCCGGCTACCGCACCATCTCCGCCGACGCGGCTTTGGTGCTGGCTTCTTCTCCGCCCGTAGACCTGCTGGCGCTGGAGCGCAAAGCGGTGTACGATTCAGGTAAGGGACCGCAGCATAGGGCCTTGACGATGTCGAAGTGGCAGGATCGCTGGAGTTCGGCAGCCAAGGGACGCTGGACGAACAGGCTTGTCGGTGACCTTGGGCCCTGGTGCTCGAGGAAACACGGCGACCTGAGCTTCCGGCTCACGCAGCTGCTGAGCGGACACGGTTGTTTCGGTGCCTATCTACATCGGATTGGCAAAGAAGCAACTGCAGCATGCTGGCACTGCGACTCGTCAAACGATGACGCGGAGCACACGCTGCTCTCGTGCCCCGCCTGGGCGGAACCGAGGCAGTCTCTCATGGCTGCCATCGGAACCGATCACCTGGGTGTGGACACGATGGTGGCGTCAATGCTCCAAAGCAAAGAGAACTGGAGTGCTTGGGAGGCCTTTGCCTCTCGTGTTATCGGCGTGAAGGAGGAGGCCGAGCGTGAGAGGCGGAGGCGCCCCAATCCAGAGGTCGCGTAACCCGACTTTGTAGTATACCCTTAAGGTAAGATAAACCACACCTCGATGTTTTGGTTAATTCTGCTTTCCGAGGTGTGGTGAAGTTGCTTCGGGGGGAGTGTTTAGTCAGTTGACAAACCTGGCACGCTCTCTGGTACGGGCCAGGGGGTGTCTTTTTGAAGATTCACTCCTCCTTTCCCCCGAGGAAAAAAAAAAAAAAAAAAAAAAAAAAAAAAAAAAAAAAAAAAAAAAGGTTAGGTTAGGTTAGGTTAGGTTAGGTTAGGTTAGGTTAGGTTAGGTTAGGTTAGGTTAGGTTAGGTTAGGTTAGGTTAGGTTAGGTTAGGTTAGGTTAGGTTAGGTTAGGTTAGGTTAGGTTAGGTTAGGTTAGGTTAGGTTAGGTTAGGTTAGGTTAGGTTAGGTTAGGTTAGGTTAGGTTAGGTTAGGTTAGGTTAGGTTAGGTTAGGTTAGGTTAGGTTAGGTTAGGTTAGGTTAGGTTAGGTTAGGTTAGGTTAGGTTAGGTTAGGTTAGGTTAGGTTAGGTTAGGTTAGGTTAGGTTAGGTTAGGTTAGGTTGGTCTGCCGACAATCTAGTGGGTGGTACTTAGATAGGCGCGCTCCCCGGGTGGGGTTAGAGTAGGTAGGCGCCGGCAGAGCAAAGTTAACTAAAGCGAACCGCGTATCTGTATGTATGTATCTATGTATTATATTTATTTATTATTATATTAAATACTTGGATAATAAATGGACAGTACGATTTCAAAACATGTACCTCAGGGGGGTACCGTTGCCACTGGCGGCGGAGAATCCCCTCCCGACGCGCAATCGTCGGGCTGCCCCACGGATTCTGGGGGGGGCAAAAATCGTTTCTTTGAGATAAGGATGGGAGTGTTGCTGGACACTCTCGAGGGCCTGAATAATTTCATCTCGCGTAGGACAAATGTCCACGTCCCATTAAAACAAGGAATTCAGGCCGCTCTGACAATAGCAATGGAGGTAATGGACTGCCTTAATGACGGAAAAACCGTCAGCGTCCATTGCCAAACGGACAACCGAAGCACCAAGACTGAGGGCACGGCGATGACACCACTGTCGTCAAAGTGCCTCAGCGTACAAGACCCGGAGCTGGGGTGGCAGCGCAAGCAACGGCAGCAGCCGCAACAAAAACAGCAGCCGCAACAACGGCAGCAGCCGCAACAACGGCAGCAGCCGCAACAACGGCAGCAACTGCAACAACGGCAGCAGCCGCGGTGGCAATCTCAGCCCCAGCAGCAGCAGCCGCAACTCCGGCCGCAAAAACGAGGAAGGCAGCGGGAGGAGCTGCTGCAGAGACATATTCCCGGTCCAAAGGAACGGGTGGACGAGGTGGCTACGGGATGGACCGTGGTCACCCACAAAAAGATGAGAAAGGCCCCGGTGACTTCGACTGCCGTCAAAAGGCAGTCGAAGCCACTTGAAATGCTGACCGTCACTCCAGTCGGCAGGGCAGACGAGCCGCCTACATTTGCAGGGGTACTAAAAGGACTTGTTGGAATAACCAGCAAGTCCGAACGAGAGGGTCTGCCAGGGATCCAGGGCATCAGGAAAGGTGCCAATGGGTCCCTGCAGCTACGCCTGACGAGGGGAGACTCCAGGGGACCTGCTCTGGAGAAACTTCTCGAAAGGATGGCAGGACCCTCTATGAAAGTTAAAAGATGGGTCCCTAAAAAGACCATCTATGTCAAGGACCTCTACGAGGGTGTAGAGGTCAAGGACCTCAAAGAAGCCCTGTCTCGGGCCCTGGGGGAGAGCCTCGAACAAATCGAGGTTTTCCCACTGAGAACAAGACAGGACAGGTCAGCTGCGTGCACGGCGAGGGTGCCGTGGACGAGGAGTGCAGATGACCTGATTCAAACCGGTCGCCTGACAATTGGCCTCCTCCGATGCCGAATCCGGCAGAAGGTGGAGGTCAAGCAGTGCTTCCGCTGTCTTGGGTTCTCTCACGTCGCAGCTAAATGCGACGTGCGGGAGCCCGGGAGCGCAGGCCTGTGCAGGCGATGTGGTGAGGAGGGGCACAACTCAGCGGGTTGCAAAAGCCCGCTGTGCTGTGCACCCTGTAAAAAGCAAAAACTGCCGTCCGCACATTGGTGCGGTAGTGCGCAGTGCGCTGCTGTCAAGCGATGCCTCCGGAGATGACCGCGCTAAATATCCTGCAAATCAACCTGGGTCACTGCCAAGTGGCCCAGGACCTGATGCAGCAGGTAGCGTCGGAGAAGAAGGTCGATGTTGTTCTGGTGTCGGAGCAGTACCGTGACTGTAACAGTCGCTGGTACTGTGACGGCGACGGAGTGGCGGCTATTTTTCTTCCGGCGCAGGGGGCGGTCGTCTCAGGACGCAATCGAAATGCCAGCAGAGGATGGACCTGGATTGAGGTAGCAGGCTGTAGGATGTACAGCTGCTACTTCTCCCCAAATGTCTCTCTGCAGCGGTTCCTCGACGATCTCCACGACCTGGAAACCGACGTCAGGACGTCCACGTTGCCGATAATCATGGCCGGTGATTTTAATGCCTGGTCGACTGAGTGGGGCTCGGCGACAACCAACAGACGGGGCTCCATCCTGGGCGATGTGGCTGCGAGCCTGCATTTGCACATTGCAAATGTGGGCACGGAGTTCACGTTCCGCAGGGGAGTCACGGGTTCAGTTGTCGACGTAACCTTCGCCAGCGAGGAAATAATCGGGCAGGTGAAGCGCTGGCGTGTACTCAATGACTACACGCACAGCGATCACCAGTACGTGTCTTTTTCGCTGGAGAGGGGACCCCGATCAGGACGACCCGGTAACTTCACCATAGGCGGCTGGAGCCTCCGATCTCTGGATCAAGAGACACTGGAGGTCATGGTGGAAAACCTGAAGACGTCGGTTGAGGACGCTGATGGCGCGGCGAGCAAGGTGAGGAGCCTTGGCGATCTCACCACGCGCGCCTGCGACGCGGCAATGGTCCGGCGCACGAAGCATCCCGCGAGGGGGCAGGCCTATTGGTGGTCAGACACCATAGCCAGTCTTCGCGCGACGTGTCTTGCCAGACGCCGGGCCGCCCAGCGGGCAAGGACATCGGGGGATACCTACGACAGTGCCCTTCAACGGTACCGGGACGCTCGCCGAGAGCTTAAGCTGGCCATCATGCGCAGCAAGGAAAGGTGCTGGGAAGAACTGTGTGAGACGGTGAATCACGACCCCTGGGGACTGCCGTACAAGATTGTGCGACAGAAACTACGGGGTAGAGATCAGGATCCGTTTCTCATGGACCCCCAGAACCTTACGAGCGTCATAGATGCTCTCTTTCCTGCGCATGACCGGAGGGCGGCAAGAGGCCCTGCTCCCCCGGGAGCGGACTTCGAACCCTTCTCCCAAGCTGAGCTTGACGCAGCGTCTGCCAGGATCAAAACCGGGAAGGCACCTGGACCGGACAACGTCCCGAATGAAGTCGTGCTGGTAGTGGCTAGGAAGTTTCCTGATGTGCTGCTGAATGTGTACAATACCTGTTTGGAGGAGGGTAATTTTGGCGACGCCTGGAAGAGGCAGAGGCTAGTCCTCGTCTCAAAAAAGGCTGTCGCCGATGGACCCTCATCTTTTAGGCCTTTGTGCATGCTCGACGGCTATGGGAAGCTCCTGGAGAGACTCATGGTTGGAAGGCTTCTCCCGATCCTCGAATCCGAGGACGGGGGACTCTCCGAGCACCAGTACGGCTTCAGGCCGGGACGATCAACCCTGGACGCCGTGGAACGCGTGGTGGACACCGTTCGGACTGCGTGGGAGGGGTCGGTGAAGAGACACCGGCAGGTCATGTTGGTGACTCTGGATATCCGGAACGCTTTCAACTCGGCTCGATGGGATTTAATCCTAAGAGAGCTGAGAGAAAGCTTCCGGGTCCCGGAGTACCTCATGGCCATGCTGGAGGATTACTTCGATGGCCGTGTGCTAGAGTATCGATGTGGTGCCAACGGGGGCTTGGAAACGCGACAGCTGACGTCTGGTGTTCCCCAGGGATCGGTCTTGGGACCGACCCTGTGGAACGTCATGTACGATGGTTTGCTGCGAACCGAGCTACCGGCGGGTGCTAGCGTCGTTGCTTTCGCGGACGACATCGCTGTGATGATCACCGGCAAGACTTGCGGTGAGATCACTGTCGCGGGGAATGAGGCCCTCCGCAGGGTGAAGCGGTGGCTGGACCGTTCCGGCTTGGAACTTGCAGTCCACAAGACGGAGGCAGTATTGTTCAGCCGAAAGCGACGACCCGCGCTGCCAAAACTGACGCTGGGGGGCTTTGAGGTGCCGCTGGTTAAATCCCTGCGGTACCTCGGTGTCCAACTTGATCGTCGACTCTGTTTCAGAGAACACATCGAGCTAGCGGCGGCGAAGGCAAGCGTGGTGGCGCAACAGCTGGGTAGAATCATGCCGAACGTCGGCGGGCCCAAATCGAGCAGAAGGAGACTTTTGCACGAGGTGGTGCACTCGACGCTTTTGTATGGGGCACCCATCTGGGCGAAGTCGCTCGAGGTTGAGCACTACAGGAAGAAGATGGCAAGTGTGCAGAGGAGGAGTGCACTCAGGGTTATCTCTGGGTATCGCACGATCTCCGAGGACGCAGCGCTGGTGCTATCTTCTTCACCTCCAATTCACCTCCTGGCGCGAGAACGTCAGGAGAGAAGAGAGCGGAAGAGAGACGGTCTAGAAGACCCCTCTCGAGACGCGATATACTCGCAGTGGCAGCAACGCTGGGACACGGCAGTTGGTGGACGCTGGACGCGCAGACTTATCAGCGACCTGAGGACCTGGTGCCAAAGGAAGCATGGTGGTCTGAGCTACCGGCTCACCCAGCTGCTGAGTGGACACGGCTGCTTCGGAAACTTCCTGCAAAGGATAGGCAAAGAAGCAGCCGCAGCCTGCTGGCACTGCGATGCAACAGAAGACGACGCCGAGCATACGATGCTAGCGTGTCCGGCCTGGGCGACGGAGAGGGCGTCACTTGTGGCTGCTCTCGGGGTCAGTCACCTGGAGGTGGATGCGGTGGTGACGACAATGCTCCAGTCGGCTGATAACTGGCGGGCGTGGGAGGACTTCGCCTCGAGCGTAATGGGACAGAAGGAGGACGCCGAGCGCGAGAGGAGAAGACGGCCCGCGGCCGCCGTAGAAGCCGACTGAAAGGCGTCACATAGCGCGGTGTAGTTGGTAACGCAATGAGCGTTGCCACAGCGAGTAGAGTAGACGCCATCAGCGTATAAACCATTGCCACACTCCCAGCGTAATACTTCATTGGTAGGTCCGGAGTGTGGTAGATGCTTGCACGGGAGAGGTTTTTAGTGGGTAGGCCCGCAGCAGGGAGAGTCCCACACTGCCAATCTAGTGACCGGCTGTCACTTGGCGTCTTATAAAAGATTTTCCTTCTTCCAACGCAAAACAAAAAAAAAAAAAAAAAAAAAAGGTTAGGTTAGGTTAGGTTAGGTTAGGTTAGGTTAGGTTAGGTTAGGTTAGGTTAGGTTTTTTTTTTTTTTTTTTGGATGGGTATCTTGGAGGGAACCTTGCTTATCGCGTACAAGGATTATAACTACTTTTCTTGGTTTGCCTGGTCGAGCATCTGATCTCGCCAGTTCATCTTTACTACTTTTTTTGAGCGCGGGCTCCTGGTTGTGTTTTTTGGGATAGTATGAAGGAGTGCGGCTGTGCCCGGCTTGGTTGGAATCACCCTGGCATTTGCCTTATGACTGAGGAATCACAGTAAACTCAGTCGGGGTGAGCGGCTCATTGGCCTTACTACTAGGTTTTATCCGTTCGTCTTTCTTTGTTAAGCTACTCTCACTTTGAAAGCGTCCGCTTTTGAAAGTGGTGTGTTATGTTTGGTGTTGGGTGTGTGGCGTGGTGTGTGTGGTTTGTGTGTGGTTAGTTGTGGCGTCTTGGATTTCTGCTTTGTTCAGGTTGATGATTGTATTTATTGCCACTTGGAAGTATTTGAACAGTGCATGGACGCACTTTTTGTCGGTTAGCATTTCTCTGATTGTTGTAATATTCATTGTGTTTTTCAGTTCACCTTCGGTTTCCATCTTTTTACTTGCTGTTGCTCCGCAGTGGAAAAGCAAGTGTTCCACAGTCTGGATCGAGGTGTTGTCGCAAGGGCACGTGTTTGTGTTGCTCAGATTGAATCGCCACAAGTACGATTTCATTGCTCCGTGGCCACTGAGGACCTGTGTGGACTCAAATGTTGGGCTTATCAGTTTGGACAGCTTTGACGCGTCGCTGATGGTAGGGAGGAAAAATTTTGTTGTATTCCCTGTGGTTTCTCTCTTGTACCGTTGTTCCCAGTCGCTTAGTGTTTTTTCTCTTAGTGCTTTTTTGGCGTAGCTGAGAGAATACTCGTCGAATTTCGGGGTCGTGTGCAAGAGGCTAGCGTCGCGAGCCAGTTCATCCGCTCTCTCATTTCCAGTGATGCCAGAGTGTCCCTTCACCCAGTGAAACGTGACCGTTCCGCCCCTGTCCCTCGTTTGCTTGGTGACTTCTGTGATAGCGCGGACAATGGTGTTCAGGCACCTTGGATCGCCTATGGCTTGAAGAGCTGACAGCGAGTCCGAGAATACTTTGATGTCGCATGGGGACTCCGCATGACTGTCTATCCATTTTAAAGACTCAAGGATTGCCACCAGCTCAGCTTGAAAAACTGTGCAGTAATCTGCCAGCTTCACCTTGCCGGTCTTTACTTCTGTGCCTTCTGCGTATACCACAAAACCGGCGCCCACTCTGTCATCAAGGCGGCTTCCATCTGTGTATACCTCGTATTTTTTGTCCGTTTTGCCCTGAATTGTGTCTATGTTTTCGTTAACACTTTCATAGTGGAGCTCGCTTGGGTGCGGCAAAGTGTACCAGTCAGTTGGGGCTTGATACCTCCTGTCATCTGGCAGTGCGTGCAGTCCGAGCCCCTTTTTGGCTGCGTAAGTGTCAGCGACCTCCTTTATGAGTAAAGACAATGGTGGAAGGCCGGCCAGCGCCATCGCTGACGTCGAGGACATGGTCCTGTAACCTTTGCACACCCTTATGCAGATAGGCCGTTGCAGACGATTGAGGCACCTTTCTATGCTTTTTTTCTGTACTGCGGCTCCCCATACGCTCGCACAGTACGTGACCATCGGTGATATGGCTCCCAAGTATATGGTCTTCGTGATCTCGGGGTTGAGTCCCCACGTCGGTTTGGCCATGGAAGAGACCATTCGGAAGGTGTTGGCTGCCTTTCTGCACACTTCGCTGACATGGCGATTCCATGTCAGGTGTTTGTCGACAATGACTCCTAAGATTTTGAAGTGGTCGACCTCTGGCAGCTTGATACCGTTTAGAAATAGGCTCGTTGGTGATGTTGCCTTCTTCCTGGTCACAACCATGGCCACGCACTTGCTCGGTGAGAAGGCTAGCTTAGCTTCCTGTCCCCATTTGGCAATTTTTTCCAGCGCTCTGTTCATGGAACTCTCGGCGGCAGCTTGGCTCTCGTTTGATGAGATTGCGACGATATCGTCTGCATAGGCCTGGACGTGAGTGTCTTTTCCGAATTCCTCCTGTAACAGCTCGTCCACTATCAAATTCCAGAGGTGTGGGCCGCAGGCTGAGCCTTGGACGCATCCTCGAGTGGTGCTCTTTTCGGATGTTGTCCCTCCCAACACTGTATAGGCCCTCCTGTCTGTAAAATAGCTAGAGATGAGTCTGGAGATATTTCTGGGGCAATTTCTCTTCTGCAGTTGCTTTTTAATGTACGGCCACCAGGCATGATCGAATGCCCCCTTGATGTCGAGCGACACCACTATCGATATCTTTTTGCTGTTTCTTGAGGCTTCGATCATCCTGATGACCTTGTTCAATGCGTCTTCTGCTGAGGTTTGGCGGGTGAAACCGAATTGCCTCTTGCTGAGGCTCCGTTCTTGATGAAGTCGCCAAAGAACCCTGTTGATCATCAGTTTCTCCAAGAGCTTTCCCCACACGGAAATCAAGCCGATTGGACGCAGACTGGTGATCTGTTCCATGTCCTTGCCTGGTTTTGGAACAAGGATGACCCTTGCCGTTTTCCAATCGGCCGGAAAGTGGTTGAGCTCCAGGCATTTGTTAATGACGTCGGTGATGAATTTCTTGTGCCCGATAGTAAAATGCTGGCATATGTCGGCTGTGAAGCCATCCGGGCCCGGTGCTTTTTTAGCACTGAATTCATTTAGTGTCGAGAGCACCTCCTTCAGAGTGAAAGGAGGTTCATCTGATCCCTCTGAATCGGCGTTGCAGGTATCTCTTATTTGCTTGTGGTTAGAATCATCTTCCTCGGGACAATCCTCGATGAAGAAGTGATTGAGGACTGCTTTTCCCGTGTCGGCTGCGTTCTTGCAGTGTGTATTCCCTAACTTTAGGGTTGTTGGCATGGCTGCTCCTTTGCTGGTGAGGCGTTTGACAGTAGTCCAGATAGTTTCCTTGCCTTGTATCCGGCAGAAGTCTTTCCAGCTGCTTGTTTTTGCCTTCTGTACAGCCGTTTTGAAGTTTTCTTTTGCTTCCAGGTATGCGCCTAGAGTGGTAGTTTGTCTTCGCGCTATGCAGGAATTTTGCAGTTTTCTTTTGGTTGCAATCATCCTGTTCTTAAGGCTTTGTAGTTCGTCTGACCACCAAGGGCAGCGTCTTTTGGAGGGAGCCCCTATTTTGGGTATCGATTTTTCGCAGGCTCTTTGAAGTGTTTCACTGAGATTTGCGATGATTTTTTCTAACTGGCTCTGTGTGTGACAACTCTCGATGGCTGTCGCCAATGTGGCCGAGTCCTTGTTTGCCTCTTCTGCAAACTCACCCCAGTTTGCTTTTTTTGTGTTGAAAATCCTGGTGCCGATGTTGGTTGCTTGTGTTGCGTTTAATTCCAGTGTGAAACTTATTGGTTTGTGGTCTGAGAGTCCACCACAGCTGTCGTCCACGCGCCAATTTGTGATTTTTCCCGACATTCCAAGGCTGCAGACGGTGATGTCAATGTGTGAGGTTAAATGTTTTGTGCCTCTGTAGGTGTCGAATGTTGGTGTGTTCCCGGTATTGAGGATGGTCCAATTCAGCTCGCCACAGAGGTCCGCAATTGCTGCTCCTCTGGAGTTTGTTCTGGGGCTTCCCCACCAGCTGCTTTTGGCATTGAAATCTCCTCCGATGACAAGCTGTGCGTGGGTGTGTTGGCATATGTTATTAATCTCCCTGATTTTGTTAAGCATAGGTGTCACATCTTGTAAGGGTTCGATGTAAACTGAGGCTAGTATGATGGTCGAGGAGTGATCCAGCTGCACGCTGACGAAAACCCCGTTTGCGTCGGAGTGCTCGGCAAGTAACGTTCCTGCTGGGCATCTGTGGTCCAGGACGATCGCGGCTTTACATGGGTTGTCCTTTCCCCCCTTTGTCCACTGGAAGACGGTCCTGCCCGACGCACTGGTTTTTCCTGTGGCCCCGGTGTAAGGTTCCTGGAGGAGAAAGATGTTTGCATTCCTCATGAGGGTCGTCTCCTGGGCTAATTGAGACCTTTGCATATTCTGCTGTAGTACTTTGAGGCTGAAAGCTGCGCTATCCATAGTTTGTTCGGTCCTGAGCGAGCTTCTCCATTCTGGCGAGGTAGCTACAGTCGTGATGGTTTGCCCTGTGGTCAGTGCCTTGTTTAGTTGTCGACCTGGCGTTTGTCTTGGCACAATTGTGGCACTTAGGTGGGGCCTCGAGGTTGGGGCAAGCGGCGAATCTGTGGGTCCCCGCGCAGTGTCCGCATCTTTGTTCGGTCGTGTTGCATCTGCTCGCCACATGCCCGTATCCCAGGCATTTGTAGCAATGCACCACAGATGAGAAGTCTTCAACGTGGACTCGGATGAATCCCACGTTCACCCGTCCCTTCCTGAGCAAAATCTGGCGGATGTCGGGGGAAGCAGACACAATGACGTTCTTGAGGTGGTTGTTCCGATTCCTTGAGAACCTCAGGATTTTGAGGTTGGTGGCGTCCAACTTCAAGTCCTCGTTCTGGTGTCTGAGGGACTCGAGTAGTTCACTCTCCTGGATATCTACATCGACTCCTTTAAGGATGAGAAGAGGGTTCGCCCGCCTCGCCTCCCTGGCGGCGAGTCCCGGGAGCTTCTCTATTTCGGTTTGCAGCACCTTGAGGCTGCACTCATCGCTACATGAAATTGTTAGTCTGTTCTGGGATACTTGGGTCATCCCGTTGACTCCAATTTTCAAGTCTTTTGGCTTGACTCCTGTTGAAATTGTCTTCCTAATGTCGTAAGACGTGGCTCTTGTGTCGGAACTCGACACAAGTAGAGTGAATTTCCTTTCGGTGGTGGTTTTCACCGCTTGCTCTTTTGGGCTGCAGGAGGGAGCTGGAGGTTCTAAGCTCTTTCGCACTGCTCCGGAGTACGTTTGGGCTCGGGTGGCTGCTGATGCCAGCTCGCTGACGGTCTTGTGCAGGGCCGTGATCTGGCTTTTGATCTCCTTCAGGTCTTCGTTATTTTGTGCTGCTGGTGCTGCTAGGAAGGATGCGGGAATGGGCCCCAGCCCCTTGGCCAAAGCGTCGATTTCGCTGGTCCATTCCACTATGTCTTTGCTCTTTGCTTTTTTAAGAATGAGAGCGCAAAGCGCTACGATCCTGATCGCTGGTTCATTATCTGTGGGAGCGTGACTGGTGGGTGAACTTTCCTGCGTGGCAATTGTGGGCTGTGAGCCCCCCAAAGAGGCGTCAGCCCTCACCGTTCGAGCGGGCGTGTTTGGTGGAGTTCGCTGCATTTTAAGAGTTTTTAACAGAGTGTCTATCACAGAGTCATGTCATGTCACAAGTAAATCACGATCACCAACGAGGAGAAAAAAAAAAAAAAAAAAAAAAAAAAAAAAAAAAAAAAAAAAAAAAAAAAAAAAAAAAAAAAAAAAAAAAAAAAAAAAAAAATGCCCGCGGATGCGGACTACCAATAGAAAGCCAACGGTCTTGTTTTCGTCTTAATATTCATATTATTGGCAAAGTTAGAAAACACGTGGTTTCTATAGAAATGCGAATATCTCGCGAAATATTTAACTTAGAGGTAAGCCACCACTATGTAAAAGTAGGAACGCGTTAAGGCGCACCCAATAGTCTTTGATTTTGATTTTTATCTCTTCTGTGAGAGGCAGCGTCTCCAAAATAGATGATTTTTTATTTATTTTTTTGACAAAAAGCACAATATTTATCAATTTACTTGTAAATGCTACGTTTTGTTAGTGTACAAAGGCTTCAATAAGTAAGGCGCACCTATTGAACTGTTTTTTTGATGTCCAACACTAATAGTTTAGGAATTAGACAAACACGTGGTTTTCTTAAAAAGTCTTATAATTCGGGATTGATGCACTTTAGGCATATGCCCACACTGACTTTTTTGAAGGTACTTATGAGGCGCATACGCAAACACAATTTTCGTAATTAAATATGCATCCAGAAGAGTGGCGTCGCACAAAAACTATTTTTTAACCTACAAATTTTTACTTTTTTAAACAAAATCTACGATTAAACTGATAATCTATGCACTACATCCCGTTTTTTTACACCAACTGATGCGGCAAGGCAAGGCGCAACTTTTAAAACATAAATCACGGTGATCCGGCGTGAATATCTCAAGTTATGAATTTTTAACTACGGAGCGCGAGTAACACGTGGTGCTGCGGCGGATGCTGAAGAGCTACTGGTTAGGTTAGGTTAGGTTAGGTTAGGTTAGGTTAGGTTAGGTTAGGTTAGGTTAGGTTAGGTTAGGTTCCCCCATCATGGTTCGGGCCTTGTCGTGGCTTGGGGGCTTCTCGATGCTTTTCCTCATAATCGGACAAGTGTCGGGGCTTTGGTCTGCCGACAATCTAGTGGGTGGTACTTAGATAGGCGCGCTCCCCGGGTGGGGTTAGAGTAGGTAGGCGCCGGCAGAGCAAAGTTAACTAAAGCGAACCGCGTATCTGTATGTATGTATCTATGTATTATATTTATTTATTATTATATTAAATACTTGGATAATAAATGGACAGTACGATTTCAAAACATGTACCTCAGGGGGGTACCGTTGCCACTGGCGGCGGAGAATCCCCTCCCGACGCGCAATCGTCGGGCTGCCCCACGGATTCTGGGGGGGGCAAAAATCGTTTCTTTGAGATAAGGATGGGAGTGTTGCTGGACACTCTCGAGGGCCTGAATAATTTCATCTCGCGTAGGACAAATGTCCACGTCCCATTAAAACAAGGAATTCAGGCCGCTCTGACAATAGCAATGGAGGTAATGGACTGCCTTAATGACGGAAAAACCGTCAGCGTCCATTGCCAAACGGACAACCGAAGCACCAAGACTGAGGGCACGGCGATGACACCACTGTCGTCAAAGTGCCTCAGCGTACAAGACCCGGAGCTGGGGTGGCAGCGCAAGCAACGGCAGCAGCCGCAACAAAAACAGCAGCCGCAACAACGGCAGCAGCCGCAACAACGGCAGCAGCCGCAACAACGGCAGCAGCCGCAACAACGGCAGCAGCCGCAACAACGGCAGCAGCCGCAACAACGGCAGCAACTGCAACAACGGCAGCAGCCGCGGTGGCAATCTCAGCCCCAGCAGCAGCAGCCGCAACTCCGGCCGCAAAAACGAGGAAGGCAGCGGGAGGAGCTGCTGCAGAGACATATTCCCGGTCCAAAGGAACGGGTGGACGAGGTGGCTACGGGATGGACCGTGGTCACCCACAAAAAGATGAGAAAGGCCCCGGTGACTTCGACTGCCGTCAAAAGGCAGTCGAAGCCACTTGAAATGCTGACCGTCACTCCAGTCGGCAGGGCAGACGAGCCGCCTACATTTGCAGGGGTACTAAAAGGACTTGTTGGAATAACCAGCAAGTCCGAACGAGAGGGTCTGCCAGGGATCCAGGGCATCAGGAAAGGTGCCAATGGGTCCCTGCAGCTACGCCTGACGAGGGGAGACTCCAGGGGACCTGCTCTGGAGAAACTTCTCGAAAGGATGGCAGGACCCTCTATGAAAGTTAAAAGATGGGTCCCTAAAAAGACCATCTATGTCAAGGACCTCTACGAGGGTGTAGAGGTCAAGGACCTCAAAGAAGCCCTGTCTCGGGCCCTGGGGGAGAGCCTCGAACAAATCGAGGTTTTCCCACTGAGAACAAGACAGGACAGGTCAGCTGCGTGCACGGCGAGGGTGCCGTGGACGAGGAGTGCAGATGACCTGATTCAAACCGGTCGCCTGACAATTGGCCTCCTCCGATGCCGAATCCGGCAGAAGGTGGAGGTCAAGCAGTGCTTCCGCTGTCTTGGGTTCTCTCACGTCGCAGCTAAATGCGACGTGCGGGAGCCCGGGAGCGCAGGCCTGTGCAGGCGATGTGGTGAGGAGGGGCACAACTCAGCGGGTTGCAAAAGCCCGCTGTGCTGTGCACCCTGTAAAAAGCAAAAACTGCCGTCCGCACATTGGTGCGGTAGTGCGCAGTGCGCTGCTGTCAAGCGATGCCTCCGGAGATGACCGCGCTAAATATCCTGCAAATCAACCTGGGTCACTGCCAAGTGGCCCAGGACCTGATGCAGCAGGTAGCGTCGGAGAAGAAGGTCGATGTTGTTCTGGTGTCGGAGCAGTACCGTGACTGTAACAGTCGCTGGTACTGTGACGGCGACGGAGTGGCGGCTATTTTTCTTCCGGCGCAGGGGGCGGTCGTCTCAGGACGCAATCGAAATGCCAGCAGGGGATGGACCTGGATTGAGGTAGCAGGCTGTAGGATGTACAGCTGCTACTTCTCCCCAAATGTCTCTCTGCAGCGGTTCCTCGACGATCTCCACGACCTGGAAACCGACGTCAGGACGTCCACGTTGCCGATAATCATGGCCGGTGATTTTAATGCCTGGTCGACTGAGTGGGGCTCGGCGACAACCAACAGACGGGGCTCCATCCTGGGTGATGTGGCTGCGAGCCTGCATTTGCACATTGCAAATGTGGGCACGGAGTTCACGTTCCGCAGGGGAGTCACGGGTTCAGTTGTCGACGTAACCTTCGCCAGCGAGGAAATAATCGGGCAGGTGAAGCGCTGGCGTGTACTCAATGACTACACGCACAGCGATCACCAGTACGTGTCTTTTTCGCTGGAGAGGGGACCCCGATCAGGACGACCCGGTAACTTCACCATAGGCGGCTGGAGCCTCCGATCTCTGGATCAAGAGACACTGGAGGTCATGGTGGAAAACCTGAAGACGTCGGTTGAGGACGCTGATGGCGCGGCGAGCAAGGTGAGGAGCCTTGGCGATCTCACCACGCGCGCCTGCGACGCGGCAATGGTCCGGCGCACGAAGCATCCCGCGAGGGGGCAGGCCTATTGGTGGTCAGACACCATAGCCAGTCTTCGCGCGACGTGTCTTGCCAGACGCCGGGCCGCCCAGCGGGCAAGGACATCGGGGGATACCTACGACAGTGCCCTTCAACGGTACCGGGACGCTCGCCGAGAGCTTAAGCTGGCCATCATGCGCAGCAAGGAAAGGTGCTGGGAAGAACTGTGTGAGACGGTGAATCACGACCCCTGGGGACTGCCGTACAAGATTGTGCGACAGAAACTACGGGGTAGAGATCAGGATCCGTTTCTCATGGACCCCCAGAACCTTACGAGCGTCATAGATGCTCTCTTTCCTGCGCATGACCGGAGGGCGGCAAGAGGCCCTGCTCCCCCGGGAGCGGACTTCGAACCCTTCTCCCAAGCTGAGCTTGACGCAGCGTCTGCCAGGATCAAAACCGGGAAGGCACCTGGACCGGACAACGTCCCGAACGAAGTCGTGCTGGTAGTGGCTAGGAAGTTTCCTGATGTGCTGCTGAATGTGTACAATACCTGTTTGGAGGAGGGTAATTTTGGCGACGCCTGGAAGAGGCAGAGGCTAGTCCTCGTCTCAAAAAAGGCTGTCGCCGATGGACCCTCATCTTTTAGGCCTTTGTGCATGCTCGACGGCTATGGGAAGCTCCTGGAGAGACTCATGGTTGGAAGGCTTCTCCCGATCCTCGAATCCGAGGACGGGGGACTCTCCGAGCACCAGTACGGCTTCAGGCCGGGACGATCAACCCTGGACGCCGTGGAACGCGTGGTGGACACCGTTCGGACTGCGTGGGAGGGGTCGGTGAAGAGACACCGGCAGGTCATGTTGGTGACTCTGGATATCCGGAACGCTTTCAACTCGGCTCGATGGGATTTAATCCTCAGAGAGCTGAGAGAAAGCTTCCGGGTCCCGGAGTACCTCATGGCCATGCTGGAGGATTACTTCGATGGCCGTGTGCTAGAGTATCGATGTGGTGCCAACGGGGGCTTGGAAACGCGACAGCTGACGTCTGGTGTTCCCCAGGGATCGGTCTTGGGACCGACCCTGTGGAACGTCATGTACGATGGTTTGCTGCGAACCGAGCTACCGGCGGGTGCTAGCGTCGTTGCTTTCGCGGACGACATCGCTGTGATGATCACCGGCAAGACTTGCGGTGAGATCACTGTCGCGGGGAATGAGGCCCTCCGCAGGGTGAAGCGGTGGCTGGACCGTTCCGGCTGTCCACAAGACGGAGGCAGTATTGTTCAGCCGAAAGCGACGACCCGCGCTGCCAAAACTGACGCTGGGGGGCTTTGAGGTGCCGCTGGTTAAATCCCTGCGGTACCTCGGTGTCCAACTTGATCGTCGACTCTGTTTCAGAGAACACATCGAGCTAGCGGCGGCGAAGGCAAGCGTGGTGGCGCAACAGCTGGGTAGAATCATGCCGAACGTCGGCGGGCCCAAATCGAGCAGAAGGAGACTTTTGCACGAGGTGGTGCACTCGACGCTTTTGTATGGGGCACCCATCTGGGCGAAGTCGCTCGAGGTTGAGCACTACAGGAAGAAGATGGCAAGTGTGCAGAGGAGGAGTGCACTCAGGGTCATCTCTGGGTATCGCACGATCTCCGAGGACGCAGCGCTGGTGCTATCTTCTTCACCTCCAATTCACCTCCTGGCGCGAGAACGTCAGGAGAGAAGAGAGCGGAAGAGAGACGGTCTAGAAGACCCCTCTCGAGACGCGATATACTCGCAGTGGCAGCAACGCTGGGACACGGCAGTTGGTGGACGCTGGACGCGCAGACTTATCGGCGACCTGAGGACCTGGTGCCAAAGGAAGCATGGTGGTCTGAGCTACCGGCTCACCCAGCTGCTGAGTGGACACGGCTGCTTCGGAAACTTCCTGCAAAGGATAGGCAAAGAAGCAGCCGCAGCCTGCTGGCACTGCGATGCAACAGAAGACGACGCCGAGCATACGATGCTAGCGTGTCCGGCCTGGGCGACTGAGAGGGCGTCACTTGTGGCTGCTCTCGGGGTCAGTCGCCTGGAGGTGGATGCGGTGGTGACGACAATGCTCCAGTCGGCTGATAACTGGCGGGCGTGGGAGGACTTCGCCTCGAGCGTAATGGGACAGAAGGAGGACGCCGAGCGCGAGAGGAGAAGACGGCCTGCGGCCGCCGTAGAAGCCGACTGAAAGGCGTCACATAGCGCGGTGTAGTTGGTAACGCAATGAGCGTTACCACAGCGAGTAGAGTAGACGCCATCAGCGTATAAACCATTGCCACACTCCCAGCGTAATACTTCATTGGTAGGTCCGGAGTGTGGTAGATGCTTGCACGGGAGAGGTTTTTAGTGGGTAGGCCCGCAGCAGGGAGAGTCCCACACTGCCAATCTAGTGACCGGCTGTCACTTGGCGTCTTATAAAAGATTTTCCTTCTTCCAACGCAAAACAAAAAAAAAAAAAAAAAAAAAAGGTTAGGTTAGGTTAGGTTAGGTTAGGTTAGGTTAGGTTAGGTTAGGTTAGGTTAGGTTAGGTTAGGTTAGGTTAGGTTAGGTTAGGTTAGGTTAGGTTAGGTTAGGTTAGGTTAGGTTAGGTTAGGTTAGGTTAGGTTAGGTTAGGTTAGGTTAGGTTAGGTTAGGTTAGGTTAGGTTAGGTTAGGTTAGGTTAGGTTAGGTTAGGTTAGGTTAGGTTCCCCCATCATGGTTCGGGCCTTGTCGTGGCTTGGGGGCTTCTCGATGCTTTTCCTCATAATCGGACAAGTGTCGGGGCTTTGGTCTGCCGACAATCTAGTGGGTGGTACTTAGATAGGCGCGCTCCCCGGGTGGGGTTAGAGTAGGTAGGCGCCGGCAGAGCAAAGTTAACTAAAGCGAACCGCGTATCTGTATGTATGTATCTATGTATTATATTTATTTATTATTATATTAAATACTGATAATAAATGGACAGTACGATTTCAAAACATGTACCTCAGGGGGGTACCGTTGCCACTGGCGGCGGAGAATCCCCTCCCGACGCGCAATCGTCGGGCTGCCCCACGGATTCTGGGGGGGGCAAAAATCGTTTCTTTGAGATAAGGATGGGAGTGTTGCTGGACACTCTCGAGGGCCTGAATAATTTCATCTCGCGTAGGACAAATGTCCACGTCCCATTAAAACAAGGAATTCAGGCCGCTCTGACAATAGCAATGGAGGTAATGGACTGCCTTAATGACGGAAAAACCGTCAGCGTCCATTGCCAAACGGACAACCGAAGCACCAAGACTGAGGGCACGGCGATGACACCACTGTCGTCAAAGTGCCTCAGCGTACAAGACCCGGAGCTGGGGTGGCAGCGCAAGCAACGGCAGCAGCCGCAACAAAAACAGCAGCCGCAACAACGGCAGCAGCCGCAACAACGGCAGCAGCCGCAACAACGGCAGCAGCCGCAACAACGGCAGCAGCCGCAACAACGGCAGCAGCCGCAACAACGGCAGCAACTGCAACAACGGCAGCAGCCGCGGTGGCAATCTCAGCCCCAGCAGCAGCAGCCGCAACTCCGGCCGCAAAAACGAGGAAGGCAGCGGGAGGAGCTGCTGCAGAGACATATTCCCGGTCCAAAGGAACGGGTGGACGAGGTGGCTACGGGATGGACCGTGGTCACCCACAAAAAGATGAGAAAGGCCCCGGTGACTTCGACTGCCGTCAAAAGGCAGTCGAAGCCACTTGAAATGCTGACCGTCACTCCAGTCGGCAGGGCAGACGAGCCGCCTACATTTGCAGGGGTACTAAAAGGACTTGTTGGAATAACCAGCAAGTCCGAACGAGAGGGTCTGCCAGGGATCCAGGGCATCAGGAAAGGTGCCAATGGGTCCCTGCAGCTACGCCTGACGAGGGGAGACTCCAGGGGACCTGCTCTGGAGAAACTTCTCGAAAGGATGGCAGGACCCTCTATGAAAGTTAAAAGATGGGTCCCTAAAAAGACCATCTATGTCAAGGACCTCTACGAGGGTGTAGAGGTCAAGGACCTCAAAGAAGCCCTGTCTCGGGCCCTGGGGGAGAGCCTCGAACAAATCGAGGTTTTCCCACTGAGAACAAGACAGGACAGGTCAGCTGCGTGCACGGCGAGGGTGCCGTGGACGAGGAGTGCAGATGACCTGATTCAAACCGGTCGCCTGACAATTGGCCTCCTCCGATGCCGAATCCGGCAGAAGGTGGAGGTCAAGCAGTGCTTCCGCTGTCTTGGGTTCTCTCACGTCGCAGCTAAATGCGACGTGCGGGAGCCCGGGAGCGCAGGCCTGTGCAGGCGATGTGGTGAGGAGGGGCACAACTCAGCGGGTTGCAAAAGCCCGCTGTGCTGTGCACCCTGTAAAAAGCAAAAACTGCCGTCCGCACATTGGTGCGGTAGTGCGCAGTGCGCTGCTGTCAAGCGATGCCTCCGGAGATGACCGCGCTAAATATCCTGCAAATCAACCTGGGTCACTGTCAAGTGGCCCAGGACCTGATGCAGCAGGTAGCGTCGGAGAAGAAGGTCGATGTTGTTCTGGTGTCGGAGCAGTACCGTGACTGTAACAGTCGCTGGTACTGTGACGGCGACGGAGTGGCGGCTATTTTTCTTCCGGCGCAGGGGGCGGTCGTCTCAGGACGCAATCGAAATGCCAGCAGGGGATGGACCTGGATTGAGGTAGCAGGCTGTAGGATGTACAGCTGCTACTTCTCCCCAAATGTCTCTCTGCAGCGGTTCCTCAACGATCTCCACGACCTGGAAACCGACGTCAGGACGTCCACGTTGCCGATAATCATGGCCGGTGATTTTAATGCCTGGTCGACTGAGTGGGGCTCGGCGACAACCAACAGACGGGGCTCCATCCTGGGTGATGTGGCTGCGAGCCTGCATTTGCACATTGCAAATGTGGGCACGGAGTTCACGTTCCGCAGGGGAGTCACGGGTTCAGTTGTCGACGTAACCTTCGCCAGCGAGGAAATAATCGGGCAGGTGAAGCGCTGGCGTGTACTCAATGACTACACGCACAGCGATCACCAGTACGTGTCTTTTTCGCTGGAGAGGGGACCCCGATCAGGACGACCCGGTAACTTCACCATAGGCGGCTGGAGCCTCCGATCTCTGGATCAAGAGACACTGGAGGTCATGGTGGAAAACCTGAAGACGTCGGTTGAGGACGCTGATGGCGCGGCGAGCAAGGTGAGGAGCCTTGGCGATCTCACCACGCGCGCCTGCGACGCGGCAATGGTCCGGCGCACGAAGCATCCCGCGAGGGGGCAGGCCTATTGGTGGTCAGACACCATAGCCAGTCTTCGCGCGACGTGTCTTGCCAGACGCCGGGCCGCCCAGCGGGCAAGGACATCGGGGGATACCTACGACAGTGCCCTTCAACGGTACCGGGACGCTCGCCGAGAGCTTAAGCTGGCCATCATGCGCAGCAAGGAAAGGTGCTGGGAAGAACTGTGTGAGACGGTGAATCACGACCCCTGGGGACTGCCGTACAAGATTGTGCGACAGAAACTACGGGGTAGAGATCAAGATCCGTTTCTCATGGACCCCCAGAACCTTACGAGCGTCATAGATGCTCTCTTTCCTGCGCATGACCGGAGGGCGGCAAGAGGCCCTGCTCCCCCGGGAGCGGACTTCGAACCCTTCTCCCAAGCTGAGCTTGACGCAGCGTCTGCCAGGATCAAAACCGGGAAGGCACCTGGACCGGACAACGTCCCGAACGAAGTCGTACTGGTAGTGGCTAGGAAGTTTCCTGATGTGCTGCTGAATGTGTACAATACCTGTTTGGAGGAGGGTAATTTTGGCGACGCCTGGAAGAGGCAGAGGCTAGTCCTCGTCTCAAAAAAGGCTGTCGCCGATGGACCCTCATCTTTTAGGCCTTTGTGCATGCTCGACGGCTATGGGAAGCTCCTGGAGAGACTCATGGTTGGAAGGCTTCTCCCGATCCTCGAATCCGAGGACGGGGGACTCTCCGAGCACCAGTACGGCTTCAGGCCGGGACGATCAACCCTGGACGCCGTGGAACGCGTGGTGGACACCGTTCGGACTGCGTGGGAGGGGTCGGTGAAGAGACACCGGCAGGTCATGTTGGTGACTCTGGATATCCGGAACGCTTTCAACTCGGCTCGATGGGATTTAATCCTCAGAGAGCTGAGAGAAAGCTTCCGGGTCCCGGAGTACCTCATGGCCATGCTGGAGGATTACTTCGATGGCCGTGTGCTGGAGTATCGATGTGGTGCCAACGGGGGCTTGGAAACGCGACAGCTGACGTCTGGTGTTCCCCAGGGATCGGTCTTGGGACCGACCCTGTGGAACGTCATGTACGATGGTTTGCTGCGAACCGAGCTACCGGCGGGTGCTAGCGTCGTTGCTTTTGCGGACGACATCGCTGTGATGATCACCGGCAAGACTTGCGGTGAGATCACTGTCGCGGGGAATGAGGCCCTCCGCAGGGTGAAGCGGTGGCTGGACCGTTCCGGCTTGGAACTTGCAGTCCACAAGACGGAGGCAGTATTGTTCAGCCGAAAGCGACGACCCGCGCTGCCAAAACTGACGCTGGGGGGCTTTGAGGTGCCGCTGGTTAAATCCCTGCGTTACCTCGGTGTCCAACTTGATCGTCGACTCTGTTTCAGAGAACACATCGAGCTAGCGGCGGCGAAGGCAAGCGTGGTGGCGCAACAGCTGGGTAGAATCATGCCGAACGTCGGCGGGCCCAAATCGAGCAGAAGGAGACTTTTGCACGAGGTGGTGCACTCGACGCTTTTGTATGGGGCACCCATCTGGGCGAAGTCGCTCGAGGTTGAGCACTACAGGAAGAAGATGGCAAGTGTGCAGAGGAGGAGTGCACTCAGGGTCATCTCTGGGTATCGCACGATCTCCGAGGACGCAGCGCTGGTGCTATCTTCTTCACCTCCAATTCACCTCCTGGCGCGAGAACGTCAGGAGAGAAGAGAGCGGAAGAGAGACGGTCTAGAAGACCCCTCTCGAGACGCGATATACTCGCAGTGGCAGCAACGCTGGGACACGGCAGTTGGTGGACGCTGGACGCGCAGACTTATCAGCGACCTGAGGACCTGGTGCCAAAGGAAGCATGGTGGTCTGAGCTACCGGCTCACCCAGCTGCTGAGTGGACACGGCTGCTTCGGAAACTTCCTACAAAGGATAGGCAAAGAAGCAGCCGCAGCCTGCTGGCACTGCGATGCAACAGAAGACGACGCCGAGCATACGATGCTAGCGTGTCCGGCCTGGGCGACTGAGAGGGCGTCACTTGTGGCTGCTCTCGGGGTCAGTCACCTGGAGGTGGATGCGGTGGTGACGACAATGCTCCAGTCGGCTGATAACTGGCGGGCGTGGGAGGACTTCGCCTCGAGCGTAATGGGACAGAAGGAGGACGCCGAGCGCGAGAGGAGAAGACGGCCTGCGGCTGCCGTAGAAGCCGACTGAAAGACGTCACATAGCGCGGTGTAGTTGGTAACGCAATGAGCGTTGCCACAGCGAGTAGAGTAGACGCCATCAGCGTATAAACCATTGCCACACTCCCAGCGTAATACTTCATTGGTAGGTCCGGAGTGTGGTAGATGCTTGCACGGGAGAGGTTTTTAGTGGGTAGGCCCGCAGCAGGGAGAGTCCCACACTGCCAATCTAGTGACCGGCTGTCACTTGGCGTCTTATAAAAGATTTTCCTTCTTCCAACGCAAAACAAAAAAAAAAAAAAAAGGTTAGGTTAGGTTAGGTTAGGT
>OX637349.1:17150727-17297022 GCA_951799405.1 Agapetus fuscipes | reverse complement strand
CTAACCTAACCTAACCTAACCTAACCTAACCTAACCTAACCTAACCTAACCTAACCTAACCTAACCTAACCTAACCTAACCTAACCTAACCTAACCTAACCTAACCTAACCTAACCTAACCTAACCTAACCTAACCTAACCTAACCTAACCTAACCTAACCTAACCTAACCTAACCTAACCTAACCTAACCTAACCTAACCTAACCTAACCTAACCTAACCTAACCTAACCTAACCTAACCTAACCTAACCTAACCTAACCTAACCTAACCTAACCTAACCTAACCTAACCTAACCTAACCTAACCTAACCTAACCTAACCTAACCTAACCTAACCTAACCTAACCTAACCTAACCTAACCTAACCTAACCTAACCTAACCTAACCTAACCTAACCTAACCTAACCTAACCTAACCTAACCTAACCTAACCTAACCTAACCTAACCTAACCTAACCTAACCTAACCTAACCTAACCTAACCTAACCTAACCTAACCTAACCTAACCTAACCTAACCTAACCTAACCTAACCTAACCTAACCTAACCTAACCTAACCTAACCTAACCTAACCTAACCTAACCTAACCTAACCTAACCTAACCTAACCTAACCTAACCTAACCTAACCTAACCTAACCTAACCTAACCTAACCTAACCTAACCTAACCTAACCTAACCTAACCTAACCTAACCTAACCTAACCTAACCTAACCTAACCTAACCTAACCTAACCTAACCTAACCTAACCTAACCTAACCTAACCTAACCTAACCTAACCTAACCTAACCTAACCTAACCTAACCTAACCTAACCTAACCTAACCTAACCTAACCTAACCTAACCTAACCTAACCTAACCTAACCTAACCTAACCTAACCTAACCTAACCTAACCTAACCTAACCTAACCTAACCTAACCTAACCTAACCTAACCTAACCTAACCTAACCTAACCTAACCTAACCTAACCTAACCTAACCTAACCTAACCTAACCTAACCTAACCTAACCTAACCTAACCTAACCTAACCTAACCTAACCTAACCTAACCTAACCTAACCTAACCTAACCTAACCTAACCTAACCTAACCTAACCTAACCTAACCTAACCTAACCTAACCTAACCTAACCTAACCTAACCTAACCTAACCTAACCTAACCTAACCTAACCTAACCTAACCTAACCTAACCTAACCTAACCTAACCTAACCTAACCTAACCTAACCTAACCTAACCTAACCTAACCTAACCTAACCTAACCTAACCTAACCTAACCTAACCTAACCTAACCTAACCTAACCTAACCTAACCTAACCTAACCTAACCTAACCTAACCTAACCTAACCTAACCTAACCTAACCTAACCTAACCTAACCTAACCTAACCTAACCTAACCTAACCTAACCTAACCTAACCTAACCTAACCTAACCTAACCTAACCTAACCTAACCTAACCTAACCTAACCTAACCTAACCTAACCTAACCTAACCTAACCTAACCTAACCTAACCTAACCTAACCTAACCTAACCTAACCTAACCTAACCTAACCTAACCTAACCTAACCTAACCTAACCTAACCTAACCTAACCTAACCTAACCTAACCTAACCTAACCTAACCTAACCTAACCTAACCTAACCTAACCTAACCTAACCTAACCTAACCTAACCTAACCTAACCTAACCTAACCTAACCTAACCTAACCTAACCTAACCTAACCTAACCTAACCTAACCTAACCTAACCTAACCTAACCTAACCTAACCTAACCTAACCTAACCTAACCTAACCTAACCTAACCTAACCTAACCTAACCTAACCTAACCTAACCTAACCTAACCTAACCTAACCTAACCTAACCTAACCTAACCTAACCTAACCTAACCTAACCTAACCTAACCTAACCTAACCTAACCTAACCTAACCTAACCTAACCTAACCTAACCTAACCTAACCTAACCTAACCTAACCTAACCTAACCTAACCTAACCTAACCTAACCTAACCTAACCTAACCTAACCTAACCTAACCTAACCTAACCTAACCTAACCTAACCTAACCTAACCTAACCTAACCTAACCTAACCTAACCTAACCTAACCTAACCTAACCTAACCTAACCTAACCTAACCTAACCTAACCTAACCTAACCTAACCTAACCTAACCTAACCTAACCTAACCTAACCTAACCTAACCTAACCTAACCTAACCTAACCTAACCTAACCTAACCTAACCTAACCTAACCTAACCTAACCTAACCTAACCTAACCTAACCTAACCTAACCTAACCTAACCTAACCTAACCTAACCTAACCTAACCTAACCTAACCTAACCTAACCTAACCTAACCTAACCTAACCTAACCTAACCTAACCTAACCTAACCTAACCTAACCTAACCTAACCTAACCTAACCTAACCTAACCTAACCTAACCTAACCTAACCTAACCTAACCTAACCTAACCTAACCTAACCTAACCTAACCTAACCTAACCTAACCTAACCTAACCTAACCTAACCTAACCTAACCTAACCTAACCTAACCTAACCTAACCTAACCTAACCTAACCTAACCTAACCTAACCTAACCTAACCTAACCTAACCTAACCTAACCTAACCTAACCTAACCTAACCTAACCTAACCTAACCTAACCTAACCTAACCTAACCTAACCTAACCTAACCTAACCTAACCTAACCTAACCTAACCTAACCTAACCTAACCTAACCTAACCTAACCTAACCTAACCTAACCTAACCTAACCTAACCTAACCTAACCTAACCTAACCTAACCTAACCTAACCTAACCTAACCTAACCTTTTTTTTTTTTTTTTTTTTTGTTTTGCGTTGGAAGAAGGAAAATCTTTTATAAGACGCCAAGTGACAGCCGGTCACTAGATTGGCAGTGTGGGACTCTCCCTGCTGCGGGCCTACCCACTAAAAACCTCTCCCGTGCAAGCATCTACCACACTCCGGACCTACCAATGAAGTATTACGCTGGGAGTGTGGCAATGGTTTATACGCTGATGGCGTCTACTCTACTCGCTGTGGTAACGCTCATTGCGTTACCAACTACACCGCGCTATGTGACGCCTTTCAGTCGGCTTCTACGGCGGCCGCAGGCCGTCTTCTCCTCTCGCGCTCGGCGTCCTCCTTCTGTCCCATTACGCTCGAGGCGAAGTCCTCCCACGCCCGCCAGTTATCAGCCGACTGGAGCATTGTCGTCACCACCGCATCCACCTCCAGGCGACTGACCCCGAGAGCAGCCACAAGTGACGCCCTCTCAGTCGCCCAGGCCGGACACGCTAGCATCGTATGCTCGGCGTCGTCTTCTGTTGCATCGCAGTGCCAGCAGGCTGCGGCTGCTTCTTTGCCTATCCTTTGCAGGAAGTTTCCGAAGCAGCCGTGTCCACTCAGCAGCTGGGTGAGCCGGTAGCTCAGACCACCATGCTTCCTTTGGCACCAGGTCCTCAGGTCGCCGATAAGTCTGCGCGTCCAGCGTCCACCAACTGCCGTGTCCCAGCGTTGCTGCCACTGCGAGTATATCGCGTCTCGAGAGGGGTCTTCTAGACCGTCTCTCTTCCGCTCTCTTCTCTCCTGACGTTCTCGCGCCAGGAGGTGAATTGGAGGTGAAGAAGATAGCACCAGCGCTGCGTCCTCGGAGATCGTGCGATACCCAGAGATGACCCTGAGTGCACTCCTCCTCTGCACACTTGCCATCTTCTTCCTGTAGTGCTCAACCTCGAGCGACTTCGCCCAGATGGGTGCCCCATACAAAAGCGTCGAGTGCACCACCTCGTGCAAAAGTCTCCTTCTGCTCGATTTGGGCCCGCCGACGTTCGGCATGATTCTACCCAGCTGTTGCGCCACCACGCTTGCCTTCGCCGCCGCTAGCTCGATGTGTTCTCTGAAACAGAGTCGACGATCAAGTTGGACACCGAGGTACCGCAGGGATTTAACCAGCGGCACCTCAAAGCCCCCCAGCGTCAGTTTTGGCAGCGCGGGTCGTCGCTTTCGGCTGAACAATACTGCCTCCGTCTTGTGGACTGCAAGTTCCAAGCCGGAACGGTCCAGCCACCGCTTCACCCTGCGGAGGGCCTCATTCCCCGCGACAGTGATCTCACCGCAAGTCTTGCCGGTGATCATCACAGCGATGTCGTCCGCGAAAGCAACGACGCTAGCACCCGCCGGTAGCTCGGTTCGCAGCAAACCATCGTACATGACGTTCCACAGGGTCGGTCCCAAGACCGATCCCTGGGGAACACCAGACGTCAGCTGTCGCGTTTCCAAGCCCCCGTTGGCACCACATCGATACTCCAGCACACGGCCATCGAAGTAATCCTCCAGCATGGCCATGAGGTACTCCGGGACCCGGAAGCTTTCTCTCAGCTCTCTGAGGATTAAATCCCATCGAGCCGAGTTGAAAGCGTTCCGGATATCCAGAGTCACCAACATGACCTGCCGGTGTCTCTTCACCGACCCCTCCCACGCAGTCCGAACGGTGTCCACCACGCGTTCCACGGCGTCCAGGGTTGATCGTCCCGGCCTGAAGCCGTACTGGTGCTCGGAGAGTCCCCCGTCCTCGGATTCGAGGATCAGGAGAAGCCTTCCAACCATGAGTCTCTCCAGGAGCTTCCCATAGCCGTCGAGCATGCACAAAGGCCTAAAAGATGAGGGTCCATCGGCGACAGCCTTTTTTGAGACGAGGACTAGCCTCTGCCTCTTCCAGGCGTCGCCAAAATTACCCTCCTCCAAACAGGTATTGTACACATTCAGCAGCACATCAGGAAACTTCCTAGCCACTACCAGTACGACTTCGTTCGGGACGTTGTCCGGTCCAGGTGCCTTCCCGGTTTTGATCCTGGCAGACGCTGCGTCAAGCTCAGCTTGGGAGAAGGGTTCGAAGTCCGCTCCCGGGGGAGCAGGGCCTCTTGCCGCCCTCCGGTCATGCGCAGGAAAGAGAGCATCTATGACGCTCGTAAGGTTCTGGGGGTCCATGAGAAACGGATCTTGATCTCTACCCCGTAGTTTCTGTCGCACAATCTTGTACGGCAGTCCCCAGGGGTCGTGATTCACCGTCTCACACAGTTCTTCCCAGCACCTTTCCTTGCTGCGCATGATGGCCAGCTTAAGCTCTCGGCGAGCGTCCCGGTACCGTTGAAGGGCACTGTCGTAGGTATCCCCCGATGTCCTTGCCCGCTGGGCGGCCCGGCGTCTGGCAAGACACGTCGCGCGAAGACTGGCTATGGTGTCTGACCACCAATAGGCCTGCCCCCTCGCGGGATGCTTCGTGCGCCGGACCATTGCCGCGTCGCAGGCGCGCGTGGTGAGATCGCCAAGGCTCCTCACCTTGCTCGCCGCGCCATCAGCGTCCTCAACCGACGTCTTCAGGTTTTCCACCATGACCTCCAGTGTCTCTTGATCCAGAGATCGGAGGCTCCAGCCGCCTATGGTGAAGTTACCGGGTCGTCCTGATCGGGGTCCCCTCTCCAGCGAAAAAGACACGTACTGGTGATCGCTGTGCGTGTAGTCATTGAGTACACGCCAGCGCTTCACCTGCCCGATTATTTCCTCGCTGGCGAAGGTTACGTCGACAACTGAACCCGTGACTCCCCTGCGGAACGTGAACTCCGTGCCCACATTTGCAATGTGCAAATGCAGGCTCGCAGCCACATCACCCAGGATGGAGCCCCGTCTGTTGGTTGTCGCCGAGCCCCACTCAGTCGACCAGGCATTAAAATCACCGGCCATGATTATCGGCAACGTGGACGTCCTGACGTCGGTTTCCAGGTCGTGGAGATCGTCGAGGAACCGCTGCAGAGAGACATTTGGGGAGAAGTAGCAGCTGTACATCCTACAGCCTGCTACCTCAATCCAGGTCCATCCCCTGCTGGCATTTCGATTGCGTCCTGAGACGACCGCCCCCTGCGCCGGAAGAAAAATAGCCGCCACTCCGTCGCCGTCACAGTACCAGCGACTGTTACAGTCACGGTACTGCTCCGACACCAGAACAACATCGACCTTCTTCTCCGACGCTACCTGCTGCATCAGGTCCTGGGCCACTTGACAGTGACCCAGGTTGATTTGCAGGATATTTAGCGCGGTCATCTCCGGAGGCATCGCTTGACAGCAGCGCACTGCGCACTACCGCACCAATGTGCGGACGGCAGTTTTTGCTTTTTACAGGGTGCACAGCACAGCGGGCTTTTGCAACCCGCTGAGTTGTGCCCCTCCTCACCACATCGCCTGCACAGGCCTGCGCTCCCGGGCTCCCGCACGTCGCATTTAGCTGCGACGTGAGAGAACCCAAGACAGCGGAAGCACTGCTTGACCTCCACCTTCTGCCGGATTCGGCATCGGAGGAGGCCAATTGTCAGGCGACCGGTTTGAATCAGGTCATCTGCACTCCTCGTCCACGGCACCCTCGCCGTGCACGCAGCTGACCTGTCCTGTCTTGTTCTCAGTGGGAAAACCTCGATTTGTTCGAGGCTCTCCCCCAGGGCCCGAGACAGGGCTTCTTTAAGGTCCTTGACCTCTACACCCTCGTAGAGGTCCTTGACATAGATGGTCTTTTTAGGGACCCATCTTTTAACTTTCATAGAGGGTCCTGCCATCCTTTCGAGAAGTTTCTCCAGAGCAGGTCCCCTGGAGTCTCCCCTCGTCAGGCGTAGCTGCAGGGACCCATTGGCACCTTTCCTGATGCCCTGGATCCCTGGCAGACCCTCTCGTTCGGACTTGCTGGTTATTCCAACAAGTCCTTTTAGTACCCCTGCAAATGTAGGCGGCTCGTCTGCCCTGCCGACTGGAGTGACGGTCAGCATTTCAAGTGGCTTCGACTGCCTTTTGACGGCAGTCGAAGTCACCGGGGCCTTTCTCATCTTTTTGTGGGTGACCACGGTCCATCCCGTAGCCACCTCGTCCACCCGTTCCTTTGGACCGGGAATATGTCTCTGCAGCAGCTCCTCCCGCTGCCTTCCTCGTTTTTGCGGCCGGAGTTGCGGCTGCTGCTGCTGGGGCTGAGATTGCCACCGCGGCTGCTGCCGTTGTTGCAGTTGCTGCCGTTGTTGCGGCTGCTGCCGTTGTTGCGGCTGCTGCCGTTGTTGCGGCTGCTGCCGTTGTTGCGGCTGCTGCCGTTGTTGCGGCTGCTGCCGTTGTTGCGGCTGCTGTTTTTGTTGCGGCTGCTGCCGTTGCTTGCGCTGCCACCCCAGCTCCGGGTCTTGTACGCTGAGGCACTTTGACGACAGTGGTGTCATCGCCGTGCCCTCAGTCTTGGTGCTTCGGTTGTCCGTTTGGCAATGGACGCTGACGGTTTTTCCGTCATTAAGGCAGTCCATTACCTCCATTGCTATTGTCAGAGCGGCCTGAATTCCTTGTTTTAATGGGACGTGGACATTTGTCCTACGCGAGATGAAATTATTCAGGCCCTCGAGAGTGTCCAGCAACACTCCCATCCTTATCTCAAAGAAACGATTTTTGCCCCCCCCAGAATCCGTGGGGCAGCCCGACGATTGCGCGTCGGGAGGGGATTCTCCGCCGCCAGTGGCAACGGTACCCCCCTGAGGTACATGTTTTGAAATCGTACTGTCCATTTATTATCAGTATTTAATATAATAATAAATAAATATAATACATAGATACATACATACAGATACGCGGTTCGCTTTAGTTAACTTTGCTCTGCCGGCGCCTACCTACTCTAACCCCACCCGGGGAGCGCGCCTATCTAAGTACCACCCACTAGATTGTCGGCAGACCAAAGCCCCGACACTTGTCCGATTATGAGGAAAAGCATCGAGAAGCCCCCAAGCCACGACAAGGCCCGAACCATGATGGGGGAACCTAACCTAACCTAACCTAACCTAACCTAACCTAACCTAACCTAACCTAACCTAACCTTTTTTTTTTTTTTTTTTTTTAACCTAACCTAACCTAACCTAACCTAACCTAACCTAACCTAACCTAACCTAACCTAACCTTTTTTTTTTTTTTTTTTTTTTTTTTTTTTTTTTTCCTCGGGGGAAAGGAGGAGTGAATCTTCAAAAAGACACCCCCTGGCCCGTACCAGAGAGCGTGCCAGGTTTGTCAACTGACTAAACACTCCCCCCGAAGCAACTTCACCACACCTCGGAAAGCAGAATTAACCAAAACATCGAGGTGTGGCTTATCTTACCTTAAGGGTATACTACAAAGTCGGGTTACGCGATCTCTGGATTGGGGCGCCTCCGCCTCTCACGCTCGGCCTCCTCCTTCACGCCAATAACAACCGTGTCCGCTCAGCAGCTGCGTGAGCCGGAAGCTCAGATCGCCATGTTTCCTCAAGCACCAGGGCCCAAGGTCACCGACAAGCCTGTTCGTCCAGCGTCCCTTGGCTGCCGAACTCCAGCGATCCTGCCACTTCGACATCGTCAAGGCCCTATGCTGCGGTCCCTTACCTGAATCGTACACCGCTTTGCGCTCCAGCGCCAGCAGGTCTACGGGCGGAGAAGAAGCCAGCACCAAAGCCGCGTCGGCGGAAATGGTGCGGTAGCCGGAGATCACTCGCAGCGCGCTTCTTCTCTGAACGGCAGCCATCTTCTTCCTGTGCTGTTCTACCTCCAGTGACTTCGCCCAGACGGGTGCCCCATACAGAAGTATGGAGTGAACGGTCGTTCACTCCATAGGTCTCATGCAAGAGTTTCCTCCTACATGATTTCGGTCCACCCACATTCGGCATGAGCCTTCCCGGCTGAATCGCCACTCCACTTGCCTTGACGGCCGCCAGCTCGATGTGTTCTCCGAAGCGAAGACCACGATCGAGTTGGATCCCCAGGTACCGCAGCGATTTCGCTAGCGGCACCTCAAAACCCTCCAGCAGCAGCCGAGGCAGAAGAGGTCGCCGCTTTCGGCAGAACAGCACCGCCTCGGTCTTCTGGACTGCGAGCTGCAGTCCGGCTCGGTCGAGCCATCTCTTGACCCGGCGAAGCGCCTCGTTCCCTGAAATTTCAAGATCACGGGAGGTCTTCCCCTCGATCACTACCGCGATGTCGTCCGCGAAAGCAACAAGACTCGACCCCTCCGGCATGTCAGTCCGCAACAGTCCATCGTACAGGGCATTCCACAGGGTGGGTCCTAAGACCGATCCCTGCGGGACGCCCGACGACACCCGTCGCTTCTCTTCCACGCCAGAAGGGCCGTGACGATACTCCAGCGTCCGGCCATCGAAATAGTTTTCGAGCATTGCCATCAGATAGTCTGGTACCCGGAAGTCCTCTCTCAACGCTCTGAGAACAAGTTCCCATCGCGCGGAGTTGAAGGCGTTCTTGATATCCAGCGCTATCATGACGACCCGTCGGTGACTCTTCACCGTGCCCTCCCACGCCCTTCGGATCACACTTACCACGTGACCGACGGCGTCCACCGTAGATCGGCCCCGCCTGAAGCCGTACTGTCGGTCGGAGAGCCCCCGCTCCGGATCCTCCAGGATGAGCTGTAGTCTCCCGAGCAGGAGGCGCTCAAGGAGCTTCCCGAAGCCGTCCAGCATGCACAACGGCCTAAAGGAAGAGGGTCCGTCCGCGACCGCCTTTTTGAGAATGAGGACTAGCCTCTGTCTCTTCCAGGAGGCGCCGACTAGGCCCTCTTCCAGGCACTTGTTGTACACGTCGAGCAGCACTTCCGGAAACCCCCGGGCCACCAACAGCACGATCTCATTTGGGACCTCGTCAAGTCCAGGGGCCTTACCTGTACCTACCTTCCTCGCGGCAGCCTCAAGCTCCTCAGCCGTGAATGGCTGGAGATCGGGCGCAGGTGAAGTAGAACGCACAGTTCTCGGCCGGTCGTCGTGGCGCGGGAAGAGGCCATCAATTACAGCGGTCAGGTTCCGGGGATCGCTGAGGTAAGGGTCCAGATCACGTCCCCTCAGTCTCTGTCGCACAATTTTGTACGGCAGACCCCAGGGGTCCCGATCCACCTCCTCACACAGCTCCCCCCAGCACCTTTCCTTACTGCGCTTGATGGCGCTCTTCAGGGCCCTCTTCGTCGTCCTGAAATCCTCCACTGCCTGGAGGCTCGTCCAGCCCGAGCGCTGAGCACGACGCCGCGAAGCCAAGCATGACCGACGCAGGCCGGCAATCTCCTCAGTCCACCAATAAACATTTCGCCTGAGGGAGTGCCCACCGCGCCGGACCATGGAGGCGTCGCAGGCCCGCTCCACCACCACGCTCAGGCTACTTACCTTTTGTTCCGCCCCGGTCGCCGCCGCGATCTCTCGGCTGCCATCCTCGATGACGGTGAGCAGGGATTCGGGGTCGAGGGAGCGGAGGCTCCATCCCGTAGCGGCGGCCCTCAAGCCGGGGGCGACGGCCCGCAGCCCTATCGCCAGAGTGAAGGTCACGTACTGGTGATCACTTTGCGTGTGTTCTGGGAGCACACGCCAGTTCTTCACCCGTCCGATCATTCCTTCATCAGCGAAGGTTACGTCGATGACAGAACCCGTGGCGCCTCTGCGGAAGGTGAACTCCCCACCGACATTTGCAGGCAGCAAATGTAGGCACGAAGCCACCTCACACAGGAGAGCACCCCGTCGGTTCGTCACCGGCGAGCCCCAGTCCGTCGCCCAGGCGTTGAAGTCGCCCGCCAGCACCACAGGCACCGACGCCGTCCGGACATCCTCCTCGAGGCGTCGCAGGTCCTCCTCGAACTGCTCAATCGGATGGTTGGGGGAGAAATAGCAGCTGTAGATTCTACAGCCTGCCACCTCCACCCAAGTCCACCCGCGAGCAGCGGGGGCAGGAGCACTCCTGGTGACGCACAAGCTCGTAGAGGGGAAGAAGATGGCCGCCGTCCCGGCGCCGTCACAGTACCAGCGACTGGAACAGTCACGATACTGCTCTGACACCAGGACGACGTCCACCCCCCTCTCTCGCACCACCTGAAACATAAGATCCTGGGCCGCTTGGCAGTGGCCCAGGTTTATTTGGATTACTTTAATTTCAGACATCTTTGAAAAGCCTCGCATTGTGAACTTCCACACCAGTGCGTGGCCCTATGACCCGCCCTCGAGCAGGGTGCGCAGTGCAATGCGGCACTACACCCTGCCGCCGCATGCCCCTCCGCTCCGCAGCGCCTGCAGAGCCTTTCGCTCCCGGGCCCCACAACACTGCACCGGGATGCAATGTGGGAGAACCCAAGGCAGCGGAAGCACTGCCTCACGTCCACCCTCGGACGCAAGCGGCATCGGAGGAGCCCGATTTCTAGATGCCCCTCCCGAATGAGGGCATCTGTCCTCGTTGTCCACGGCACCCTCGCCGTGCACAGGTAGGACCCCCACTGGGTCGGTCTCAGGGGAAGGACCTCGACTTCACCGACGTCCCCCCCCAGAGCCCGGCCCAGGGCGGCCCTCACTTCCCCGACCTCTACACCCTCGTAGAGGTCCTTGATGGTGACTGTCCTTTTTGGGGACAGCCTCTTAACCACCAAGTCAGGCCCAGCGACTTCGGCCAGTAGTCTCTCCAGAGCCGGCCCCCGGGTCTCACCCTTGGCCAGGCGAATCTGAAGCGAGCCGCCGGCACCCTTTCGGATGCCGTGCACCACTGGCAGGCCTGAGTCTTCCTTCCCCCCCGCAGAAGCCAAGCTTCTGAGGACCCTCGCGTATGAGGGCGGGTCGTCCGACTTAGTGGCCGGGGAGATGGTAATATTCTCCGCCGGCCTTGATAATCGTTTTTGGTTATCACCAGCTTTTTTATTCTTACTCTTTACCAGGGTCCATTGTCCTTGTTGCTGCTGCTGTTGTTTCTGCCGCTGCTGCGTCTGTTGTTGCTGCCGCCGCTGCTGCTGCTGCTGCTTTTGCTGCTGCTGCTGCTGCTGCTGCTGCCGTTGCTGCTGTTTCTGCTGCTGCTGCGGTCGTTGCCTCTGTGAGTGGTTGATGGGCGGCCGCTGCTCTTGCTGCGAATCCTCGCTTTCTGGAGGCTTCTTTAGCCTCTTCTTCTTTGGCCGCTTCTTTGGCGGCTCTTGTCGCTTCAGCGGCTCTTGCCGCTTTGGTGATTCCGTCCGCTTTGACGGCTCCTTGCCTCTTTCTTTCATCGGCGAGGTCTGGCAGTCACCGTCCCGAACATCGCGGATCAGGTCCACGAGGCTGTCCAGGACCGCCTGCAACTCATTGCTCGCCGTCCCCACTCCTATCTTAATCGGTACATGCACGTTGGTTCGTGTCCCGATAAACTCCTCGACCTTTCGCAGGCCCGTCAACGTCTTGTTAAGTTTTTTAATAATTTCTTCCATTTCAATCCCACGAGTAGCTAGGGAAATACACGTCCAGCCGACCAGAGCCCCGCTTGGCCGGCTAAGCCTGAATACTTGGAGGTTTAGGCAGGTACCTCCAAGGGAACGTTCACGACTGCATTGATGCATGCATTATTAGTGCATGATCATTTAACGTCACTGCAGCCACACACCCATCGGCACGTTGCCTCTACACCTTGGGTTTTGACGGGTTCGCTTTAGTTAAGTCTGCCGACGCCTATCCTACCACCCACCCAGGATACGCGCCTATCTAAGTACCACCCACTAGATTTTTTCGGCAGACCGTAAGCCCCCTAGCCACAACAAGGCCCGAACCATGAAGGGGGAACCTTTTTTTTTTTTTTTTTTTTTTTTTTTCGCGTTGGAAGAAGGAAAATCTTTTATAAGACGCCAAGTGACAGCCGGTCACTAGATTGGCAGTGTGGGACTCTCCCTGCTGCGGGCCTACCCACTAAAAACCTCTCCCGTGCAAGCATCTACCACACTCCGGACCTACCAATGAAGTATTACGCTGGGAGTGTGGTAATGGTTTATACGCTGATGGCGTCTACTCTACTCGCTGTGGCAACGCTCATTGCGTTACCAACTACACCGCGTTACGTGACGCCTTTCAGTCGGCTTCTACGGCGGCCGCGGGCCGTCTTCTCCTCTCGCGCTCGGCGTCCTCCTTCTGTCCCATTACGCTCGAGGCGAAGTCCTCCCACGCCCGCCAGTTATCAGCCGACCGGAGCATTGTCGTCACCACCGTATCCACCTCCAGGTGATCGACCCCGAGGGCAGCCACAAGTGACGCCCTCTCAGTCGCCCAGGCCGGACACGCTAGCATCGTATGCTCGGCGTCGTCTTCTGTTGCATCGCAGTGCCAGCAGGCTGCGGCTGCTTCTTTGCCTATCCTTTGCAGGAAGTTTCCGAAGCAGCCGTGTCCACTCAGCAGCTGGGTGAGCCGGTAGCTCAGACCACCATGCTTCCTTTGGCACCAGGTCCTCAGGTCGCTGATAAGTCTTCGCGTCCAGCGTCCACCAACTGCCGTGTCCCAGCGTTGCTGCCACTGCGAGTATATCGCGTCTCGAGAGGGGTCTTCTAGACCGTCTCTCTTCCGCTCTCTTCTCTCCTGGCGTTCTCGCGCCAGGAGGTGAATCGGAGGCGAAGAAGATAGCACCAGCGCTGCGTCCTCGGAGATCGTGCGATACCCAGAGATAACCCTGAGTGCACTCCTCCTCTGCACACTTGCCATCTTCTTCCTGTAGTGCTCAACCTCAAGCGACTTCGCCCAGATGGGTGCCCCATACAAAAGCGTCGAGTGCACCACCTCGTGCAGGAGTCTCCTCCTGCTCGATTTGGGCCCGCCGACGTTCGGCATGAGCCTTCCCAGCTGTTGCGCCACCACGCTTGCCCTCGCCGCCGCCAGCTCGATATGTTCCCCGAAGCGGAGTCGATGATCGAGTTGGACACCGAGGTACCGCATAGATTTAACCAGCGGCACCTCGAAGCCCCCTAGCGTCAGCTTAGGCAGCGCAGGTCGTCGCCTTCGGCTGAACAGCACTGCCTCCGTCTTCTGGACTGCCAGCTCCAGTCCGGAGCTATCCAGCCAGCGTTTTACCCTACGGAGGGCCTCGTTCCCCGTAGCAGTGATCTCCTCGCAGGTTTTGCCGGTGATCATTACCGCGATGTCGTCCGCAAAAGCAACGACGCTTGCGTCCGCCGGCAGCTTCGTCCGCAACAAGCCGTCGTACATGACGTTCCACAGGGTTGGTCCTAAAACCGAGCCCTGAGGGACCCCAGACGTCAGCTGTCGCGTCTCGACGCTGCCTTCGGCACCGCATCGATATTCGAGCGTCCAACCATCAAAGTAGCTCTCCAGCAAGGCCATCAGGTACTCTGGGACCCGAAAGCTCTCCCTCAGCGCCCTGAGAGTTAAATCCCAGCGCGCCGAGTTGAAGGCATTCCGGACGTCCAGAGCCACAAGCATGACCTGCCGGTGCCTTTTCACCGACCCCTGCCAAGCCGTCCGTACCGTGTCCACTACGCGCTCCACAGCGTCCAGGGTGGAGCGTCCCGGTCTGAAGCCGTACTGGTGTTCGGAGAGCCCTCCATCCTCGGATTCGAGGATTGGGAGAAGCCTTCCAACCACCAGTCTCTCAAGAAGCTTCCCGTAGCCGGCAAGCATGCACAAGGGCCTAAAAGAGGAGGGCCTAACGGCGACAGCCTTTTTAGAGACAAGGACAAGCCTTTGCCTCTTCCAGGCGTCACCGAATCTACCCTCCTCCAGGCAGGCGTTGTACACGCTCAACAGCATATCGGGAAACTTCTTGGCAACCAACAGTACGACTTCGTTCGGGACATTGTCTGGTCCGGGCGCCCTTCCAGTTTTGATCCTGGCCGCCGCCGCATCGAGCTCAGCCCGGGAGAATGGTTCGAAGTCCGCTCCCAAAGGAGCGGGGCCTCTTACCACCCTCCGTTCATGCGCAGGAAAGAGAGCGTCTATTACGCTCGTGAGGTTCTGGGAGTCCATGAGAAACGGATCATGATCTCGTCCCCGTAGCTTCTGTCGTACAATCTTGTACGGCAGTCCCCAGGGGTCGTTATTCACCGATTCGCACAGTTCTTCCCAGCACCTCTCCTTGCTGCGCCTGATAGCTAGCTTAAGCTCTTTGCGGGCGGCCCGGTATCGCTGGTAAGCGCTGTCGTCTACGCCATCCGTCGCCCGTGCCCGTTGGGCAGCCCTGCGTCGGGCAAGGCACGCCGCGCGGAGGCGGGCTATGGTGTCTGTCCACCAATAGGCCGGCGCCCCCGCGCGGCGCCTCGAGCACCGAGCCATGGCCGCGTCGCAAGCGCGCCTGGTGAGGTCGTCAAGCCTCTCAACCCCGTCTGCCGCGCCGCCAGCATCCTCAACCGTCACCCTGAGGCTCTCCACCATGGCTTCTAGAGCCTCCTGATCCAGGGATCGAAGGCTCCAACCGCCAACAGCGGAGTTTCCCGGGCGACCCGACCGACCTGGCCGGGGTCCTCTCTCCAGTGAGAAAGACACGTACTGGTGATCGTTGTGCGTGTAATCATCGAGAACACGCCAGTTTTTCACCAGCCCGATTATTCCCTCGCTGGCGAATGTTACGTCAACGACTGAGCCCGTGGCTCCCCTGCGGAACGTAAGCTCCGAACCCACATTCGCAATGTGCAAATGCAAGCCCGCAGCCACATCACCCAGGATAGAGCCCCGCCTGTTAGTCGTTGACGAACCATGAAGGGGGAACCTAACCTAACCTAACCTAACCTAACCTAACCTAACCTAACCTAAGAAAGAAGAGAGCCCCCATGCGCCAGTACAATGTTGGGAGCCCATTTGAAAGGATCGCTATTGACATCGCTGGTCCATACCCGACTACCGAAGATGGCAACAAGTACATTCTGGTGGCCATGGACTATTTCAGTAAATGGGTAGAAGCATACGCTTTACCCAACCAAGAAGCAGTTACGGTAGCAGAAGCGCTGGTGACCCAACTGATAAGCCGATTTGGAGTACCACTGGAACTGCACTCTGATCAAGGGCGGAACTTTGAGGCCACAGTATTCCAGCAAATGTGCGACTTGCTGGGGATCAAGAAGACGAGAACCACAGCCCTGCATCCACAGTCTGATGGGATGGTAGAAAGGATGAACCGGACGGTTGGGAGATATTTGGCAAAGCATGTGTCAAGTCATCAGAGGGACTGGGACCGACATCTTCCCCTATTTCTTTTGGCTTATAGGTCTGCAGTTCACGAAACTACTGGCCAAACACCTGGGAGCATTCTTTTTGGGCGAGAACTGCGACTGCCATGTGACCTGAAGTTTGGGTGCCGACCGACTGAGGATCTTGCAGGAGAGGACTACGTCTCGGATCTCCGCAGGCGACTAGATGGTGCCCACGAGCAAGTGCGAGCAAACATCCGTGAGGCAAGTGGTCGGATGAAAGAGCGATACGACATCCGGGCTGAGGACGGTGGATACCAAGCTGGGGATTTAGTATGGCTGTTTGACCCAAAAAGGCGCCGAGGATACTCTCCAAAACTACAACGCTCATGGGATGGGCCGTATGAGGTCGTAAAACGCATCAATGACATCATCTACAAGATAAGGAAAGAGCCAAGCGGAAAACCACGGATTTTCCATTTTAACCGCCTCACACCATATCTGGGAAACAACCACGATGACAGCCCGGAGCAAAGAGCACGAAGGTGTGCCGGATTTAAGGGAGCAGCCACTTTTGATGATTTTTGGGTTGAAGCACAAGATGGGCGAAAAATTCGGCATGACATTACCAAAGAAGTCCAACAGGATCTCATTGCTGTACCATCTAACTACGCCATGGCTTGTTGCACGGCTGAAGACCTGGACATGTCTCGCGGGGTTGCTGGAGCATTCCGTGATAAGTTCGGCAAGGTAACAACACCGGTGGAGTCGGGGCCTATTGCAGGGAGAGCATTACGACTACCTGGTGAAGAGCGTCACGCATACTGCCTGGTGACAAGGATGACAGTTTCGGAGAAGACTGGTTATCAAGACCTGTGGGACAGCCTCGTGCATCTACGAGACTAACTGATGCAAGCCGGCATTTCCAAGCTGGCCGTACCAAAGATGGGTGGTGGACCAGCAGGACGAGACTGGAGGATCATCAGGAACATAATGGAAACAGTCTTCGAAAATACTGGCATCGAAATCCTGGTGTGCTGCGAGCAGCTGCAGAGAAGACACCCAGACGACCGGACGGTGGATTGTTACTTCTTCTCTAGAGCCGGATGCAGTCGAGGGACATCTTGCAGATACCGGCATGCTCCAGGTTCAAGACTGTTCCGGGACGGAACAGCCTAAGGAGGGGGCAATGTAACAATTATATAAAAGAAGGACACGCCTGAGCACAAGGCCAGGCTGGAGGGGATAACGATAGGCTGGCGCGAGCAGTCTTGCAAAGCACGCACACAGAGCAAGATCTAGTTACTAGGGCGACCAATATGGTTTAAAATAACTGTAATCTGTACGAAATAAATAAGTGTGTTAAAATAAATCTATTGTAACAAAGTCTGTGTAAATAAACTGTATGGCTAACTTGTGTTGAACTTGTGTTTTAATTAAGGACCCTCGGAAGAAACGTAACAATATCATTACATTTCGCTAAATTATAATTGTTTGTGTAGCATCAAATCAGTTGATTTTTTTACTTATAAATTTGACTTTTTTGTGAAAATCAGGTTTTTCAAAATTTTGTTTGGAAAAAATTGTCATTGAAAAAAGTTTTCTTTCAAAAAATGTTGACATAAGCAAAACCAAATTGATCATTGAGGAAAAACCTTCAGACTTGTAAAATGAACGCCAAGAGAATGTTAAATATTGAAGAAACCAAAAAAAAATGTATGGCAGCTACTCTTAAAACTTCATGTATTTTGTTGTACTTTTGAAAATATTTAAATCTGTTTTTGATTGGGAGACCAGCCAAATTTCAATGTTCCAACATTATGCATGCGCCCGTTGTGCTACCTGAAAGTTATTATTTTTAATTTTTTTCTATGTAGGTATTTACAAATTTTGTTTGAAGAATTTACTTTTTGCGAAAAAGTTTCTTAGAAAAGTTGTTAAAATTACTAAGACACATTACTGTTTCGAATAGGAAGTCTTTAAATTCAAAATGGCCGCCAGCGGCATGATTTTAATGTTCAGTTTGTATCGCAGGTATGCGAAATATGCACGTGACGTCATCCGGACCCTGACAGTTGTTTAGCCACTAAGACTTTATGGAGGTTTGCAAAATTTCAGCATCGTGCTGCGAACGGTCTGGGCGCCTATAATGGTACAAATATACAAACAAACAAACAAACACCAAAAATTCTGGATATGAGGTTTAGTCCAATCCGTCAATAGAAACACTTGTTGGAAAAACATTTTTGCAAATTCGAATAAAACAGACGCAAATACCCTCTCCTTTTTTATATATAAGATTTCAAAATCTACGCGGGCCGCAACACATCGCACGTTTAATAATAAAGAGAAATAACTCGAAAATTGGGAAAATCGAGATTTTGTAATAAAACGCAAGAACAATGCGAGAAGAATAGGTAGAATGCGACAGCCGTTCAATTTGGACGAATATGACCGAGATAAAACATCGGCCGCCTTTTTCATCCCATACAATTGTACTGGTTGTCTGAACTTCAAACGTGATTTCCCAACATTCATGTTTTTTGAGTTATTGCTCTTTATTATTAAACGTGCGACATACTGGTATAACCAAAAGATGGCATCGAGGGGAGGAGGGGGGGTAGACACGTAATTTTCAAAAGTTGCCTCCCTACAAAAAAAAAAAATTTCGTGCCTCCCTGTAAATAAAAAAATATAATATTTATATTAGGATGATTTATTTGGTGAGCGCTGCTTTTGTGTGTATCACACCTCAGGAGCCCTCTGCGAGCTTGGTCGTCGCTGTAGTAAGCGCCAATTCTCAAGCAAGACCCAGTTATTGTAAGGTTGGATGGACCTTTCAGTGACCGGTCTTTGGTAAAGGTTTATGAATTTTTCAACCCAGCGAAGAGCACATTTGGAAATATAAATGGTATATTTTGTGCTCCGCCGGGATTCGAATCCAGGATCTTCCATTTACGAGTCCGAAGTGTTTCCACTGGACTACGGACCAGTCCACGTTCTAGGTCCTACGAAATATAGCATGCCAGATTTTGTAAATCACGTCGGCGGGCCGCACAGAAAAGCTTGCCGGGCCGCATGCGGCCCGCGGACCGCAGGTTGAGTATGACTGTCTTAGACTATAATATATATAGGCAGTTGAAGTTATCACTCAAAAAAATGCTTGTACTTAAAACTTCAACGGATCATTTGAAGTGAACCATTGTTGCAGTTTTATGTTATTCTTTATATTGATTTTCGTTATACAACATAAACCATCTCACCGATTTGAAGACTTGATTTTTTGAAAAAAATTATAACTCACACGGACTTTGTGTTTTTTCTGAATCATTGTCGCAGATTTTTCGGCGATCTTCTCCCCTCAATCTAGCCCCGTGTGAAAAGATGAAGAAGAAGGTATTTCTCATTTCTCAAAATGTGTCTACTTACCATGGTGTTCCAGTTTCTCCTTTCTTTTCTTCCAGTACTTTTCTTATAGAAATTCCTTGACTAATAGGTTGGTATGAGGCTGAACGGCCATGCTGTAAATAAACTTTTGCCAATGACACCTCGTTTAAGAGGGTGCTAGGAAATTTCTCGAAAACACAGTTTTTGACGTGGTTTTTTTTTCAATAAATATGGACAAATATAAAATTTTGATAACTTTAATTGTTAGTTAAACATTTCATTTGCAATATGCATCAAATAATATATGTCTATAAACGCTTTTATTACTTGAAAAAATAAAAATTACCAACACCTTCTTGCGGTAAGTGGAAAACATACAATTTTTGAACCAGTTTTTCTGTAAATTGGTGGTATTTTGAAATCTGAAAAAAAAATACAAATATACTTTATATCCTGTTTTAGTTCGTGGTGTAATTTAAAATGTGATTGAGATGAAGAAAACTGAATTAAAAAAAAAAATCTAGAAGCAAAAACTGACAAAAAAGTGTACATTGTATCTTCGAATAAAATCTCAAAAAATGGTTATTTGTACCCAGTTATTTTCAAATATTGAACAATATAATCTTGAGCTTAGTTTTAATTTTTTTCAAATTTTTTATCTCATAAGATCTATTTGTTATTATTATTTTACAAATGGCTTTTAAATGCGAGATTCCCGGGGTAAAACCGCAGTCGGGCGCCAACGCTCACAGAGGACGGGACCTGCGTCACTTTTTTTTTTAGCTAAAACTCTGTCATAAAAAACTTTTGTTTCGTCGGCAAGTGATATGCAACATTTTCAAAGCGAGTACTTTTTACGATTTTCCATGTTACATTTTTACAAAAATATTATTTTTTGCAATCAACAATTTCTTAATAATACATTCCTTGACTTATAGGTTGGTATGAAGCTGACCACCCATACTGTACAAAGATGGTTCACTTTGCTAATGTCACCCCTGCTTCTGGGAAGGTCGGCAAAAGTTGCAGGGCTTATGCTCAACTTCTATGTGTGTGCTTGTGGGAATGCATTTAATATGAATCTGAAATGATATATATCTTTGCAACTTTAATTTAGATTAAGACTTTGATACTTAACTTAGAAATTTATCATTACTATTTTAGAAATAATCGGTCGACATTTTTCATCCTGCGGATCTTACGCAAAAAATAAAATAATTCTAGTCATCAAGAAAGCGAAATTGCGAGAAAGTAAATGCAATTTTACAGTATGTGAAAAACTAAATATTTACTAAGAAATACTGCGTGTATGCACTATATTGACCACTATTTTCAGAAAATTCCTTGGAACCTTCACATATCCATAACATATTATGTAGTTACGCTTACGAGTAACTAAAAACTTGTTTTTTTTTTATTTAATGTTTTTCAAAGTTCTAATGAATTAATAAAGTGGAAATACACAAACCATTACCAAGACCCGTCACCAAAGTTCATCCAGCCCTACAGCAACTTGGTCTTGATTGAGAATCGACGCTTTCTTTTGCGACGACCAAGCTCGCTGGGGGCTCTTGGGGTGTGATTTACACAAAAACAGCGCTCGCAAAAATCATCCTGATATTATTATTACTAAAAATATAATTTGCGAAACTATTGATTTATTGTTGAACATTTTTAGTTTTGATATTGAAGGATGGAAAAGGTTGAGTCTATCTGACCGGCATAAAAAAATAGCTGCCAAAAAGTGTACTGCAAGCATAATAAGAGTAATAACATAGAGGAGCGGAAACTAACGCGCTGATTTGATACATACTGCAGTTGTCATAAGAATAAAATTCTTCACAATCTGAGCTAAGAATAAGCGTAAAATTCGTAATGTGAGAGTTGTTTTAAATATTTTTGAAATCAATTTCCTGTTTTCATAAGACACATTGGTCCAGTACACATGCAAAAATTGCTCATGTAAAATTAGCTTAATGGTCTCTACGGCAAACAAGAACAAAGGCAGCGACATGCTACCACTTGCGTTTCTCTCCTTTCACACGTTGCAGTGGTTATAATGAAATGAGTGATAAAGTTAAAATATGAAATATGAAATATTGCCACGACTTTGGCGATCACAATATTTATAACGTGTGTTATCTGTCAACTCTAGTTATTTCCGGTCTAGTCGGCAGCCGTTATTTGAAATGGCACCAACATTCAAGATTTTTTTTTCGTTGTGCCGAGTTTTTTGTACACATGGAAATGCAACTGTGAAGTTCTTTGTTATTTTTTTTACTAATGAAATGCAACTGTGAAGTTCTTTGTTATTTTTATTACTAATGACCATTTTCGTAAGTAAGTTGAGACATATATATATATGTCTTTTTTGATTAAAATAATTTCTAGTCCACAGATATTATAAGTTAATATACGTACCTTTCAAAAACTACAAAGGAAGAGCTCCGAGCTCGCGGCTGTGGCATAGATAGGTATTAAGCGAACGCAGATTTTAAAATTAAAAATATTCGAGAGCGCTCTTAAGGAAGAGTCGATTACACATTAAGGAGGGCCACTGATGTATGGGAAAAAAATAATTAAGCTGAATTTTAATCTAAGAGTGAAATTATGTTGCTAAATGACGTAATTTTATTGTACAGAAAGTTTCATTAGAATTAAACAACAACTTTTGTCTCCAAATCGACATTGAAATGATGAGAAATTGAAATAAAACACAAAAAAAATATTTTTACATACTGACTTTAAACCCGATTTTTGAATTTTATTTCTCATGTAAAACAAATGTTTAAGGTATAAAATAACACATTTGAGAGAAAAAAGTAAATTACAGAAAGTAAAATTTTGTTATTGATAACGTAAAAAATCTGTTTTCTTTTCGAATTTTGGCCTGACACTGCGAGACGTTATTTTAGGTAAAATATTTTTTTCTAATGTTGATTTAAAAAAAACGTTGCAGAGACTTTTGTGCTGTTCTTCAAAGACATTTTGCAAGTTTTCGTATGATAAACGCAGATGAGATAAATCCATTTGCCCACCGTGTGCTGTGAAAAAAAATGAGATCTCCATCAGATGTCTTTTGAGATGTTAGTGGTTCAGATGTATTTTTCTGCCAATTAGTAATACCACAGTAAGTTGCAACTTGCAACAACAAAGTTAATTCATGGAACTTGTAAGAGTCAATTTTCCCACCTTGCATGATAATAATTTTTAGAATCTTACGTGTATCTGCGAGGAGTTCACTTAGGTGTTTGTGAAGATTCGTAACTTCGCTATCAGTAAATTTTCTGAATGAGCAAAGCAACTATTTTTTCACTTGGCGCAATCAATTATCATTTTAGGTTCTCCTGATGAATATTTTTAATTTAAATAAACTTCGATAAATGTCGGAAACCATCTTTGCAATAGGATAGCACTTACAAATATCATAAATGTAACTGAACATAGTCAAACTGAAAAGTAATCATTCTTTTTGAGTATATGTATGTACCTTAAGAAGGTTACTGCTTAAAAAATAAGACATATTATTATAAATCAAGCTAAATCGTATGCTTGAACAACATAATTAGCCAAATTAATAAGTTTTTTAAGGGATCCTAAGCTCTATATAGCTCGCGGAATCCACCAAGCATAGGATTTTTTTCCTGGAGTTTTATAGGCTAAGTTTATGTTTTCTAAGACAAACTTGTATAGATATAATTGATCTGTACTTAAATCTTGTGCGAATAAATCATAATGGGTATTAAAGGTTTTTTTTGAAAACTAATTGAATGTTTCACATTTGATACCATGCAGAACTTCTGAAGTTATGAGTGCTGCCACTTTTCCCAAAACTCAATACCTGTAGAAAGTTTTTGCCAATGTAGAAACATCCAGTAAGCCTTTTTTGAAAAGTTGGCAATGCAGCTTTGGAAATGATTCTTGTGAGACTGGCTGTGGAGATATACATACTCAATGATGATGGTGTTTTATGTTATTTTAAGATTTAGGCGTGTTCTTTAACCATCAATGTATTTTGGTTCGATTATCTAAGCTTTTTTACGTAGATTCTTTTTTCTATGATTTCTTAGTTACTTTATAACGACTATGGCTGTACCTATTTCCAATAATCATTTTCCCTGATGTTTGCTAGTCAGTTAGGAAGCTTCACTCTTGTGCGAACACTATGAAATCTCTATGAAAGGCACATTGATTTATTTCTTTACATTTACAGGACAATAAATGTAAAACAGCACATTATTCATCATCTTGATCATAAGCTCAACAGTCTTGGGTGGGTTTTTTTAAACAATATCAGTTGTTTTTGGAGATTTTGGCGTTTTTTCGTGATTTTCAAAACATTTCTTGTCCAGTTGTGCAGTTACATTACTGCATTAAAAGATACATTTCATGACACTTCATGCTTTCTAAAAGAATAAAACAAATTTTACCAATCACAGGGCATTGAAATAAGTTTCGTATTCAACTCATAGTGACAACGCGCGGTCACAAATTCTTTGCAAAATAGTGAAATTCGACGCTCTCTCTACCCCTCCTACTGCTTATTTAGTGAAAAAATAACTTGTTTATTTGTACTATTGGTGCGCATTACTAAATTTTATGCACAAAAATATAGAAATTACCGTAAAATCTCAATTCCTTATTGTATTATTAGCCCTCATGAAAAATGATAAAAATGGCATTTTTTCGAAACTTTGAGGCCGATTTGGAGACAGATGATTAATACTTTTACGGAATTTTATTTTACACACGTAATTTGAACTTCTTTTGGCAACATATTCTTACTATTAGATTATTATTATCCAAAAAAAAAAAAATCGGCCCTCCTTATTACACATGCAACATGTGTAAGCGCTAACTCGACCGCTCCGCAGTCTAGTTGGTAGTTAATGCTTCAGGCTCGTGTTCCTTGACTTATAGGTGGTGGGCGGCTGTGGCTGACACTCATGCTGTAGAAAATGGTTCACTTTGCCAATGTCCTGTTTCAGGGAAGGACGGGAAAAGTTGCAGGGTGTATGTCCATTTGAGATTTGGATTTTTATATTGTAGGTTCACATGTGGCATGTGCAAGCGCGAACTTATACGTGTTTGCTTGTGAGAATGCATATAATGTGAATCCCCGCAATGTTACATTTTTTTGCAACTTAGATTATATTAGACTCGTCATCGGAAGGTCATGGATTTGATTCCCGGCAAAGCACAAAAATACATCATTTATATTTTTAAATATGCTCGGTCCGTAGTTCAGTGGTACCACTTGGGACTCTGAATGGGAAGGTTGTGTTTTCGATTCTCGACGGGGCACAAAAAATATCCCATTTTTATTTTTAAATTTGCTCTTCGCTGGGTTGAAAATTTCATAAAACCTTTACCAATGACCGGTCACCAAAAGTCCATCTAGCCTTACAGCAACTGGGTCTTGCTTGAGAATTGGCGCTTTGTAGCGACGACGATCAAGCTCGTAAAAAGGTCGATAGCTCAATTGGTAGAATGCTTGCATTCCATGCCGAGAGCAAGCGTTCGTTCTCAAAGGTTTACTCAGCCTTCACAAGAAATGAGAACCAGCCCCCCCGGGAGCTGGGAAACCTCCACTTCAACTGAAAGTGGGAGGCCGGCCCCCTTACCTGTACAAATAAATAGGCCCCGAAGCGCCACATGCGAACCCTTCGGGGATAACGCAGGCAAGAAGTTACACTATATCTGTAGTGTAGCTTAGTTTGCGTTGCTCTTCGGTGGGTTGAAAACTCATATTATTTTACCAAAGATCCATCCAGCCCAGAAATTGTATCTTACTTGAGAATCGGCTCTTTCTTGTGACGACCAAGCTCACAGAGGGCTCTTGATATGTAGTTCACACAAAAACAGCGCCCACCAAATGAATCCGTGAGCAGGCATTAAATATGAGCTTTAGATGTCAATATTTTATTATCTGTGCAACGTAGATTAAAGGGGAAACTAATAATGAAAAAAGAAAACACTTCATTATGTAGTTTTTAAACTTTATTGAGACAAATAACTTCTTACCCAAGATCCCGGTGATAGTGAAAGCTTACTCTCCACTCCACCTCAAACAATCCACAACTATGAAGCTGACAAGAAAACACTTACCTACATTTTAGTTTATGATTTTGAAATTTAAGTTGTTTTAAAAAAACTTCATGTTCCACCTATTTTTTCTCATTTTTATTAATTTTATTTATAATTACTTCAGTTTTAACTTTCCCGATGAACTGTTATGGGAAAACTAACATCATTCCCAACGTAAGGGCTCATTTGTGACTGTGATAAGTAGTCTTATTGCTTTACTTCTGGATTTGCTCCTATTTCTATTTTATTAAGTTTTAACCTTCACTTTCATGGTCAGGTGTTAGATGACAATTTTTCTTGGCTTAGACCATGTTCCATTTGCAGTAATTTTGTCTGCCAACGTTTCATTCCCTCGAGCGGGGAACATTTTCAAGGCTCGAAGCGACGGGGCACCTCTATACTCTACTAGTCAGTTGCCAAAAGCAAGCGGAATATAAAGGTGCCCCGTGGCTTGGAGCCTTGAAAAGGTGCCCCGCGGTTTGGAGCCTTGAAAAGGTGCCCCGTGGCTTGGAGCCTTGAAAAGGTGCCCCGTGGCTTTGAGCCTTGAAAAAGATCCCCCGTTCGAGGGACTGGAACACCGGCAAACAAAATTACTGTTTTTATTTATGTTTTCAGGTACTTGGTATGTCATTGTTTGGGGACAGAAAAATCACAAGGATATTTTTGTTTGAACACATTTCAGGCTTTGTGCTGCAATCAGGAGAGGAATAAAAAATGTGTTTTACTTTCACTATGATTTATTGACGAAGAAAAACCATTACACACAATGTTTAATCAATTAATAACAAGAAACCACAAAACTTATTTTATGTCCATTATTATTAATTTAAAGAGAAAAGCTTTTCAATATTATATTATAATTTCATCTCATAAGTTAGGTGAACTAAGCTATTTATCTTTTAACTTTTGAATTTAAGCATACAAATATGTGATTTTAAAATCTTTTTAGTACAAGTGGATTAAACTTATTTTAACATACAGTATTTTTTTCATTTCTTTTTTGTATTATGTTTGCTACCCTGCAAATGTCTATGCATGATTTAAGATGTGCTCGCTCACCACGGAGAGAACCTGGCGCCTCTAACGACACATCACTCGTCAGTTTACTATAGGGAATTCATTTCCTTAAAATGTCTTTAAAAACTTACATTTAATAAAAATAAAAATAAACAGTGCATTATTTTAATGAGAGCATAGTCAGTTGAATGCCGCGATACAATTGTGAGGTCAGCCCAGGTGGCTGGGTGGCGCATTACAACCGAGGGAAACTCGTGGGTTATGAAAATTAACACATTGCGGAACAACTCGGCTTTTAACAGCTTAACTATATTATTTAGTCTAATACACATTTGCACATTAACTTTTAAACCATTAAAATGTCCTTGGATATATTTGTTATTATATTTATCTCCATTAGCAGAAACAGCCAGTATTAGGGGGTTACTTAAACAAATTTAAATGATTTTGTTGGTTTAAAGCTCCGCATAGTCAGGATCTATGTTCACTTAAATGCTGATCATTTAACACCACAAGATCATCATAGTTTATGAAGTTATATCCCACAGTATTAGCTGGCATACATCGTGTTGGCAGACTTTTAGTTATGAGAAATAATCCCAGTTTTCTGTTTTTAAACTTTATTCATTTATGTTTACGTTTATACTTTGGCAAAGTTTTCAAGAAAACTGAGGTCATAACTTGTTTACAAAATTATTATTTAAGTCATAAAGTATACATTTGGATTTAAATTATTTTTGTAGTTTCATTTCCCAACATATTTTTTTGGTTTATTTTTACAACAAAAGCAATGAAAATATATATTATTGTGTACAACAAATGCACTTTGATGCATGGCCTTTTCAATTTTACACAAAAATGTGTCAGCTTTTTTTTAAGTAAAGTGTAAAGTGTTAGATTATAGATTATATAGTACAAGTCCACCTTATAATGCTATTTTTTTTTTTTTTTTGAATTTTTGATTTCTTTATTTTGTAAAATTAAGGATTTGTTGTTTGTATTTTTCTCTCAGTTAAATAAATAAAATAAATACTTCACTTTACTGTTTTAAATGACTTTCAAATGTTTATAAACTTTTGTAACGATTATGCTGAAAATATCAAGGAATAAGATGCAAAATGAAGAAGTGTGTGTGGATTTTACAATATATAAAAGTTTACTTAAATGATTTAAATAATTAAAAATAACAAACCAGAAAATACATTGATGGTCAATCTCTAAAAAACCAAAGGATTTTATTAAAATAAAGGGAAAATTAAATATCTTAATGGGCATCTGGAATAACAAAGATGTAAAGCGCTGGCTCGCCAATCACATTCCCATATACTTCGGCATTTCCATCAGGAAGTTCACACCGAGCAAGGCCATTTCAACTCCTTGCTCCGCAGATGGGGATTAGCTCCATCTGCAGGGTGTGACTGTCGGGCGGAGAACCAGACTGTCCGGCACATAGGGAAGAGTGCCCCATCAGAAGACACCCACCCTCCTGGCCTGGATGACCTCCACGAAGTCACACCAGAAGCAGGGAAATGGATGGAAGGCTTGGATCTTTGTCTCTGGCGCGGCCCAATGGCCAAGCCATTTATTGTGCTTGCCGGCCATACCCAAAGTAAAATAAGATCAGAATGTGGTCAAGACGCGGCTGAGAAAGTGGGCTGTGAGAGGGAAGGGGTCGGGGCAGGGGGACTTACGTGCTGCGGGAGCTGGGGGAGAGCCTGAGCTGCAGCTGGTCAGGGCCTGCCATGTCGGCCACTGGACGCGCGCGAGGCTCTCGAGGTATCTGCCACACAACAACTCACATGTAAGCAATCTCAACCTCGGAAATGTTAGAAGTCCTCATCATGAAAGCTCTATTATTTTTTTTATATTTTCCCCGCAACAGGACTTCCCAAGACTAATGTTGGCTCAGGAGCGTGAATCCCATACAAGCACATGCGTCTAATATGTAGGCAATATATGGTAAAAAAAACCATTTCAACTTGATATTCAGATTTAAAATTCAAAATTTAAGTTTGATTGGATCCATCGCACTTTAGTCAATTTCAAATGACTTATTAGAAAAGCATGGAAGAAAAGATTCAATGGGGAAAAAATATGTATTGTTTCTTTGGTTTTAAATGTATTTTTTTACTTTGTGCCTATATTTTTTAACTACTTTGTTGCCTCATTTTAAAAGGGAAGCCGATGGGAATCGAGTTGTATGGCACCCTTTGCCACTGATAACTATACCTGGTAACTTGGAGGGGCGCGTGTAGGGGCTGGAGCGGTAGCGAGAGTCCCTGGAGGCCGAGGGCGGGCGGCGCAGGGAGGCGTGGGACTCACTGCGCGACACTGACACTCCCTTATAGGAGCAGTGGTGGTGGTATTATAATAACAATACCTGGCTACTTGGAGGGGCGCATGTAGGGGCTGGAGCGGGTGGCGAGAGTCCCTGGAGGCCGAGGGCGGGCGGCGCAGGGAGGCGTGGGACTCACTGCGCGACACCTGACACTCCCTTATAGGAGCAGTGGTGGTGGTATTATAAAAACAATACCTGGCTACTTAGAGGGGCGCGTGTAGGGGCTGGAGCGGTAGCGAGAGTCCCTGGAGGCCGAGGGCGGGCGGCGCAGGGAGGCGTGGGACTCACTGCACGACACTGCCACTCCCTTATAGGAGCAGTGGTGGTGGTATTATAATAACAATACCTGGCTACTTGGAGGGGCGCATGTAGGGGCTGGAGCGGGTGGCGAGAGTCCCTGGAGGCCGAGGGCGGGCGGCGCAGGGAGGCGTGGGACTCACTGCGCGACACTGACACTCCCTTATAGGAGCAGTGGTGGTGGTATTATAATAACAATACCTGGCTACTTGGAGGGGCGCGTGTAGGGGCTGGAGCGGTAGCGAGAGTCCCTGGAGGCCGAGGGCGGGCGGCGCAGGGAGGCGTGGGACTCACTGCGCGACACTGACACTCCCTTGTAGGAGCGGTGGTGGTGGTGCGAGGACGAGGTGCTGCCTGCACACACACACACACACACTGTACTCAGGACACTCAACCACATGCTGATGAACATTTCTAACTTAATCTGGGATAAATCCAGTTAGATTCAGGCACCATGGGGAGTTGCTTCAGAAAAATAGCTCACTGCAAGGGCACTATTCAACTGTAACATAATGTCTTTAATCCCGACCTAAACGCACTTGCACTCTCTACGGCTCAAAGCTCATGGGGTAGGGCATTCGACAGCACAGGGCCAGCCATACAAAAGGCACGATCCAAGTACTTTGCTTTATTAGATTGTTTTGGAACAATAAATTAATTCATAGCAGAACTAACTGCAGATCTTAATGACCGCTGTTTACCCTCCACTGTGTCCATCACACTAAGTTCTGAATGTACCGCGGGGAGTTTATAGACAGTTAAACAGACCTCGCACTCAATCCTTTCCCCAATTTTAGCCCAGTGAAGCTGGTCTCTTGATGTAGGGACTATGGAATAAATATTACAGTTTTATGGAAGTACATGGAATAGTTATAATTCAGTTGTAATTTACACCTGCAGATGGGAGGCTTTACTTCCCCGAAACTAGAAGTGCATAGAACAAATAAAACTCATTGATTTTTTATTGAAATCCATGTACAAGTTGTTAAACAAGCAGCTGAAGGTGGTTAGGCGTAGTTACCTGCGTACTGGTGCTCGGAGGCGTGGTGGCGCGGGTAGTGGTAGGTCTCTGCCACGGCCGTGGACACCGCGGCCGGGCTGTAGTAGCCCTCGTGGTGCGCCGGGGGCTCCTCGTAGCCCGCGCTGTAGTGGGGCACGTGGTGCACCGCGTGGTAGGCCGGCTCCTCGCGCCGCACCGGCGAGCCCGCCTCATACCCATCCTCATACCTGCACACCACACACATACAGCGCCTGCCCTCACATCACCTCCTCCCCACAGTGGGCAGCCACGTGCTAACATCCACATGCATGCAACGCTGCTAGGCTACACACACATAGTGAAACTTCTTGACGTGTTCACCCCAAAGGGTTTCGCATGTGGCGAGTGAACCTTTTTCATTTTTACAGGTAAGGGGGCCGACCTTACTCCAACCACTTCAGTGGTTGCATCTCATGCCGAGAACTTGGGTTCAAATCCCACTGAGGGTGCCAGTATGATTTCCCGTTTCAATGGGTACCAGCCCCCTAAGGAGCTGGGAAACCCCCACTTTAATTGAAGTGGTTGGCATAAGGCCGGCCCCCTTACATGTAAAAATAAATAGGTTCCACTCGCCACATGCGAACCCTTCTGGGAAAATGCGGCAGGAAGTTACACTATATGTGTAGCTTAGAAGTGTAGCAGAATTAATCTTGAAGAAGAATTGTAATTTGTAAATAAATCAGGGCATTGTCTCCAATGTGACATTCCAATGCACGTCCAGCAGTGATTTCTGCATCACTACTTGTAATCTTTACTGTGCTGGAGTGTTGGGCTCTGCCAACACAACACCTGCTGTAGGTTTGTGTTGTTCTACCATTTTGTGAAATTACGACTCACAAATCCTCTGCTGGATTTGCTAATGTATCAAATTTCAAACTACCTAAAGTACCTGCCATCAACCACAACAATTTTTTCTTTAAATTCCAATTAATCAGACGGAGGACACATTGTAATACAGATTGTTCCAAGGGAGTTTTAGGCTTACACGGCCGACTGATGATGCTGGAGAGATGTTTTCGGGGATCTGTAGGCGTGGTCTGTTGGAGCTGGAGCTTCCGGATGTTTCCCCATGTCTACGATGGGATTCTTCATCATTTCAAACTGTAAGGTTTCAGTTTCATCAAGATCATCTTCATCATTTCACTTTCACGCTGAAGAAGCCCATCGTAGACATGGGCGAAACATCCGGAAGCTCCAGCGCCCAGACCACGGCAACAGGTCCGAGAAAATATCTCTCTAGCATCAGATTGTTCATGTTTAAATAACACATAAAAACTTGGTATTCAATATTGAAAAGTATACATAATGTGGAAACAAGTAGAGATAGGGAGTTAGCAGAGACATGCACATTTGGGGATACACAATACAGGAGAGAAGTTGATATATGATGAGTGTACTGTGGAGTGGGCCCCCTCTAACCGCAGCCTGTCCCTCCCACACACGTAGGCTCAACTCAACATCCCCACCAACAACTGGCAAGACCACTCAGGGCTCAGCACTGGGGAGGTGCTCCTGGCTCTGTTCCCACAATTCCATGTGATTCCAAACATCTACACAAAGATATATCCTGCAGGCAAAAATAAGGCGCTGTTTTTGTGTGTGTCACACCTCAAGTGGCAGTCTGTTCCACTCCACCGGTCCCGCAACACGGAAAGCACGGTCTCCGAAATTTGTGCGGATCTGACTGACGGGGCTGAACAAAATTAATTGCCCTATCGCCCGCAGATCTAATTGTCTGTCTCCTCACACCCATCGCAACAGGCGAAATCATGTCAGTCAGATAAGGTGGAGCCAAGCCATTGATGGCTTTGTACCATCAGACAAACACAGGAGACCACCTTCTCCGGGCACTCCCAGCTTGCCCTCCCTGTGAGGCATGTCTGTACAGGTAGCTGGGCGGAGTGTGTGGGGCTGCCTGTGTTGGAGTGGGCCCCTCCACGTGCACGCTGTGTCTCACCCGTAGGTCTCCTCCATGGCGGCCCGCGCCCTGTCCAGGATGCTCATGATCTTGGTCTTGGCGGGCATGACGCGCGGCGTGGGCAGCGGGCTGCGCGTGGGCCCCGCACCGCGCCCCCCCACCCCCCTGCACACACAGGCCCCGGGGGCCCACCATCAGTACAAGCACAACACTGCCCTACACCTCCCTCACCAACCACTTCCCCACAAGTGTAATATAATCTGACCATAATGTACTAAATAATCACTTATCTTCATAGCAGGGATGTTATAGATATCAGTATTCGTAACCAAAACTATTGTGTGTCCAAAATAATTAAATATCTGTACCCGAAATAAAAGTTTTGGATGATTTCAGATGGTGGCAGAATCTAAATGAAGCATGTTATAACCCCACTCGTCCCATGCAATACTTATTATTTCTATAGCTATTTGTATTTCTGTTGTCATAACAAGTTAGTCATTGTGAGATTATGTTACAGTTAGAACTACAATTAACTGAAAGCTTAATCCTTAATTGGTTTAATTTATGTTATTATTTGTACGTACCAGTGGCGAAGGGTGATTTGCCTCAGAAGGTAACTCGATGGAGAAAAAGAAAGCCATCGAGCATTAAAATTCCATGGGGAAAAATAAAATGTTATTTCTAAAAAATAGCTTGACTTTTGCAATTTACACTTAAAGTAAATAAAAGTGGCTTTGAAATACATATCTTTCAATTTTCATACAAAACGAGAAATCATCAAAAGAGGGAGTCTCTGAAATAAATGTACAATAAAACATATTTTATTAAAAATTTTAACATTAATAATGGTTAATATTTCAAAACATATATATATATTCATCAAGTATTTCATTTTATTTTATTAAAAAATATTGTGTATTTCAATAAATATGCAAACTTTTAAGATTTCTCACTGACGGCGCGCGTCTAGACTACAGAGTAACTTGATGTTATTCCGGCTTATCTTGATCATTATTAACGCGAGTCCGCCCGTGAACCGGCCCCTCCCCGCGCTTCCGACTTGTTCCCCTCTGATATCATAGTCTGTCGGAACTACAAGCCGGTGATCGCATCGGGAATCAAGACTCGGGAGCATACTCGGCAGTGTTCGTGAGTCTGCAGCTTTATTTTACACGATCCAATAAATTTCACGCGGTTTGAAAAAAAATTATTATTGGTTTATTATTACAAATTAAATAAGTTTTATACATTACTTTTTGCGTAATTTCAAAAGGAAAGCCGATGGGAATCGTGTTATTCGGACCCTTCGCCACTGGTACATACATACTTTCACAATTCCTAACAAATCCAATATGAACTGTATCTGACAGATTATCCAAAAGTAACAGATGTCTGAAATAAATCCAAAACATATCCAATATTTCATATCCACAACACCCCACTACAAAGTTTATTCTTGTAAATTACTGAAGTACAAACATCTTGACTTTAAGTTGATGTATCAATCTTCCTTGAATGGAGGAAGGCCCCCACACCATATTGCTCCACATTGAAGGAGAAGTGGAGGTGGAGACAGAGCCAGCTGCCGTTCTGCAGCACACCCTCCAAGGGTGGAAGTCTCCACGGCCATCGGTAGATCTTACCGTAACTATGTGAACACAGAACGGAATAAAACATGGCAGTGCCTGAACAGCTGATTGCTATTCCATACAAAATGGTTCAGCTGATGATATGCCGCCACGTTTTATTCCGCCCTATCTTCAAATAGATACGGGAAGATGTATAGCCGGTGGTTGTGCTCACTTTCCTGAGCTGCACTGAGTCCAGGAACAAGGGCAAGGCAGGCCTGCAGGGCAGACTGCTAGAAACTCACTAGCATAACGTGAGGTTTTTTTAAAGAAATCCTGTGCGGGAGACTCCCTAGATTCTAGAGACTCTAGGGGTCTATGACACTTGTAGTGCTGCAAAGGTGTACGAGCTTGGTCGATGCTACAAAGCGCCAATATTCAAGCAAGACCCAGTTGCTGTAAGGCTGGATGGACCTTTGGTGACCGGTCATTGGTAAAGGTTTATGAATTTTTCAACCCAGCGAAGAGCAAATTTCAAAATATAAATGGTATATTTTTTGTGCTCCGCCGGGATTCGAACCCACAACCTTCCCATTCAGAGTCCGCAGTGTTACCAATGAGCTACGGACCGGTCAAGCATTGATAGCATGCAGCAACATTGTTTAAATCTGTCTCCTCCAGCACTGATGTCCTACCAACTACAAACAACTTGACCATTAAGGCCCGGTACTTTCAACTTCAGTAATATTTTACTTAACTTTTAATTTACTCAAGATACCAGTTCAAGTTGACAAAAAACCGAAGAGACACGAAACACCATCCCAAATCTTAGAAATGATGACAATGCCATTCAAAAGCTTTACAACAAACAACTTGCCATAAAAATCAAATGTCTAACCACCATAAAGCTGGAAAAGGACACAAAAAATGATTCGTTGGTGGCACTAGTTATGTAGTTTAAGCTGGAGTTATAGTCCTTCGACATATTTACAAATTAGAATGAATTTCAAGTCATGCAGAGAGGGGGCCTTCTGAAGGCCTTGGCTACGTCGCCAACAAAAAGTCGAGAATTATGTAAGTTCTCCCATAACAGTTGTCTAATAGTTAGTCGAAAAGTGTCATCAACATAATTCATTACAATATCTATCTAAGTTGCAAGGATATATTCATTCAAAGCTCTCAGATGTATGCCCACAAACAAACACGTGTAGTTCGCGCTTACAAATGCTGATTGTGTACTTACAAATAACATACATCCTTTATCAAAAACCAACAGCTGTTAAACTGTGACTGTGAAACAGTGTTTTACAGTGTTGTGAAAAGAGTTAGTTACTATATTAGGTACCCTATAATACTTACAAAATATTAACTGGCGAAATTCAATGAGTAAAATATTTACTGAAATTGCATTGTAGTTAACTTCACTAAACTCGAAAATACCGGGCCTGACACTTTGATGAAGCTATGGTTAGTAAATACATTGCGCTGCCATGTACCTGGAGACGGGAGGCCGGAACATGGCGCGGCCCCTCCTGGGCGGGGGCGCCACCTCCATGCTGAGGACAGGCGGGGGCGGGGGCACCGAGGGATCCAGCATCTCGCGGATCTGCTCCTGCCTGATCATGTCGTTGTTGTCAGGGATCAGGTACTTGCGCACCTGGGGAAACAACATTCAATCAAGTAAAGGAATTTGAAAGAAAATTAAGGTATCCTGTGCAAGAGACTCCTGTGATTTCCGAGGATCTAGAGGTCTATGACACTTATTCAAATACCGCAGAGGTGTTGGGGATGTCCTGATCCTTTGTACCAGGGCTGTTAGCTGCGTAGTGTTGCCTTTGCTTTGAGACACAAGTAGCGCTTGATATTGGTTTTGTATAGGAAAGGGTAAAATTGGGGTAGGAACATAGATCCCAGTAACTGGTTCCATAAATGGGCAGATTGGCGATCGATGAGTCATGAAAACACCAAGTTCTCGTAGTTTTCATATTGAATGCAAAGGGATGAATGTGAGCCGTGCTATGAGTTGCCCTTGTTGTGAGGAGAGGTGGAGGTAGAAATGAGGATACTTCATCAGAACAGAAACCGCTGTGCCAATGCTGGAAGTCCATGGCCATTTTTTTTTAAATTCTGACTACTGTTTATCTTAAAGAATATAGTGAGGATGATTTTCTACAATTACAATAAAATGAACAATTTCTAATCTAATCTAATCTAAGGTGCAAGGATATGTTACATTGGAGATTCACATTACATGCATTCTCACAACCAGACACGTACAAGTTCGCGCTTGCACATGCCTCATGTGAACCTACAACATAAAAACCAAATCTCAAATGGACATACACCCTGCAACTCTTGCCGTCCTTCCCTGAGACAGGGGTGACACTGGCAAAGTGAACCATTTTTACAGCATGGGTGGTCAGCCGCATACCAACCTATAAGTCAAGGAACACACACACACGACAAATTACATTTTATACATCACTAAATAATAATATCCAAAATTCCAATTTCATAAATTCCAATTTAATAAACCCTAGCCGCCAACATTACAGATCAACCGCCATTTCTTTCTGTCCTTACATACTTCTTTCATTTCCTCCAGAGTCATAACCTTCTTCATACAAGCTCTTCTTTTATTATGACTCTGGATATTCCATTCATTCGCAATTTCGGATATTTGGTCCATCCATACCTTTCTCAGTCTTCCTCTACCACGACATCCATCTATTCTACCAACATATACTTTCTTCGTCAGTCTTTCCTCATTCATTCTCTCCATATGCCCAAACCATCTTAACAAACTTCTTTTAATCTTCACTTTCACACTTTCTCTTGCACCACATTTAATTTACATATAATCTAAGATTCAACAAAAAGAGGAAAACTGAAACCATAGTGGCTTTACTTGCAGTCCCATCTCCATTTCTATCTCCATTTCTATAGAAATATAATAGAATTGTAACTTTAAATTATTCCTTGACTTGTAGGTTGGTATGAGGCTGATCACCTATACTATAAAAATGGTTCACTTTGCCAATGTCACCCCTGTTTCAGGGAAATATATCGCTCGTTCATTGATTTGGTGAATTTTGGATCTTTAACAAGTTGCTTTATTTGAGGAACATCAAATATACCGGCATTTAGTTTTTGATACTATAATACAATTAAAATTAGCTCAAAATGATAGCGCAACTTCTCATGCGAGAACTCAATAATATATTAAATCAAGTATGACCTAGGTAGCATGCTCCTGACTTTAAAAGTAGTGGGGATTAAGCAGGTACGGGAGGGTCGGGAAATAGGTGATTCTAAGTACAACATGGATTAAATACCTACCTGAGATCTAGTATAAGAAGGTTTTTTCTGGTATAATTCCAGTTATGTTTAATATTTGGCTACTCTGATTCTAATTTTTAAGTAAGAAATTTCTATTTTGACCATTAACGATATATTTATTTTTCATATTTTGTATTGTTTGTGTATTAACACTGAAAATTCATTTTGTTTCAATTTATAATTTTTGGATGAAAATTTTCAAGCAAAACACTGTTTATTTTCACTATAGACTTTATTTAAAAGATTAAAATCTTTAAAACAAAATTACGAACGTTTTCGACCTAGAAGGTCATCATCAGGTATTTATTTTTCAATGATGCCTGTTATCAGAAATAACATCAATTAACCTGTATCTCAACAACTAGAGCTGATAGAAAAAATCTGGTGGTATTTTTGGAATCAGCATATCAAAAGAATTAAGAATCAGTTGTTACATTTCCAGCAGTAAAAAAAACAAATATTTTGTTGGCCTGTGTTATAGATAACAAATAAATTTAGATGAGAGTGGCGTCCACAGTTAAGATGGGTGTAGAATGTAGCGGCTTTGAAGAGATTTAAAGCAACAGAAGCTGCTCTGCTGTGGAGTTACCTCGGCGAGGGCGAAGGCGATGCGAGCGTGCGCCTCTGCGGGGGGGCCCAGGGCGCTGATCTCCACATGCAGGTCATCCGACAGGTGCGCATACTTGGGGTCCAGCGCCTGCCGCAGCTCCTCCTCCTTTTGCCTGAGACAACAACAACACGTCTCAGTCATACATGCTCCAGGTACACATAAACCCATTGAGGATAGACTTGCCAAAATGGATCCCGATGACCACTGTCTTCATTTTTAATCTTGTAACGGTAGATGTCGTGGTAGAGGAAGACCGAGAAAAGTATGGAAGGATCAAATCTCTTAAATAGCGAATGAATGGGATATCCAGAGTCATAATAAAAGGAGGACTTGTATGAAAAAGGTTATGACTCTGGATGAAATGAAAGAAGTATGCAAGGACAGAAAGAAGTGGCGGCTAATCTGCAATGTTGATTTCTAATGTTGGTGTATTCATTTGCTACATTTTTTGCATAGGAAATTTTTGACTTTTTTTGTATAGATTTCTTTGTAAGGTTTTGTTCTTTTTTATATTTAAATGTAATTTATTATTCATATTCCTTGACTTATAGGTTGGTATGAGGCTGACCACCCATACTGTACAAAATGGTTCACTTTGCCAATGTCACCCCTGTTTCAGGGAAGGTCGGCAAAAGTTGTGGGGCTTATGTTCATTTGAGGTTTGGATTTTATTTGTTAGTACACATTCAGCATTTGTAAGCCCGAACTACACTTGTTGGTTTGTGGGCATACATCTGAGAGCTTTAAATGAATATATCCTTGCAACTTAGATTATAGATGATTATTATTATTATAACAATTCTTGCTCTTTTTTTAAATTCTATTTCTTTACAGATGATTTGAAAGAATTTTTGTAGATAAATAGGAGTTTTTAACCCCTGAAGTGCCAGCGATTTTCTGCCTAATTTAGACACCCAACTAGTGTCCGACCGAATATTCGGTTTCGGCTTTCGGCCTTTCGGCCAATATTTGCCACATTCGGCAAACTTACGGTTTCGGCCGAAAGTAGTGGTCACTTTCGGCCCAACCGAAAGTTAGGCAGACAAAACGACCACCCGCGCGCACGCAACGCGACGCGAACGCCGCGACGCGATTGGCGGCCTTTAGACGAATAAAAGTTTAAAAAATCTTAAATAAATTGAAAAATTCTTTCATATTCGTGTACTACACATACACAACATATGGAGAACATATGTAGTTTAAAATAAGAAGATTGACTGACTTGACGGTCGTTTAAGCCCTGTATAACTAATTGGGCGTTGACTTAAAAATGAAAAGTTTTTTTTATTACCGTTTTTTATAATTGTTTTATTTTCATTTCATTTAATTTCTTATATAAAGTATTTTTGTTGCATTTGTTTAACTTAATTAGGCGATGAAATAAACATGAAAAGTTTTGTAAGTTTTTTAATTTGTTTGATTTAATTATTAATAATTGTACCTATTAGTAATTTAAAAAAAAATTGCATATAGTTTTGCATTAAATAAAAAAGTTCCCAGAATAGTAAACACCTTTTATTGTTATTGCATATCCTTCTAACTAAATAATGCATAACTAACTAGGCACTTAAATAATATTCATACTTTCGGCTACGGCTTTCAGTTTCGGCTTTCGGCTTCGGCTTTCTGCCGAAAGTAGAATTTTGCCGAAATTCGGCTACGGCTTTCGGCCGAAAGTGAAAGTACACTTTCGGTCGGACACTACACCCAACTCGTGGTTTTTTATATTAAATATCTCCAAAGATACAAAACATATCTCCTGTGGGTTTTTTTATATCAAAAAACAGTGAAATAATGTTTTTTTAGTGCCTACCAGAGAAAAAAAACTTTTGTGAAATTATTATTTTACTCCATCATCAGGCCCGGATTAAAGGCGGTTCGAGCGGTGCGACCGAACCAGGGCCCCCTCATACAGGGGGCCCCCAAAGTGTAAAAAAAACGTATATTTTCTTTCAGTACCCATGTCTTTGCGAGCATTTGCGGTCAAGGGGCACCCAATTACAAACTTAATGTAAATTAGTTAAAATGCATTAAAAAAAGTTATTTCCTTGAGCCGCCTTTTGTCTTTTGAGGCATACGTGACCAAGGGCCCCCCCAAAAGCTAAAAAATATTGTAAAGAAAACATTTAAACCTTTTTTTTCCGGAAATGGTATGCATCTTTGGCGTTATGACAAAATATATGAAGAGGGGGGGTAATTTTAAAGGCGGGGAGGCATATGCGGGGCCCCAAACTTTTCCCCGCACCAGGGCCCCCAGAGGGGTTAATCCGGGCCTGTCCATCATAATTTAGATTATGGAAAAAAGATCGAGATTCTATAAATAGATATACCTCATTAGTATGCGTAGGCACGAAATCCCAATACATCACAAAAAATAGAAGTTAATGACCCTTTTTATTTACACAATGATTTTTTTTGAGTGTGTTAATGTTCTTATGTCAACAAATTGTGGAATTCGGCTTTTTTAAGAGTCGGTTTTCAAGGTCAACTTAAATATTATATTTTAAATACCTACAAACAAAAATGAATGCTTTGAACTTATTGGTGGATGGTTCTACCCAATAGCAGTACTTCATGCGATTTTCGATCTTATTACTTTGTAAAAACTAAAGAAAAATGAAAAAAATTGGGTATAGTACTATGAGCGCGGATCCGCGTTCCGGCGCCTGAGGGGTTAATGAACAAAACATTGTTTCAAAATTTGGTAGAAGAAATTTTGTCCAACTAATATAGAATCAATGTTGAAGCACAAAAAATATAAAAAATTTGAGCCATAGAGAGAAAAATATTTACTTACATCAAAAGGAGAAAGTGGATTATTGTCATGTTTCCTTATGGTTTTTCATTTGTCTTGATTTTAAACATAATTAATTCAACTTGATTATTGCGAAACAAACAATACAGAAATTACAATTAAAATAAAAAACGTTACTGTTGGTACAGTTTGCTTCTCAAAAAAAGCTCTTTCACTTGCGGCATTTCTGTTACAGAATGGGTTAAGCAGGCGTATGCATGTTGAGGTATACCTGTCCTTCATGGAGCCGCGGCCCAGCACGGCCATCTTGCACATGGTCTCCTCCTGCAGGCGCTTCATGGAGTTCCCTTTGGGCCCCAGCAACTTCCCAACAAAGTTAAACTGAAACAATACAACGTAACTCATTTCACTGCGGACTCCATGGTTTCCAAAATACAGACATGTTCCTGACTCGACACAACTGTGCCTTCACAATCAAGCTGTCAAAAGGGAGGACATGATTTTCAATGTCTGTAAAAATTCCTATATATTTTTTTATTTTTAATTAAACAAGAAACCTATTGAGAACTTTCCTTATTATTAAATAATTTATGTGAAAATCGAAACTTAAAGGAATTGTATGAAAACAGTTGCATTTTAAATATATTTTTGGGGCCAGTTTTAATGAAATTCAATTGAGTTTCCCACATAAATAATTTAATAATAAAGAAGATTTTAAATTGGTTACTCCTTTATTTTAAGGTACAAAAACATTATAAAAAAATTAAAAAAACTTTTGGCCAGAGAGAGTAAATCCCATCCTCCCTTTTGACATTGATAGGACAGGCGCCTAGTGGCAGGGAGTAGGGCAGCTGCTCACCTTGGGGTGCTCCCTCACAGGCACCAGCACCTTCACGGACACCTTGATGGGCTTCTCCCTGTAGATGTCCACGTAGCGCATCTCCCGCGCAGGCACGCGGCCCAGCGACTGCACGCGGTTGACCTCTGCAACCACAACATCACACCAAGTAGGTGAAGAGGCAGACATAACAACACAAACACAGGAGACCACACAGGGCATCACCTACAACAGATGCTCCACTTCTCCACAGGCAAATGACACATGTCAATGTATCAATGTATGTGAAAATAAAGGTACAAAAGAATGTGATGAGATGGTTTAGGCATGTGGAAAGAATTAATGATGATAGACTGACAAAGTATATGTATGGAGGAAGTGTGAAAGGAAAAAGAGGTTAGGGAAGACCGAGAAAAGTATGGAGTGATCAGATTGAGGAGATTGTGAAAGAATGGGATATGCAAAGCGAGCGCAAAGAAGAAAATGCATGAAAAAGGTGATGGATATGAATGACTTGAAAGAGGTACATGTAGGGATAGGAAGAAATGGAGGCAGCTCTGCAGAGGCTCTGACCACCCCTGGCGGAATGGCGACAGAGTTACAGTTACAATGTATCTCAAATCCTTAGCAACCAACTACAAAATATTGTTCGGCAGTCCCTAGCAACCCGGCTGTGTGACGCCACAAACTCTTTGTCTAACTTCAATTGAAAAACATATTTTATCAGGTTGTATTACATGGTGCCTCTGTGTTTGGGGAAATTTATTATATTATACAAGCAAATGTAAATCCAATGTAAAGTGTAATGTAAATAGCTGTTGCTTGACTAAACCCGTCTAAAATAAAGTGGTTAAGGCTACAGAGTCGTGTCCCGAAGGTCATGAGTTTGATTCCCGGCCGGACACATTTTTTTTTCATATTTTAAAGTACTTAATCAGCCTTGAATAATTCATTGACCTTCAAAAAAACCGATCGGTCACCAAAAGTTCATCCAGCCTTACAGAAAATGGGTCTTGCTTGAAAATTGGCGGTTTGCAGTGACAACCAAGCTCCCCGAGGGCTCTTCAGGTGCCATTGAAAACAGTGCTCACGGAATAAATCTAAATATCATTATTATTATTATTATGACGCCTGTACAAAACGTCACAGTATCTGTTGTAAATAGGCCGAGAATATTGAATATCTCGCCAGGCCCCACCTTGGTCGATCAGCTTGATGGAGATGGGGAACTTGCTCTGGTCTATCTTGAGCTTCTCGCCCAGCAGCTCCCGCATGTAGTCCCCGGCCTTGTCCGCCGCCGGGTTGCCGTCGTCGCCATCTTGTTCCAGCGCGCGCTCGGCGTGCTCCACGGGAGCGTTTCTCTTGAAGTCACTGCCGCCGTAGCCATTGTTGTCGTACTTCTCAGCCATTCTCTACGAATTCCCGACTGCGTTCAATAAAAAGCGAAGACGCTTTCTAGTCAATTAGCAACAATAAGGAACTGCACGGCGCACACACAACGCTTCGCAGTTGCTAAGAAAATATTTTGATTCGTGTTGTTGTCAGCACTGCTGTCAGAAGATAGCCAACAGATGACTATTTACACAACGTACCTACCATAAATGAACTTAATGGGGCTTCCACACGCTTGCCAACCTAGCACAAGTCAAGCGCACAGTGTGTCGTCTAGAACATGCTAGCTGGACAAAATTTTGTCTAATGGACTAATTTTGTCCAGCTAGCATGTTCTAGACGACACACTGCACACTTAGCTTGTAGCTAAGCGCACAGTGTGTCGTCTAGAACATGCTAGCTGGACAAAATTAGTCCATTAGACAAAATTTTGTCCAGCTAGCATGTTCTAGACGACACACTGTGCGCTTGACTTGTGCTAGGTTGGCAAGCGTGTGGAAGCCCCATAACACCAGACCCGGAAAAGTCGGACCTACCTATCGTTATAAAGAGCTTTGACTGCTCTTATAAGTAGAGGCGCTAATATCTCAGTTTGACTAAAGGATCATGCGTCTTAATCACCATTTTTGTTCAAGTTTTGGGTCAATGAAGGCAGATATTAGGAAATATAAAATACAAGAATCTGTAAAACTTATAACTTCACTGGTTTATGAAATTTTGTTTAAATCGCCGTGTCTAATTCATGATCAAATTATAAAGTGAAATATTATTACTACGCTCGCTCTGCATGTAGAAAAATCAACAACATTAAACAGCCATTTCCGTTTGTTGTTTGCATGTCGGTACTTCACCCCGCGCGGAGTGAAAAAGTTTGTCGTCGATCTAAAAAACGTTAAATATTTAATAAAAAGGACATAATATTCCATCGCTTTAAGTTTTTCTCGTAGAGAAGGTAATATTACACTTATTATTATATGGTGAAGTTCATTTGAAACATCCGATACGATATTTTATCATATTGTTTTTTTGCAGGTGGGATGCATGTTTTTCTCGACCAGAAGAATTTCAAGCCGCAGGTAAAAGCGATCCAGGAAGTGTCTCAACTTGAACCAATGTACGTGTATCGCAAAAAACGTGTATTGCCGCTTCCACTTCGAAGAAAACTTTATTAGAAATCCGTCGGGAAGATTATATGGACCGCTACTCATAAAATGGCATGTGTATTGTTATTTTATTCATTTGCTGAACGCTGTTTATGTTCTCCGCTGGCAACTTAACTCAAGACCTTTGGATATTGAGTCTGTAGCTTCAACCACTAGACTATACACCGGTGAAAAATGTGCAAAAATGTTTTGTGATTTTGTGTTGTGATTTTGGAGAAAAGTGTCAAAATAAATATTTGTTACTACAATAATTGCTAACCAAGGTCCTTACATAGGTAGTTTAGGTTATATTTTATAATTTTCTGTATCTGATCTTGTATGTTATCTGCCAATAAATGAAACACGTAAATATTCACTTTTCGTTTTATTTTGTGTACGAAATAGGAGTAGGTATGGAATAATAATATGAGGTAATATTATAGGAGCATGGCATAGCGCGTATGTATAAGTGCACTAACGCACGCACATAGTACACGCACACGTCGTGGTTAATGCTCTTAACACTACGTGGTGCTCGTATCTCGATAAAACCGGAAATACAAAGAAATATTAGGAACTCAGCTCTCTATAAACCTTTACTCTGTGCTTAACACAACAGACGTCAATAGTTATTTATGCCACTGCCTAGTAATGATAGTCTTTGTAACACGAGTGCTAGTTTGTGCCATGAGGCGCAGCCGAATGGCACAATAGACAGCAACAGTGTTACAAAGACTAATTACGTGCAGTGGCATACAATACTTTTTCTACAACCATGAAATAAATAACAAAATAGTCATAATACTGTACTCGTCCATTTGAAGTACCTAATTAAAACCCCACCTTTGTCAAACCGTGTAATTTATCATTTTCCTCGATTATCTAATCTAATCTGCAAAGATATATAACATTTGGGATTCACTTTAAATTAATGCCCACAAACAGACACATATAAGGTTGCGCATATACATGCCACATATAAGATTTAACATTAAAACCCAAAACTCAAATAAACATAAGCCCTGCAACCACTAAAGCAGGGGTGTCATTGGCAAAGTGAACCGAGTTTTTACAGCATAGATGGTCAACCTCATACCGACCTATTAGCCAAGTAACTGTTTAAGGTTGTTTTTTTTTGCGGTGAAAATATCTTGCATTATTTTCCTTTCAAGCCTTCTGTTTTCCTTCGAAAAAAGGAAAGCTACAATTTGGAGTATTTTGATAAATAACATTGATGAATACTATTAACAATTTTTGTTTGACTCTACGCATAAAATATATTCATTTTCATTTGAACAAAGATTGAACATAGTGGGGAGGAACTATCAATAAATTGAAAATATTCATGTAGTGGCTGACGTTTAAACGTGGTTGCTATAGTAACGGTCAATAATAGTTTGTTATCGGTCGCTTAGAAGGATAGCCTCATACAAGGTTGATACTCGAAATTAAAAAATGGTTCCATTTCTGACAATGCGCAAGCGCACATTTTCATTTCAACACCGTTACCATGTTGCGTAATGTAATATTACGCAACGGGTGTGAAAATGTATAGCATTGTGATTGCGTTAGCCGTTTTGTAATTAGTAAATTACCATCGATATAAATAATATACTATAATATATATTTTATTTAGATCAATGTAAATTACCAAATGGGAGTAGAAAAACAATATTGTAATGTAACCCGGCCAGGTTGCTAAGGAAAAGGCAAACAAATATTATGTTATTGGTTGCCCAGGACAGCAGTCCTATAATGTAAACTATAACTCTGTCGCCATTCCACTAGAGGTGGCCAGAGCCTCTGCAGAGCTGCCTCCGTTTGTCCGTTTCCTTACATACCTCTTTCAATAAAGTAATTTATATCCGTCACCTTTTTATATAGGGTAAGTCCGGGGGAGATGGCCGTACGGGAGAGATGGCCAATTGAAAACAGTTCACTTTATAATTCATATATGGCACTACTTTCATATTAGTTCGATTCTTTTTCGCATGGACAACAAGTGTCACAGGATTTTTTTGTGAAAAAATTACAAAAAGGTGAGTAATTTGACTTTGTTTTTTAATGATACGTTCGATTTAAACTAAGGGGTTCACATATTAAGTGGTCACACAAAAGTTATGAAAGTTTTTTCCGTATTCGTGTTTTCTTTGTGAAGTAAGACACATTATGGTTTTTCTAACCTCATAATTAACTACAAAATTGAAAAGTTGCTTTTATTACGTAATGTGGCCATCTCACCCGGACAATCGGGAGAGATGGCCATAGTGTTTACGGGAGAGATAGCCATAAATTTCAATGTCCTAATTTAAATTTATTTTAAAATGAAATATTTTCTACAGATGCCTAACCAATACCTACGGAAGGCGACTGCTGGACGAGGTGCCTGGAGTGAAGAAGAGTTCAAAAATGCAATGGAAGATGTAAAAACTGGAGGGATGACAGCCTATAGGGCCTCTTTAAAGAACAATATAGCCAGAAAAACATTAGAAAGAAGATTAAAACAAAACAACGACACAAAGGGACCTATGGGACCATCATCAACCTTTGGTGCAGACAACGAAAAAAGACTGAGCAAGCACATAAAAGACATGGAGTCGAGAGGCTTTCCATTGAGTATTGTCTATTGTTTGGTGCAGGTCCAATCAGTTTCAGATTCAGGCTCAAGTACAGCCCTTCAGACGGTGCAAGTGGACCAGCCAACACCGACTAGATTACTGAATGAAGTATCGCCACTGCCTGTAAAAGTTAATGAGGTTCGAAAACGAGCCAAACAAGTAAGCATTATGTTGACATCTGAAGATCACATTGAAAAACGAAAATTGAAAAAAAATGAAAAAAAGGAACAAACATAATAATAACGGAAGCTAAGACTGATAGACCTAAGAAAAAAAATACTATTAAGAAACGAAAGGCAATTCGTAGGTTGTCTAAAAGCAGTTGTGAAGAAATTACCATCGTTTTCAATGATACATCTGAAAATGAATCTGAAGAAAGAGAGAAGATAACTGCAGAGGTTGTGGTGATAATTATTACAGGACACAATTGGTTGAGGACTGGATTCAATGCCATATTTGCATGTTCTGGGTGCATGAGAATTGCACCGAGTTTGAGAACATGTATTCTTACTGTGGCAGTAAGAACAAAAAGGATTTAAAACACATCAAGGGCAAAGGGAATGGCAAAAAAGTACTGGCCATCTCTCCCAGACCACTATGGCCATCTCCCCCGGACACTCTGGGAGAGATGGCCAGTGCTAGTTTTTTTTTAAAGTTTAAAATAAAATTGTGTGTATTCTGTAAAGTGATTTATCGTTAATGTTTGACAAGAATAATAAATAAAGTTTATGTTCCATATAAATAAAATGTTTCAATCATCATAATTCCTTCACAATAGAGTCTTAAAGTTACTACGGCCATCTCCCCCGGACTTACCCTATTTTCTTCTTTTACACTCACTTTGAATATCGCATTCTTTCACAATACAAGAATTGCAAACTAACACATGCAGCATTTGTAACCGCGAACTTGCAAGTGTCTTCACTCAGTATGTCAAAGCGACCACTACCTATCTGTGGTAGCAATGCCTATGGAAAAGTCAGCCGTCTGTCACGCGTACAGTGGGGCCTGCAACGCCGCGCTCTTTGAATCCTTTATGACTCTGCCTTCATGGATATTGCTGCCTAAGCGACGGTATGCTGGGCGGACTAGTACCTTCCAGGCAACACACGCCGCGCAGTACTTTCTGGTCAGAGACGGGCTCTTTTACTGATGACTAAAGCATACAGTACGACCTCCACTGTGGCTCTTCCAGTCTTGGCAGGGGTTTTCCTACTGGATACCTTGACTTATAGGTTGGTATGAGGCTGACCACCCATACTGTAAAAAATGGTTCACTTTGCCAATATCACCCCTGTGTCAGGGAAGGTCAGCAATAGTTGTAGGGCTTATGTTCATTTGAGGTTTCGATTTTATTTGTAAGTACACATTCAGCATTTGTAAGCGCGAACTACACGTGTTTGTTTGTGGGCATGCATTTGAGAACTTTAAATGAATATATCCTTGCAACTTAGATTATCGATACCTAGCTACTGACTGTTTGCCCTGAGCAGTACTCGACTGCTGTAACTGCACTGCGACTGTGAGTTCTTATTTCAATCTGATCAGGGGGGAAGTCTCGACGACCGTCGGTAGATCTTACAGTGTCTATTTAAAGATAAGACGGACTAAAACGTGGGGTTTCCTGAACAGCTGATCGTTCCAAATAAAACAGATCAGCTGTTATACACGCCGCCATGTTTTATTACGCCCTATCTAAAAATAGGTGCGGTAAGATGATGATGATGATTTTTTTATAGCGCCGTTTGGTAAACCGTCACTCCAAGGGCTACCAACGGTCGTCAACACTTCCACCCCTGAACTTCCAACACTACACTTGTTCTTCACCCTCATTATTTCGCCAAGTTGCATCCACAGCAGATTCACAGTAATTTTGTCCTTGGTCTATTCTTATTATATTCTTCACGCTACCCGTTATCTAGCAACAATCCCACAAGGAGTGCCACCCGAGGTATGCTACTACATGGCTTCAGTAACATCGAACCACTTACTTTTAGAATCATGGACACGTTTCTGACCTAAGGTTCTAATTTTGTCGTGCTGTTGCTTACAGTTCACGGCTTTCCCCCACTTGAAAAAATATATAGCTTTGCATAAGCATCCATGTGCTGTGGGTCCTTCTGACACATACATACAGGACGGGTATGAGGAGGGTCTACTTGTGGACATGAAGCTCACAATAAGAACACATTATGTAGCTGCTGTATCTGAAACCGTCATAGAGTTGAAACCGTGCATAAATATTTATTACATAGATATATTTTATTCATTTAAAAGTGCTTTAAAAATAAATTAAATTTTTTATTTCAATGAAGTTAAGCGACAAACAAAATTTAAATAATTAAAAATATTACAACTAAGATTAAATAGAGTAATTACACAGTATGAGTAAGATAGGCAGAGGTTAGTCCGTGGGGTTCTGTATGACCATCAGGATGAACTCCCTGTCAGGAGCCACGAGGATCTCGTGCTTCTTGCTCCGCACCCGCAGGAAGGTCAGGTCGTTGCTGGGATCCTGAAATCATCACACTCTCATCACAAGCACGTTCCACAGAACACACCACTATCCTTGTATGGACAAGGAGCATTCTCAAACGCAACTAAGCTATACTGAACACAAATAGTACAACTTCTGGCCTCGTTATACCCAAAGGGTTACGCATGTGGCGAGTGGATACTATTTATCTTTACAGGTAAGAGGCTGATCTAACGACAACCACTTCAGTTGAAGTGGGAATTTCTCAGCTCCTGAGGGATCTGATACTCATTTCTTGTGAAGGCTGAGTAAACCTCACTGGTATTTTAATTTAATAGAGTTTTTGAAATAAACACCAAAACGGGAAATCATTACTGACACCCTTGATGGGATTTGAACCCGAGCTCTCGGCATGGGATGCAAGCACTCTACCAACTGAGCTATCTACCAAACTTTATTTGCTTTCAAAAAACAATCCACTAACTAAATTATATACATATTTTTTAAATCAGACGCCCCTCTAATGCCCCTTGTTGTAAAAAAGGGCCCTTAAGGTGTGCTACACACAAAATCGGCGCTTTTAAAAAAATAAATCATCCAAATATATATACTCGTATATAAGCTGTTTGCTGCATAGTGTCACGTTGCCTTTGTTTTGAGACACTGAAAATAAGTGGCGATTGATATTGGTTGTGAGTAACAGTTCCATCTATAATCTAAGTTGCAAGGATATATTCATTTAAAGCTCTCAAATGTATGCCCACAAACAAACACGTGTAGTTCGCGCTTACAAATGCTGAATGTGTACTTATAAATAAAATCCAAACCTCAAATGAACATAAGCCCTACAACTTTTGCCGACCTTCCCTGACACCACAGGGGTGACATTGGCAAAGTGAACCATTTTTTACAGTATGGGTGGTCAGCCTCATACCAACCTATAAGTCAAGGAATACTATCAAATAACTATCAAATTTGATATTTTGTAGTCTGAGCGCATGCCCAGGGAGCAGGGCCCAGGAAGTGTGTCACCCACCAAGTCCCTCACCACGCTGCGCGCCTTGTCTGCCAGCTGGCTGATGAGCCCCGCGTACTGCACCGTGCTGGCGTTGTCCAGGGACGTCTTGATGGGGATCCCTGCAACACGCATCAATAGATGAATATACTATAAGTTATAGCACTACGTTGCAAAAGCTCCATGTTACATGACTGTATAGTTGCAAATGTGTGATAATGTGTTTAGTGTCTATGTGGTCTAGGAAGTCTCTAGATGTAGGTTCTTAAATAATTATTTATAATACAGTATTTGTATTGGTTGAAATTTCTCGAGTATTCTAGTTAGGTCTCGCATGTGCCAGTTCTCAATGATTCAAGAACAATCCTTATGCCAGCTATAAAAAGGCCCAAAGCTGTCTGTAGCATCAGACTTGTATCCCAGCCCAGAAAATGATCATTAGTAAGAAAGAGAACAAACAACTTCACAGTTGCATTTCCACGTGTACAAAAAAACTCGGGCGAATGTAAAAATGTTTCTGGAAAGATGGCAGCATTGTCTCGTGCGTACTATGCCCGGAGCAGTCCGAACATAGACGCATGCGGTGTAAATCTTACAATCGATAAAATTTACGTATTTTAAAGGAAAAAGGCATTATTTTTAAGGCATGTGTTGTAATTGTGCATGTGGGTGACAAAACACAAAATGGAGAAAGCAAGAAAACATAAAATTTGACACACAAAAACATGTTTTGTCTGACTACACAACTGCATCGTTTGACAGGACTGAGCCAAAGTGGTAGATAGTATGTATCAATGCAGTAAGTTAGTTTCTGCTCCTCTATGTTATTACTCAATGACCCAGCCGTCGAGCTATACAGTTCAAAAGAACTTTGTGTTCGAACCAAAGATGAATCATATCTACAATAAATTGTGTGAAAAAAATTAGAGAAGTTTTTATTATATTGAACCTGTAAATCATAACAGTATACTTGTATCGATCTGTGTCCCCCCCCACAGCCAGCGCCGTTGCTAGGGACAGCAAATATAAATATCGAACAAACCTTCCGAGTTGACGATGATGGTGCCCACGACTCCCTTGTGGGCGTGAATTCTCTTCAGAGTGTCTTCTATTTCTGTGGCCTGAAACATAATCACCAACACGAATAAATGAAATGAATAATAATGCACTTTCTTTACTTATTGTTATGCATTGACTTGATAGTTACCATTTTTAATATTTGAAAATAAACCGTGACGACTTCACAGGCGACTGTCAATCTGACATGCACAGAGTATATAGGTACTTAGAGAAGCCACTCAAGCCACTCTATAGCTTTGAGGTAGGTACGTACTTCGAAACCCCCTTCCCCGTCTTTCTTGCTTCGCTGCCTCAACAAGTACCTATTCGGACTTTGATTTGTATGCATGTGTGTATAAACACGCGACAGGCGGGTACACCCACACCAGTATATTCATATATTATTATCTGCCCTGATATTATTAATAAATATTATTATTATTGCTAAAGCTGTCAAAATAAAACGATTAGATTTTGCACAATATTTATTTATTCAAAAAAGATTAGTCATACAATCACAAAAATACACACTTTGTAAAGAAAAATATTAATAAAAAAAACCTTAATGTAAAAAACACAAATATATGGCAAAAAAAACGTAGTAGGAAAACAATCAAATAAGCACCAGCTGTCAGAGAAGATATTGTAAGGGCACTGGCATTCTGTATCTGTATTTCTTGCAAAAGTTTTGGATCCCTGATGATTGCCCCCTGATGATGGCCTGAGGACCGGAAATGCTTATAATATGAAATCTATACACTTTTTTTTCTTTTCTTCGGCTCATCAGCCGACAGCCTAAAAGCTAATAGAGTGGCTTCTCTAAGTACCTTGATACTCTGTGACGAGAACTATGGGTCTCTTTTTGGATTCTAAATTAACTTGGGCAACGCATATCAATCACTTGGTTGACTGCTGTCTTGCAACACTAAACCCTCTCCGAGCCTTGTCAGGTGTTTGGTGGGGAGCACACCCCTCTACTCAAAAACTGCTTTATAATGCTCTCATTCGCAGTCGAATCGATTACGCTTCATTTCTCTATGGAACCGCCTCAAAAAATTTACTTAAAAAAATTGACAAAATTCAATTCCAAGGTCTAAGAATTATACTAGGTGCAATGAGATCATCCCCGACAAACACTCTTCAGCTGGAAAGCTGCGAAACCCCCCTCAATCTTCGTCGTTCTTTTCTGTCTAAAAAATTTATAATTAAAACTTTCTCCCTATCACATAGGCTCATAGATTCCTTAAACATTTTGTCTAAGTACTGTATTGAAAACTCGTATTGGAAACATAAACATATACCAATCTTAGTTAGCTGCTTAACGGCGCTTCAAAATTATTTTAGTTGCATCAATCGCACCAATATTCTACCTTTATTTTTAAGCCCTTTTGAACACATCACTTTTCTCCCCTCAGTCAATACAGGACTTGTAAAAACGGATCACCCACCGCAGGAGCAAAATTTTCAGAATTTAATAGAAAACAAATGGAAAGATTGGACATCCCTCTTTACGGATGGCTCCAAAACACCAAATTCATTGGCCGTTGGTGCAGCTTTTTACTGTCCAAGTCAATCAATTGTCTATAAATTTAAATTACCTGCAACGGCAACGATTTTCTCTGCAGAGGCATATGCCATCCTGGAATCTCTCAAATTCATCAATCACACAACTATTTCTGAAAAATTTGTTATATTCTCAGACTCCCTAAGTGTCCTGCAGAATATTCTATCCTTCCCTTTTAAACGCCCTCCAATTTCAATTATTCTCAAAATTAGATCCCTCCTTTGCAGTCTCTCGCATTCGGGAAAGAGTGTGGATCTGGTTTGGATTCCCAGCCACAGTGGAATTGTGGGTAACGAAATGGTAGATGGCTTTGCCAAAGAAGCTATCCTGACCGGTATCCCCGGCCTTCCGTTTCTCTCCCCTATGGACCTTATTCCATCATTTAAACACTCTCTTCGTAATGAATGGAGTGAGTTATGGTCGTCCACATGTTCAACAAAGGGAAAGTGGTACGCTGGCATCCAGCCATCTCTTCCTAATTCCCCATGGTTTTGCAATTATTCTGTTAATAAACAACAAATTTCTACCCTTTGTCGCATAAGAATTGGCCATTGTTGCTCTCCAGCTCACCTTTTTAAAATTAATGTTGTTGATTCTCCCTTTTGCGACTGTAAAACCGAAATAGGCGATTTAGACCACATTTTCTTTAACTGCTCTCACCATTTATATCAATTGTATTTTCTTTTTCTAAGAACTGGCGTCTCCATTCAATATCCTGTTAATGTTTCCTATCTTTTATCCCTAAATTTGAAATCCATTAACCTTCTGTTTCTAAAATTTATTTCCCACAACAACATAAAATTATAATTTACTTTACCCAAAAAAACTCCTTAGTTAATTTTCTTTAATTCCCTCAAATAATGTTTTACAAGCGTTTTTTTTGTTTTTTGTTTTTACTCTTTTTGCTTTTTATTATTGCTTAAAATCAAGTGTGTATCGTGACCATTGAAGCGTATCCTTTTCCCATCATTCAAAATCCCCACTCCTTACTTGACACTGGCGCCCCTGCTCTCCGCGGGATTCGCCAAACAGAAGAAGAAGAAGAAGTGACGAGAACTATTCTGCCCGCATTGTCTATGGTTTGTCTATAGGGTAATTGCACTTTTTTATTTTATTTCATAAAATGGTAGGCTATATTTTTACTTTCTTGCTATAGCTGAAGGCTAAAAAGAAAGTATTGATTTGGTGTGAAAATTTGTTCTTGAGGTTTTCACGGAAATGAGTTGTCCTGGTGCAGGACATGCCAAAAAACACTATCTTTCAAAAACGTCCGTCTGTATGTGTGAGTGTGTGTGTGTGTGTGTGCGTGTGTGTAATAATGTATGATGTGTTCTCCGAAGTGGAAATGTCTGACAACTCAGTCTGACCAACATTACGAAATAAGCGGGTCCTGCGGCATTTTTTAAAAATCATCATTGTTGTGGGGCTTATGTTCTTATTTGAGGTTTGGATTTTATTTGTAAGTACACATTCAGCATTTGTAAGCGCGAACTACACTTGTTGGTTTGTGGGCTTACATCTGAGAGCTTTAAATGAATATATCCTTGCAACTTAGATTATAGATTATAGATCATAATATCAAAATTGCCAGCATCTGTCACTGCGGAGCGGCCATCTTGCTTGACGTCACTATCGAAACTTGATACAGACACAATAACAAAGACAAGAAAAATGTAAACATAAGCAGTAGATCATGTCAGGTAGCTAGCATATCAGATAGCTACCTGTGAAAAAAAAAGAAGAAGAAGAAGACATGATCTGTCAAAACATTATACCTGTCAAAGGAAAAATAATGTCATTACCAACTTGAAAGAAATTGAGGCGCATCTTTAGCCACAGAAATTGAGCCGGATCAAGATTAGAGGAAGAAGACAGGCTGAGATTGACAGTTAGGAGGGAAACACTTAAAATCCCCCGTTAAGCTCCGCATCGCGCTGGTAGGGAGTTTATAAAAGGCGTCGACCTCCCACAATCGAGGACACAAGCTCTTCAACACCTGAACCAATAGCACTAACCAGGCGTGGCCAAAAACATCTATCTGCGGAGGCTTGAGTCGCCATTATTGCCTGCACCACACAGCCCCTGGCCGCGCCTGGGTCCCCCGTGGCGGATTCCTCGGAAGGAAGGAGCCCCTGCTTTCTACCCATCGCCAGCGCCCGCTTGGCTACTCGATATCCGGAGCCCCGTGCCCAAAGTTCCTCCGGAGGACGGAGCGCCTGCCCCGTCCAGCCGAGCGCTCCCGTCTTATCGCTGGCTGAGCCCCGTGCCGCAATTCCTCCGGAGTGTGGAGCCCCGACATCCCGCCAAAAGCGTGGCCGTGCCCGAGGCCGGCGCCCCAGCATCGACTACCCGCATCCCAGCATCAAGACTTCTCTCCGTCCTCGTGAGCTAATCAAACCCTTTAAATACATTATCTAATTAAACTTAGAACCCGTCAGTCGTGTAGTTTAGCGTGGTGATGCTCTCATTTCGCTTAATCTCAAATAAATCCCCTCTTCCTTTAGGTGTCTGGCCTGTACCTTACCTTTGACGTATTTAGAACCCGACCTAACCTCCAAATGGCCTGCCTTTCCAGGTAGGGCCATGGAGGTTCAGTGGAGGTCCGCAGTGTTGCATTACAGTGGCGCCTTAACAAAAGACACCGTTGCTCGATCCACATTGTATTTTCCCCATTAACAAATAAAGTTTTATTTCAGCAAATTGTGTTCCAACGGAAAAGTGTTGTTTTTGTGTTTCGGGTTTTGTGGTACTTTGAAGTCGTTTCCACCTGGGATATTTGTGGTTTTGGTGGTTATGCTTTATCATCTTGAGGGTTGTTAACCGTTTTTCGTGGTTTGATGATAATTGGAAGAATTCAAAATTTGAGTTACGTAATTCTAAAATCCAGACACGCATTCTCAAACTTCCGTAAATTTTTTGACAATTTTTTTTTTTTTCTTCTTTCTTTCCAAATTTTTTGGGCGTCTCTATTTCCAGAGGCGTAACCATTCGTAAAATTTTCTCAACAAAAATTTTTAAGAGGTGCTCAACATTTAAAACAAAAAAAAAAAAAATTTTTTTTTTCAACAACAACTCTCCGGAAGGGCCAAGGAGAGCCTTGTTGAAGTAGTGGATGTTTTCACGAAATATTTTTGGATATTTCCATTAAAATATGTCACAGCGGCAGCAATAATAAAGAAGCTTGAGACAAGCATCTTTATTTCCCGGGGAATGCCGAGGTCCGTTGTTTGTGACAACGGTAAACAATTTATCATCAAGGCGGTCGAGGAATTTCTGGAGATGTATGGAGGGCAGACAAGCGGACGTGAGGGGCGAGAGAAAGGCTGTTTGGCTTTTCAGCTGGGAGAGTATCACGTGAAGGATATTCTCGGAGCTGGACCGACTATGGCGGAAGAGTGAACTACTTTCCTACGAGCAAACGAGAAGTAGATGCGTAAACTCATTTACAAACACCTAGATGTCTGCAATGATCACGCATGACGTCTTCTCTATAAACTTATTACTCCATATCTTATTTTTGCAAATTCCATTTTTGTCCTGAAATATGACTTTGACCGTTCCCCGTTGAATTGCGCCCTCAGTGGGGAGCGCTGTTCGAAGTCATTCCGTTAATTTTTCTTAGCATCAAAACCTTTCTACATCAACACCTACTCGTTTGCTCCAGGGAGACCTGGTTGGTGTCCATTTTTTTTTTGAATTTAAATGAATGTTCTTTTTCTTCTCATGTGTTCTTTCAACTCGCATATTCATTTATGCTCAACTGCAGAAAACTGTCTGTTTTTGTCTCCGACCCACAGTATCAACTCCTTGCGAGTTGGATCAGGTAATTTGACCAGGTCGTGAGTCAGAACCCAGCGGGTTCTCTTCGGAGAATGGATCTGTACTTTCTTTCTTGTTTACATGTTTTGGACGCGGGTTGTCTTTTGATTGCGGACTCAAAGTACACACTCTCATGAGTGATGTCAGGTAATTTGGCCAGGTCACAATCCAAGGTCACCAGCTGTTTATCCAACACTGTACCTTCTTTAATCTGTTTCATTGTTTTTGTATTTTATTACTTTGTCTACGTTTATTGCCTGCATGATTTTTCAACTTTCCAAGTTTTGATAAAAACTTGGTGGCGCTCAAAAGGGGAACAAGAAGGAGAGCTGAGCTAGTCCAGATGTAGACATCAAGAGAACATCTGTGAACATCATAGGCAATACACCTTGACAAAGGTGGTATGCTGCCGAACGCTGTGAATGCGTGGGAAGACGTAGCGAGCACGTCTTGGGAAAGGGTGGAGCCCTTGCCGGTAACGCTGGAGTGCGTTGGAGCAGTCCAAGGGGACTGGACACAATCTGGGATGATTGTGGGGCGCTTGGGAGAAGCGTGAGGAGTGGTTTGACGTAACCGGGATACTCCTGCAATCCAACGGGATTGGCAACGCCGGAGTGCGTTGGAAGTCTTACGAGACTTGAAGTCCGACGGGACTTGGTACCAGTCTGACGAGACTTGGGGGAGTCTGCTGACTCATTTTTTTAAATCACCTTGGAGTGATGGGTACGCCAGGCTTGCATCTTCGGATGGCGCCAACGGATTGTATCCCTGTGTTTATTTATCATGTTATTTATTGACGGAAGGAAGGTTTTCGCAATGTGGGCAAAACCTGAGAACACACTGGAACCCAAGGAGAAGAGTGGTATGAAGATTGACCACCTCCTGAAGCCAGGCCTAGACTACTAAAAGCATTGTTAGCTGGGACAGTCACCACGGCGTAGTGTTTGCCGGAGAGTTTAGTTATTGTCATGTACGTCGGCGTATACTGCACGGAGGCATATATACCGAATGTTGACTCACTCAGAAACCCCTCAGAAGGGCTTGCTTCGGGGCGTACGCTAGTTACCACCCTATACCTGCCCGGGCAATGATCAACGCTTCTTCGTTGTTCATTGAAGCAAAAACCCTAGCACCCAACTTTGTGACTAGGGCTAGAGTCCTAAATCGTCGCTGGTCGGAGCGGTCAAGAAATGCCGACAGAGTGTGGTCAGTACTGTGTGTCTTCAGACCGGTATTGTCACATCTCGAGCAGGAGATCTTCACCTCTACTTCAAATTACCACAACATCTGTCTGTCTAATATTTTTGAATTTTCTCATGTAATGTATGTATGTAATATGTATACCCTGTACTTCATGTATATAATATGTATAACCTGTACTTCCCAATCCCAGGATTACCTGTGTTGAATAGTGAGATCAGTGTGCCACGCCCTCTTCGCGTTGCACTGGCCAATGAACGGGCCACCTCATTGTTTTTCCATGGTGTTCCTACCTCCTTTCCGCCTCTCTTGGTTTCTTATCGGTTCTTCCAAAAGAGTGTGAATCGAACCGAAGGATCATAAGTAGTTAGATCCTTTCCTTTTGTAACCCACATGTAACAGACAACTTGTTATTGTTTTGTATGAGAGCTCACCACGTTGTACTTATTGACTGCTTGCTGGATGATTTTGGTCTGTTAGGCAGGTAGATACTTAAAAATAAATTTCAGTGCATAAAGGCAAAATTTTTGTGTGTTCCAGAGCAATAAGTGAAAAACGAGCTAGACTCGTTAGTGCTTAGGGTCCTGTACCCCAAATGTGAATTGTGTGCCACCATTTAAACTTAGAACAAAGACCAAATTCAACTTAATAATCATGACTTAACTTTTTATTATTTTACAAGAACAAAAAAATCACTTTTACAATTTCATTTTATTTTGTCTTAACTATGTAATGTACAAATTTGTTTCTGTGTCAATTTCAATTTGCTTTGTCCCATAATATTTTACACCATTTCTTATACATATTTTAAACCTGTTTCAGAACTACCTGTGTACAATTCATGTCGTCTGCGTACGACCTCTTCTCTGTATGTCTTGTTCAACCACCGCCACCTACGCTTCGCACTGACTGGTATACTGTTAAACATATATTTTAAACTAACTATGTCTGAACACAACGCCAAAAACTCACTTCGCTGGATTCTCTGCGCGAGGTGCGTTTTTGCCTCAGCGACGAGCGGGAATGTCAGGTAGCTAGCATATCAGATAGCTACCTGTGAAAAAAAAAGAAGAAGAAGAAGACATGATCTGTCAAAACATTATACCTGTCAAAGGAAAAATAATGTCATTACCAACTTGAAAGAAATTGAGGCGCATCTTTAGCCACAGAAATTGAGCCGGATCAAGATTAGAGGAAGAAGACAGGCTGAGATTGACAGTTAGGAGGGAAACACTTAAAATCCCCCGTTAAGCTCCGCATCGCGCTGGTAGGGAGTTTATAAAAGGCGTCGACCTCCCACAATCGAGGACACAAGCTCTTCAACACCTGAACCAATAGCACTAACCAGGCGTGGCCAAAAACATCTATCTGCGGAGGCTTGAGTCGCCATTATTGCCTGCACCACACAGCCCCTGGCCGCGCCTGGGTCCCCCGTGGCGGATTCCTCGGAAGGAAGGAGCCCCTGCTTTCTACCCATCGCCAGCGCCCGCTTGGCTACTCGATATCCGGAGCCCCGTGCCCAAAGTTCCTCCGGAGGACGGAGCGCCTGCCCCGTCCAGCCGAGCGCTCCCGTCTTATCGCTGGCTGAGCCCCGTGCCGCAATTCCTCCGGAGTGTGGAGCCCCGACATCCCGCCAAAAGCGTGGCCGTGCCCGAGGCCGGCGCCCCAGCATCGACTACCCGCATCCCAGCATCAAGACTTCTCTCCGTCCTCGTGAGCTAATCAAACCCTTTAAATACATTATCTAATTAAACTTAGAACCCGTCAGTCGTGCAGTTTAGCGTGGTGATGCTCTCATTTCTCAGAATTTAAAATAAATCCCGTCTTTCCTTTACCCGGTTTTTCTCTCCATCACCTATATTTTTGAACCTCTTTAGCATCAGTGGAAAGCGAGCAAGGTGTTGGGCCTGAACACCACCCTGAGGAGTCTTGTGCTAGCCGGGCAACTGCAAAAGCGCGCAACCTAACCTCAAAGGAGCCCCCTTTCCGTTGTCGGAATCCTAACCTCAAAATGGTCTGCCTTTCCAGGTAGCGCCATGGAGCGCCTGTAGTGGAGCGCCTTCAGTGGTCATTACAATCAGTAGAAACAAAGTAGAGCAGTAGAAACAAAGCAGCCTTAATCCTAAAGAATTCCCACAAATATGTAAAAATTTAAAGTAGCTGACAAAAAATAAATCGAAGAAGTAAAAAGTAAATAAAATTTATAACAGAAATAAAAGTAAAAATAAGAGGAAAGAAGAAAAAAAAGAGAAAAGAGAAACTAAAAATAAACAAAAAATACCTATATAAAAACAAAAAATAAAAAAAATAATCAAGATACAATGGATGGCAAGGACATTTTATAAATACTCTTTAATAGGTCAGATCTAAAGGAGTACTTCCCTTTATTAAATGTGTCTAATTCACTAAAATATATATTATAGTCTGTTATATTTCGATTGAAAGGTATCTTCAGGATACTTACATCCGGCTAGCTCTCATCAGCATCACTCTCAGGGCGTGGGGGTCTTTCTTTCGGTTGCTCACTTGTACTTTGGGAAGGGTTTTATAATTAAAAGATAAAGTTAACATGAACAAATAAGGGTTTATTACTGTACTAATATGGGAGGAAAAAGGGGAAATAAGGGATTGGCTAGACCTACAGGTTGTCACTAGAACACTCCCTATTCCGTTGGCTGGAGTTCGAAACGGAAGGCCTGGGGCAGCGCCCCAGGCTAGCGGCGGTTCACAAGGCCGACGCCTTCACACGTTGGAGCCCCTGGGGGGGCGCTCCTATGCCTCTGGTCCACAAGGCGGGTGCCTTGCTGGCAGGAAATCCAAGTAGATGGGAGGGGGGGGAGCTCCATTGTAGTGCCCCCTCTTGCACCGCTTGGTGCTTGGTCGCTAACGTCTTAATCGCTTGGCATCTTGCCGGGAACTAACGATGAACTCACGAGCGTGGGCCGATTGATTCGCACGGCGCAGTTCGGCCGTTTCCGTGACCGTTCGGCCCACAAACACACACTGCACACTTCGGGATTGTTTTTTTATAATATGTTATTTTAAAATAACATAACATTCCCCTTTCTCACAAAAATAAAGAAAGAAAACCAGGAGCAACACAAAAGTCTTCACACACAACACTAGGTCTTTGGCCATTAAGAAAATTGAAAATTTTATGGGAACACAAAAAGGGAAAGGGGATTTACAGGAACATCCTTCTGTCCTATCAACACACCAGAAAGAAGGAAGAAGAAAACTGGTGGCTGTGAGAATTATCGATTTGGTTTGGGAAATTTCAAGGTGGTTCCAATAACCGACAAGACGCGGATTAAAAGCGATCTTGTAACAAGGCCTTTTTTCTTCACCAAAACATGTCGAAAACTCTAAACAATAAATAATAATCACAGCAATCAAAACATATTTTACACTGGTACTTATATTAACCAAGTCATAACTCGTTATAGGAGTCGACTATTATATAACAATAAGTTCTGAGCTGAATACAAAAAAAAATTACATATAGAGACAACATCCAAGACTCGCTCAAAATATTTAATATGTTAGTGCGTAAAATCCACTACGAACTCACTCGAAAAAAGAGTGGAACATTCCATATAAAACATCCTAAAGTGATAATGGAATACACAAACAAAATATTACAAATACACCAGCTCTTTCGAGCCTCAAACACGTCTGTACTCACAGACATTTTCCCCCTTCGACAAAATGAACAAGGCTTTAAGTGTCATCTTATACACAAAAGTGCATATCAGATCCCAGATTTACGAAACGTAACATCTCAAAAATGCGCTCCCTTTTCCAAGAAAAAGGCCAGCATTTCTTCCCCTTACATCAATTTCCACTCAAAGCAGTGATAATTTCATCCCTACATCAACATACCGTGGAAAATCCACACACGGACCAACGAAAGTAGAATCCCGGAAAACGGCTTCCCTTGCCCAAAGGACCACATCTTCCCACTCTTTCTCAATGGCGCCACTTCATTTTTTAGAAGAATAAAGAAACTTCATAATTCAATCTTTTTTCCAAAGGGTTAATTCGGAAAACCATTGAAATCTTACACAAAAAAAACTGTTGAAGATATTTACATACATAAAAACAAATGTAGTCAAGAAATCCTAATTCTAACTAAATTACCTATTTGTACACTATAAAACAAAATTTCTCCGATGTTTTTTGAGAACCGTTCAAGTTTACATTTCTCCAAGTGACCCGTATATCAGTCAAACATCGCACAAAAGTGATATGCTATTGCTTGCAAGAAATAAAACCATCGTAAATATTAAACTAAAATGAATCCTAAGCTACCTTTTTACAAAAATTACAATCCTCTATCGTTTTTTGAGGGTTCTTGGAACGATTTCAATGTTCCCTGACAACACACAAAAGTACCTAAAGCTAATCTATAAAATTATTTACAATGGCAGCCAACAGAATAGCCATAGTTCGTAGTAAATTTCCGAAAGGACCTAATCACCAGTTTACCCCGAAAAAAAATATATATTTTAAAATGTTTTTGAGAATAGCACATTAAAAAAACCAAATGGGGGAAAAAAACATCATGAATTACCAAACACTTAATCCTCACATTAAATAAAATACTTCTGAGAATCCTTTAATGTGGAAAAAAGTTTGTTAAAAGCTTTTATGAAAAAAACCTAAAGTGAAAGTTTATTTGCCTAGCAACAAATAATGCATCAATTTCAAGGTAGGTACTTATGTAAAATAAACAAAGCTAGATTTCTGTGAAAAAATAAAACAAAATAATGATGCTTTCTCAAATGAATTCTCAAAAATGCATGTACATTTTATTGATATTAAAATTTCACAGAATTTTAAATCGTCAAAGCACATTTACGCAAATGCAAAAAACAAAAAGGAAGCGACCAAAATAGTGTTAGAATCAAAATAGACAGAAATACTAAATGTTGAAGAAAAAATTAAATTTGGCATAAAAAATTAAAATATGACGAGGTTTCTAAGCAAATGATAAAAGATTTAATGATCTATTTTTCAGGCTTCTCAAAGATTGCATGTCAATTTATATTGATATAAAAATTCTATCATAATTTTTAATCGTCAAAAGGACATTACAGCAAAATGCAAAAGCAATCAAAACAAAAACAATTCATTCTAAAATCAAAGCAAGAAAACATATGACGTCATAATGAAAGCAAAAAAAAAAAATTACACACAAAAAAAACAGAGCTTCACAAAACAATTCCCAAAATAAAAGTTCGCAATATCGAAAGAATCCCAGTTGGATGCGCCAGTGTTATATTTCGATTGAAAGGTATCTTCAGGATACTTACATCCGGCTAGCTCTCATCAGCATCACTCTCAGGGCGTGGGGGTCTTTCTTTCGGTTGCTCACTTGTACTTTGGGAAGGGTTTTATAATTAAAAGATAAAGTTAACATGAACAAATAAGGGTTTATTACTGTACTAATATGGGAGGAAAAAGGGGAAATAAGGGATTGGCTAGACCTACAGGTTGTCACTAGAACACTCCCTATTCCGTTGGCTGGAGTTCGAAACGGAAGGCCTGGGGCAGCGCCCCAGGCTAGCGGCGGTTCACAAGGCCGACGCCTTCACACGTTGGAGCCCCTGGGGGGGCGCTCCTATGCCTCTGGTCCACAAGGCGGGTGCCTTGCTGGCAGGAAATCCAAGTAGATGGGAGGGGGGGGAGCTCCATTGTAGTGCCCCCTCTTGCACCGCTTGGTGCTTGGTCGCTAACGTCTTAATCGCTTGGCATCTTGCCGGGAACTAACGATGAACTCACGAGCGTGGGCCGATTGATTCGCACGGCGCAGTTCGGCCGTTTCCGTGACCGTTTGGCCCACAAACACACACTGCACACTTCGGGATTGTTTTTTTATAATATGTTATTTTAAAATAACATAACAAGTCACTGCACATTCTATACATAGGAGCTCTTTGACCTGAGTTTGTTCGACATTTGGGCAGAAAAAATATTTGTAACGAACGGGATGCACTTCTTGGTATGCGAAAATTAATCTGACATAGAAGACCAGGGCAATCCGTTTCAGATAGACAAATACTCCTCAAAGTTAACGCACTCAATATTAAACGCCGATTGTCAAGACTAACCAGGTTTAATTGAAATAGGCGGTTGTCGTAAGAGCGGTTAGCGAGGCTTAGACGATGGAATAATATTTTGGTAAATCTTATTCAAAAAAATTTCGTGGGTGTAAACTGAGCCTTTGTAAATCATGTATGATGTGTTTTATCGCTGTCACGCAACAGCGAGGGTTGGCGCGGTGGGCACGAGGGAGCGGAGTCAGTTGAAAACTAGCGGCCGAGACCATGACACAGCGGACTCATTTTTACTCGCTCAGTCCGCTTCGCTCACTCCGCTGTCAGTGGAAGCACTTCTATGAAATTTACTGCAGTTGCTAGTCGAGCGGAGTCCGTACGGAGTCCGCTGGAAACTCGCTCAACTCTGCGACCACTTTTGTAACTCTTTGTACTCGCTCAGTCCGCTCCGCTCACTCGCTGTCGGTGGAAGCACTTCTATGAAATTTACTGTTGCTAGTCGAGCGGAGTCCGTACGGAGTCCGCTCCGCTCGCAGTGGAAAGCGGGCATAATAAGCAGGTCTATAAATCCTTCCGGCATTTGTTTGTCACACCATTATCAAGAGAGCAACGAAGAGAAGTTTCTCTCTTGATAATTTTTTTTAAAGAAATCCTGTGCGGGATACTCCCTAGATTCTAGAGACTCTAGGGGTCTATGTCACTTGTTGCAGTGCCGCAGAGGTGTACGAGCTTGGTCGACCTAGAGATACCTAATTTTGGCTACTTCAGCTTTTTTGGGCATGTTTTAAGTATGAATAACACGGCATAACACCAACTTGAAAATTCAAGATGGCTGCCATACAAAAAAAACATAAAATTGCACTTTTCTCAAAAACGGATCCAAGAATATTTTTTTAATTTTCAGAGTTGCCACAAATTAATTTTTAACTTAATAAACTAGTTATGACAACACTCTTGCTAATCTGTGTCTATGGGCTGCCAGATGAAAAAAACAAACAATTGTGATTTTCTCGAAAGACAAGGGGTTAACAAAAATATAATGTTGTACAATATTATAGACAACATAAATTTCTACAAATTTTTTTTTTTTTTTTGAAAACATTATTATAAAGCACCGTTTACACGACCTCAAATTTTAAATCGAAAATATAGCAAAAACCTATTAGATGCAAGATATTTAAATTTGTTTTAGATTTAATAGAAAGAACAAGTTTATCACTATAATTCATAACGAAAGATTTGTTACTTTTTTGAAAATTCAAGATGGCTTCCGAAGAGCTGAAAATTTTAAATGCGGTTTTCTCAAAAACGGCTACAACGATTTTTCTTAAGTTTTCTGTGAATTCGTTAATAAAATAGTGCTATCTACCAATAATACTCATTGCTTCATCATAATCTCGGTTTAGGGAGTTGCCATACAAAAGAAATAAAAAAAATAAAAATAAATGCAGTTAGAGGGTTAATAAAAAAGTAAGATTCTGTAAATGTAAATAAATAATAATTATTTAAATATTGCCATCATTTTTTTTTCCAAAAACTTAATTAAAAGTATAGCCGCCATACAAAGTGAAAAATTTCCATACAAAAGGTATTAGCATTTTTCTTGGTAGTCAAAGGGTTAAAATTAGATAAAAGACTGCGATTCTTCAAATTTTATAAATACCAATAATAATCATTCGTTTTGTTTTCAAAATACAACTAAAAAGTTTACCCACGATACAAAGTCCTAGTTTGCATACAAAAGGGTTCAATGACCATCTATAATAATCTAGATTCTAAATTCTAGAATCTAAGTTGCAAAGATATATTAAAATTAAGAACTCATATCAAATGCATGCTAACAAACAGACACGTGTAAATTCGCGCTTACAAACGCTGAATGCGTGCTTACAAATTAAAACCAAATCTCAAATGACCATAAAACCTGCAACTCTTGCCGACCTTCCTTGAAACAGGGGCGACATTGACAAAATGAATTATTTTTTACACTATGGGTGGTCAGCTTTATACCAACCTATAAGTCAAGGATCTTTCTTGTGTAATTGGCGCTTTTTCCAGATAAGACCAACCTCGCAGAGGGCTCTTGAGGTGTGATTCACACAAAACGGCGCTCAACAAATAAATCAACCAAATATTTATATTCATTTAAGTATTTATATGGCTATAGCCATATTGCACCTAATAATACATGCATACATAACAGTATATAATACCGGTAAGGTTTACTCAGCCTTCACAAGAAATGAGTACCAGCCCTCTCGGGAGCTGGGAAACCCCCACTTCTTCTGAAGTGGTTGGCGTAAGGCCGGCCCCCTTACCTGTAAAAATAAATAGGTTCAACTCGCCACATGCGACCCCCTCGGGGATAACGCGGCAAGAAGTTACACTATATGTGTAGCTTAGTTGCGTTTTTGCGTTTGCGTTGCGTACGAGTATGCAGGTACACATTGCGGTGGAATAAAATTGATTTATTATTGATATACGAGTATTATATTTTTATTGAAACGGCATAAGCTGGTAGACGCTTCAAGCTTTATACCTACGTCAAACGTGGGTTAATTTTTCCAAGAAAGTCGAGTGCAGATTCTGTGCAATTTATTTAAAATGCATTTGCTTTTTTACAAAAATTATATTATGTGCCTTAGTTTTTAAATTATAGCTCTTTAAAATTTGCGAATTTTCCATTTCCGCTAAAACAGGTCATTGCTTTATTCGGGCGGATATGACGTCAGATCTTCGGAGTTTAGGTGTCAAATGGTTGACGACAACATGGAGTTCTATTAAATGGAGAGGCTATTTATTTGATTTAGTTCTAAACATTGTGATCCATACAGTCACTGAAATCTAATTTTGCCAGACATTGTCCCTTGTTTTGTCTCGCTCGCACAACATACGTTTTTTTTGTTGTCCTTTTCTATCACGTTATGTGTCTCTACTCCGTCGTTAATTTATGTAAGCAGGTAATGTTGCTTAGCAACAAATTGTTGATGTTATTTTCCTTGACAACATGATTTAGTGTTGTCAAAGGTTTTGAAAATATCTGATACTTTTTGATGCTTCTGTTCCATAAACGTAAATATTTTACTTAATCTTACGTTATTACTTGTGAAAATTATTTCAATTACATTACTTAATTTTAAGTTTTTTCAATGATGTTAGGAGAAATATCTATAGAAGACAAAGTAAAAAAATATTGATGTTGATGATGATGATGTCTCCATCCTTCCGGGCTTGTAGGCCATGTTCAATATTGTAGGCTGCTTATTCTTTTTCTTTTTTCTCTTTTTTTTTTTTTTTTTGCAACGTTTCGTCAGTGACGTGCGACTGACTTCTTCAGGGCTTCTTCTTCGACTGATATCATCTGAAGCCGGCCATGAAAGCCTTAAAACACTTATAAAAAAATATTCTTTTAAATCCAATTTTATTGAAATATAAAAGAATACATGAAACAAAAAGTGTAGGGTAAAAATTGAAATTTTTAATTTTGAAATACAGACCACTTCAAATACATACTTTTCACACAAAAAAATTGTTCTCACGTGACGGTATCAGATACTATGTATTTTTATCATCATCACATCTCTATCAGTAAAAATGGCCGACGGTTTGACAGCTATTGTTTTGTGGCTAAAGGTATCGGCAGATAAAATATCAATTGAATTTACTGAAATATTAATATTCACTGGCAATTACGAGTGAAAAGTTACTCCAGATTTGTTATTACAATTTCTCGTATTGTTTGTGCGTTTGAAAAATGTGTGGCTTGGCATTTTTACGATTTTTATTTCCAGTTAAGAAACACACCTGTTCATAGATAAGTATACTATAATACTACGTATTATAGATGTGCCACTGAACCCTGTTTCAGTGCATTATGTAGGAAAAACAAGGTATATGGAAGGAGTAAAAAGAGTCATCTATACTTCGGGGCGTAAGGTTTTTGTACAACCCCCCCTGTGGACTTCTTCTTCTTCTTAAAAAATATATTTTTTGTTTCTGCCATACTTATTTCACAAGAAAAACAACGTTTTATTACATCGATATATTTTTTATTAACATTTTAAGGAGTGAATTATAATACAAATTTACAATGAAATAAAGCTTGTACATTCTAAAATCTAAATCTAAGCTGCAAAGATATGTACCATTTAAGATTCATATTAAACGAGTTCCCACAAGCAGACATGTACCATTTCGCGCTAACACATGCCGCATGTGGACCTACAATCTAAAAACCCAATCTCAAGTGAACATAAGCCCTTCAACTCTTGCCGACCTTCCCTGAAACAGAGGTGACATTGGCAAAGTGAACCATTTTTTACACTATGGGTGATACATTATTGTTATTGATACGTGATTACATTAATACATAATATTTTAGATAGCTCAGTTGGTAGAGTGCTTGCATTCCATGCCGTGAGCTGGGGTTCGAATCCCACCGAGGCAGGGTGTCAGAAATGATTATCCGTTTCGGTGTTTATTTCAAACCTCAAATCAAAATACCGGCAAGGTTTACTCAGCCTTAACTAGAAATAAGAACCAGCCTCTCGGGAGCTGGGAAACCCCCACTTCAACTGAAGAGGTTGGCGTAAGGCCGACCCCCTTACCTGTAAAAATAAATAGGTTCCACTCGCCACATGCGACCCCTTCGGGGATAACGCGGCAAGATGTTACACTATATGTGTAGCTTAGTTGCGTTTTTTTTTATGCCTATGAAGAATAAATTGAATAAAATATTATGGTATAAACTTGAAACAATTATTTTTATGTCTTTTGGAGAAAATAGTTCAATGTTTTCTCATTATAATAATCAAACTATTTAATTTACATAGTTAAATTTCTTACCTATTTTTGGTTTTACCGACAGTTTCCATTTAACCATCGATATAAATAATATACATAGATGGAGCGCGTGAGTGTTTTCCTATACAAACGGTTGTGCCACAAAATTGTAGAAAGAAAGAGAAAGAAACATTAGAAATTTTGTTATGTTTCTGTCTCTTTCTGATCTCCATGACAACATCAGGGGCCGTACTCAACATGGATTTGTAAGGACTGGATGGGCTGAGAAAGCAATCCTTTGTGAATTAGAAATGCGCTACCCCACTCATCATACAAAAATCCAAATTCAGTCTATCGGTAACCTTCCAACTATTAACAGGTGTGTTTCCTAACTGGAGAGAAAAATCATCAAAATGCCAAGCCACAAATTTTCCAAATGCACAAACAATACGAGAAATTGTAATAAAAAGTCTAGAGTAACTTTTCACTCGTAATTACCAGTGAATATTAATATTTAAGTAAATTCAATTGATATTTTATCTGCCGATGCCTTTAGCAACAAAACAATAGCCCCGCTGTCAAACCGTCGGCCATTTTTAGTGATAGAGATGTGATGATGATAAAATATAGTATCTGATACCGTCACGTGAGAACATTTTTTTTTGTGAAATGTATGTATTTGAAGTGGTCTGTATTTCAAAATTCAAAATTTAAATTTCTACCCTACACTTTTTGTTTCATTTATTCTTTTATATTTCAAGGAAATTGGATTAAAAAGAATATTTTTTTTACTTCGTCTTCTATAGGTATTACTCCTAACATCATTGAAAAAACTTAAAATTAAAAAAATGTAATTGAAATAATTTTCACAAGTAATTATGTAACATTAAGTAAAATATTTACGTTTATGGAACAGAAGCATTAAAAAGCATCAGATATTGTCAAAACCTTTGACAACACTAAATTATGTTGTCAACGAAAATAAGATCAACAATTCGTTGCTAAGCAATATTACCTGCTTACATAAATTAACGACGGAGTAGAGACGCATAACGTGACAGAAAAGGACAACAAAAAACGTATGTTGTGCGAGCGAGACAAAACAAGGGACAAAGTCTGGCGAAATTAGATTTCAGTGACTGTATGGAACACAGTGTTTAGAACTAAATCAAATAAATAGCCTCTCCATTTAATAGAACTCCATGGTACTCAAGCCGAAGTGAAGAAAACCTAACAAGTGACATCTGAGGCTGACGTCTCACAACATACGTTTCCCAAAATGTAAGGAAAAATAACTTAATACGAATAAATTCACATTTAAAAAAAAAAACAGTGCATTATATTTAAAGTTGTGTAGGAACTAAAAAAAACTTAAACAAAAAAGACGCATTACTGACTGTATCTTACTTTTATGTAATAGAGTATTTTTGATAATTTTAGGAATATCAGCAGATTTTTTTCTCCGTTATTTTAAAGGAGCATCTCTGAAAGTTGTCTTATATGCTTATTTACATTTTAATATCTTTATTTCTTTTGTATTTATATCTAAATAAACCTTAAAAAATACGATTAATGCGTCTAATATAAGAAAAAAAATCTATCGTCAAATAATGGGTATAAGTATGAAGAACTGAGTTTTTTTTTATATTTTGTGGTTTTTTACTGTATGCTTTTGTTTGTAATAATGCATCACGCGCTTATCATGAGTTTTTTTTCATTAAATTAACTTATTTCTATTATATGGGGAAATTTCAAAAATTGATGGAACTGTCAGGCTATCTTCGCATGATATTCGTCTTCAATTTAAATGTAGGTACCTCGATGTTTCCTTGCCGACGCTTGGTAAACAACTGATTGCAAATGGGGCATACACTATCATTTAGGGCAACCATGATGTGGCTCGGATATATACGCTAATGCTCCATCTATATATTTTATTTAAATCAATGCATTTAACCTAATAACTCGTCGTAAAACCAAACAGTTTTTAAATAAAATTTTACACTTTCACATTCACTTTCATGATCTGTTTTATCTGATGTATTCCTTTTGTGTTATTGCAGGTCAGACCATGGTCCATTTGCAACTTTTTTATCTGCCGACGTTTCGCTTTCACGGCGTGGTGGTATTTTTATGGGGTTGGTCGTTTTCAGTGACTGACTGGTAGTATGATGAAAATTGTGGGAATCGGAAGAATCGATTTCTGAAACATAAATAAAAAAAAGAAAAATTAGTTTATGGGTTCAAAATTTGCAAGAAAGAAGGAAGGTCTAAGATAATATTGTTTTTGCTAATCTCATCGATGTGAAATTTAATGGAAGTTTCCTTGCTCCCATAAAAACGTTTCACATTTCTTATGAAGGCTAATAAACTTGCTGGTACTAAGATTTAAATAAGACAAAAATACCAAAACGGAAAATACTATCTGACACCGTCCATGACAATTGAATCCAAGCAATGGTGTTAAATACAAGCGTTTTTCAAAATTAAGTGTCGACCAAACGTTATTTCTTAAACATTTTACAAAATCGATGACAGATTACATGGACATTAAAAAATATAAAATAAACTGCAACTTACTTGGATTTCCAATACCGCTTACGGTAGACTCAGTTCTTGTAAAAATGAAACACTTCATAATAATGTCCAATCACTGAATGAAAAAGCGCATTTTTTCCGTAATTGTTTGAAGAACAAAAGGTTACTTTTGTCATTTTTTTCAGCAGACGCCATTAAACACAGACAACAAATTTCTACTGTCACATGTTTTGATTGGAACAAAATTTGAATTAAAAAAAAAACTACCTACCCTCACTTTAATGATTACTTGCCATCTAGCGTATTTTTTTGAAAGTTTGCATGTAAAAGAAGCTTACAAAATATATCTTTCTCATTTGGGATCAGGGCGTGAATTTGAAGCATATGTGTCAGACAGAGACAACTGTCAAGGCAATATCTCTATGAGTTTCTGCTTGAAATCATATATCATTTTAGAATGCTGGTTCATTTGTTCCCAGTGACAGGAGCCTGCACCTGTTAATAGTTGGAAGATTACCGATAGATTGAATTCGGATTTTTGTATGATGAGTGGGGTAGCGCATTTCTAATTCACAAAGGATTGCTTTCTCAGCCCATCCAGCCCCTCCCACCCTATTAGGGTATTTGCAATAGTGAGGAATTTGGTAAAAAGTGTATAATTTTGTTAGATTACGATAGTAAGCATATAAACAAGGGCCTAATTTCAAGTCCAAAATAAATTTATATATTTTTAAATTTGAAAAATATCTTTTGAAAATTTTGACCGGTTTTGAAACGGATGTGCGATCCGTCAACGAAATTTGTAGCCCCCGTGACGTCATTTTCTTGTATCAGCAACGCTGCTGGTATTGCTATGGCTATACAAAGTCAAAGAAAATGACGTCACAGCCGAAAATTCAATCCAAGGAGCGTTTTGGCGCGTAAATTCAAACTTCATTTTTTGAACATGAATAACTTTGTAAAAAAAGCAAGTAAAAATAAAATTCAAGAAGTTTTATGATAAGCAAATATAAAGAAATTTAAATCCACAAGAATTTTTTTTTGTGAAATTTCCCTATAGGGTATTTGTAATAGTGAGGATTATGATAAAAAGTATATTATTTTGATAGATTTTGAAAAATCTAATAATAATATTATGTTTAACAATATTTGACAGAAGATTTTTGTGCAACAATCATTGGCAAGAATATGTATATTTTTTGTGACAGAAGTTGTTTTTTCGTGTTTTGTGATTCATGGCTTGTCGTCTGCTTTGATAATTCATCTCCAGTCTGGGAATAATTACTCCAAGCTCCAAATAAGGTAGATTTTGTCACCATCAAAACTTGGAAGATAACCTCAAAATTTTCTAGAGAAAAATTTGGACGAAACGCTCCAAAACGTGAAAGGCAAGAGAATTTCGCAAATTGACAATGACATCCACAATATCAAAGGCTCAGCTAACGTCTTCTTGCACAACCATGGAAGACAATATCATGGCTGAACTCCATGCACTTAGGGCGGACCTGGCGGCTTTATCATCCGTAGGAGCCGATATTAAGGCGATCAGGAGTGACCTTTCTTCCCTGAAGGAGTCCATGACCTTCATGGACGCCAGAGTTGGTGAAATTGAGACGAAGCTTGTCAGTATGAGCACCATGGAGAAGACAGTTACAGATTTAACATCCAAAATCACTGAGATGAATGCAAAGATCAACGACAGCGAGCAGCGGGCACGTCGTAATAATATTGAGGTGACAGGGTTGCCACAAGTATCAAATGAATCGCTGATCGACCTCACGGTGAAGATTGCGAAAAGCTTGAAAATCCAGCTTACACCGGGGGATATAGACTTTTCAACAAGAGTCGCCGCCAAAAATGCGGCCTCTGGTCGACCTAAGCCCATTGTAAAATTTCATAAATCGGTCCACCGTGACATGTTTGTCACCGCCATCAGACGGAAGCGTGGTCTCATGTCTGACGAGCTGGATATTCCGGGGTCTCCAACAAGAATTTTCGTCAATGAGCACCTGACACTACACAATAAAAACCTATTTCATCATGCGCTGCTCAGATGCAAGGAGTTGGGGTTTCGTTACACATGGTCCAAAGGAGGCACTGTGTTCGTACGCAAAGACGATGGTTCCCCAGCCATGGCAATAAAGACTTTGTCTGCGCTTCAAATGATCGGCGGCTGATTCTCTTCTTGCTTCCTTATTTACTTTTTCTAATTTATGCACTAACTCTCTCATATTATATTTTCTCTGATTTTCTTAGTTACTCTAAACTGTGTCTCTTATTTTTTGTTGGTACTGCCGTGTGCTTGCTTCTGTTTGCCATTTACTTTAAATACTATAGTGTTGTATTTTCCATTAGGCGATAGTTTGAGTATATATACACAGAATACCAGAGGTTTGCGAACAAAGACCGACAATTTCAGTTTAAATTTTTCCTCCAGTGATTTTTCTGTCGTAGCTCTTACTGAGACCTGGCTAGGCACTGACATTGATTCCCGAGAGTTAATCGATGACAGATACGATGTCTGGCGAAGTGATCGTGGTTCTCGGGGAGGAGGAGTGCTTTTGGCCGCACATTCAGATCTTAATGCACGAGGTAATCCGGAGTGGATCTGTGATGCAGAGTCTGTTTGGGTTACCTTGCCAATCAGCTGTAGTGGTAACACTACCAAAAACTTACACTTGGCCTGTGTTTATGTACCTAAAGGCACTGAATACAATTCGCATATCGAAAGCTTCCTTAAGCTCCTTTCCAAACTTACAGAAGACCTACCAGATGATATCTTCTTAATTCTTGGTGATTTTAACATGTCAGATATCGAGTGGTCTGATACCCCGGGTGAGCAGTTTCTCTGTCCCACTAACTACTCTTCTTCATGCTCGAGTAGTTTCATAGATACATTGTCTTTTCTCGGCTTTTATCAATTTAATTCCATCAAAAACTCCCTTAATCGTACTCTTGATCTTATTTTGTGTAACGCTCCTCTAGTGTCGGGGATAATTCATTCTGGTCTTCCTTTCGTACCTGAAGACTCTCACCACCCAGCGATAGAACTGGTTTTGTCTTCCCAGCCACTTCTCTAATTACATGAACCTCAACGCATTATATACTTATTTAAAAAGGGTGACTACAAGGCACTAGGAGGTTTTCTCGCTGAGGTCAACTGGTCCGATGTTTTGACAGCATCTCCCCTTAACACCGCTGTGACAGCATTTTATGATATATTAAATTACTCCATTGATCAATTCATACCTACCCGACGCTTAAACCGCAACCACCATTTTCCATTATGGTATAGTGCACCCTTGATAAAGATCAATAGGGAAAAAATTCGCTACCATAATAAATTTATGAAATTTAAAAACCCTTCTGACTATCATACTTTCACATTACTACGATCCCGTCAGAAAGCTATGGCCAAGGAGTGCTTTTCTCAGTTCATTATTTCCGCTGAAACTAACATACAAGAAAACCCTAGAGCAGCGTTTCCTAACCTGTGGTCCGCGGACCCCTGGGGGTCCGCGAATGTATGTGTGGGGGTCCGCGGTCTCATCTCTGGACCAGTATTAATAAAATATATGGCACCAAAAGTCTCGTAATCGCTACGCTTACTCATCACGACGAACGTGCGACAGCGCCGACAGCGGGCGGAGTACTTGACTTACCGAAGTGAGTGAAAGAAGTGCGTGCGGGCAGTGCGGGACGTGACTCTTCTCTTCTCCCTAGGCACCGCCCTCGCCCCGCGCCCTACACTTGCATCCGGCGCTCGCCCGCGACTTGTTAGTGCGTGTTTTGTTTTGTGTTGCGTTGGACGTTGAAGATAAGTGCAACGAAATTACGTTTTTCGAGTGATTGTTACAATGAAACGCTGGTTAAAACCAAATGACTTCGCTTCAGACGAAGCAAATGAGAGACCGTCGACTTCGAAGATCAAACGTCGTAAGTTTTGTGACGAATACTTAAGTTTCGGTTTCACAAGTACCAATTTAAACGGTGAAGAAAGACCTCAGTGCGTGATATGTTACGAAGTTTTGTCGAATGAGTCGATGAAACCGGCCAAACTCCGACGTCATTTAGAGACAAAACACCAAGAGCTTCGTGAGAAATCTAAAACTTTTTTAAAAACTAAAGCTTCGGAATTAGAACAAAGCAAAAAAACAATGATTAAGACGGCTACTGGGACCAATAACGAATGTGCTGTATCAGCGTCCTACCAAGTGTCTTTGTTAGTTGCAAAAAGTGGTAAGCCCCACACTATTGCTGAAGAATTGATATTACCGTGCGCTAAAATTATGGTTTCGGCTATGTTGGGAGACAAAGCTTCAAAAGAATTGGACGTTATTTCGTTATCCAATAACACAGTGAAGAAGAGAATTGATGAAATGTCAGGAAATGTTAAAGAGCAGCTGATTTTGAACATTAAACTGAGCACATTTTATGCTATGCAATTAGATGAGAGCACAGATATTAGCAATAACGCGAACTTGCTTGCATATGTTCGTTACGAACACAACGACAACATAAGTGAGGATTTTTTATTCTGTATGCCTCTGCCTTCGCACACTACAGGTGAAGCGATATTTGAAGTGTTGAACAACTTTATGTCCACTCATGAAAATAACGTGGGATAAATGTGTGGCAGTTAGCACCGACGGAGCTCGGGCTATGACCGGTACACGAATAGGACTTCAGGCGCTCGTAAAGAAGATGAATCCATCTATTATCTGGCATCATTGCTGCATTCATAGGGAGGCGTTAGCTGCTAAAAATATGCCAGAAAAATTGAAAACAGTGTTAGACGACATAGTGCAGGTGGTGAATTTTATTAAAGCTAGGCCTCTAAATTCCCGTATTTTCAGTATCATTTGTGAAGAAATGGGAAGCATTCACAAGCAGTTGTTATTGCATGCTGAAGTGCGTTGGTTGTCTCGTGGCAAAGTAGTGTCGCGTGTTTTTGAATTGAGAGATGAGATAAGAATGTTCTTTTTGAAGAATTCTGCAGGCAGCGTCAATAAACATGCTGATCACTTCAATGACTTTGAATGGCTCACAATGGCAGCATATTTAGCTGATATTTTTAGTGCTCTGAACGAGTTGAACTTAGGTCTACAAGGGAGGGATAATAGCATCTTCCAAGCTGAAGACAAAATTGAAACGATGGTAAAAAAGCTTGACCTTTGGACAAATCGTACAATAAAAAAAATATAATATAATCACTTTCCTACACTGTCAGCGTTTTTAGAATCCTCTGGTGGAGCGATGTTACCAACTCAAGTACAAGACGAAATGATCAAACACCTCCGCGCTTTAAGGTCTTCGTTTCGGGATTATTTTCCAGTACCCGACAAAAATAAACATTGGATATTAGACCCTTTCAACACAGATGTCACTGATATTACTAGCTTGACAACGACACAAGAAAACCAACTAATATAACTATCTTGTGATTCAGCTTTGAAACGTAATTTCAAAGAATCCTCTTTATCAAGTTTTTGGGTGAATGTAAAGAAAGATTATAAGGAAATATCAGAAGAAGCACTGAAACATTTGCTGCTTTTCTCAACCACATATCTCTGTGAAAAGGCATTCTCTGCTCTTGTATATACTAAAAACAAATACAGAAACAGATTACAAGTGGAATCCGATTTGAGATTACAACTTAGTACTAACATCAATCCGAATATTACTAATTTAGTTGCAAAAAAACAACACCAACCTTCACATTAATCAACGTGAATCTTGATGTTGATGTTGTATTTTTGTATTTGTAATATTAAAATAAATGGTCCGAAATTTATTTCTGTTTTTTTATTAAGGGGGTCCGTGAAAAGTCTGCTTGATTTCCTAGGGGTCCGTGGCTGAAAAAGGTTAGGAAACGCTGCCCTAGAGCATTCTGGAGCTTTGTTAAAAGCAGACGCAAAAATAATTCAATTCCCATGTGTATGCTACTGATGGAACAAATTCTGTTAATGGTGGCAAGGAAATCTCCATCGCTTTCTCCGATTACTTTTTCTCTATGTTTGATCATGACACCCATAGTTCCACCGCCATTCTTCTGAGCCAGGAAAACCTAACCTGACTGGCCTTGGTTGTTGTTCTACTGACAGAAATATTTTAACTACATATCTCTCCAACCTTGACGTAACGAAGGGTGCTGGTAGTGATGGGGTGCCGCCTCTGCTTCTTGCCAGATGTGCTGAGGTTGTGGCGGAGCCGCTCTCCATACTCTTCTCACGCTCCTTAAGAGAGGGTATTTTCCCTGACATATGGAAAGAGGCTCTAGTGTCTCCTATTTATAAATCTGGTCCCAATAATTTGATCAAAAACTACCGTCCGATTTCAATTTTGTCTGCTATAAGTAAACTCTTCGAGCGTGTAATATACGACCAACTTTATGGTTCTCTCAAATCATCATTCAGCGACCAACAGCACGGTTTCCTTCGCAATAGATCTGTTTTATCTAATCTCTTACCTTTCACTGACTATGTATTTTCTAACATGCACAGTGGATTGCAGACAGACGTTATCTACACCGATTATGCCAAGGCTTTTGACAGAGTAAATCATAACATTCTGTTGAGCAAATTGAGTAAGCTCGGAATCCACGGTGATCTTCTAAGATGGATAGAATCCTATATCCGTAATCGTCGTCAGGCAGTGGTAATAGGAGGCTACAAATCAAACTTTGTCACCATTCCTTCCGGTGTTCCCCAGGGATCGCATTTGGGACCCCTTTTCTTTACTTTGTATATCCACGATATTGGTGACTGTTTTCTTCATGCAGAGCATCTCATATTTGCTGACGATATGAAGATTTTTTTGAGAATCTCTGATTCATCTGACTGTGCAAGACTTCAATTAGATCTCGATCGGCTTTCAGAATATTGTGCTGCCAATAGACTATCCATTAATGTTAGCAAATGTCACAAGGTCTCGTTATCACGTAAACTTTCACCCTTAAATCATATTTATTATATTAACAATTTTCCTATCGAGTCTGTTGACCGGGTACGAGATCTGGGTGTCATAATGGATAGCAAACTCACCTTCGTGAATCATATTGACAATGTCTTGGAGAGATCATTCAGGGTGCTCGGGTTCATTTTGCGAACTTGCAAACCCTTCAAAAAAGTTACGGTATTAAAAGTTCTCTACACAACAATGGTTCGCTCACTTTTTGAGTACATGTCCCCTGTTTGGTCCCCCTCTTATGCGGTGCATATAAAACGTATCGAGAGAGTACAGAAAAGATTTATATAACACATAAATTATAAGTTTAACTTATCTTTTCCTGATTACAAGTCAGCCCTTGACTATCATAAGCCTGACTCTCTAGAGTCTAGAGGATAGGCATGTTGTTTGCGGCATGATGTTAATCCACGGCATTTTGCACAACAAAATTGATAACCCTGATATCTTGTGTATGTTATCCCTCAACATTCCAACTCGCAGAACCAGGCACACGGTAGACCAACTCTTTCATCTCCCTGTGTGTCGCACTAACTATGCTCAGAGCGCGCCAATTTACCGGGTGTGTGAAACTTATAACAAGTGTTTCAGTAGCATTGATATTTTTCATTTAGAGACGGCGCACTTTCGCAAAGCGGTGGGTGCTTCACTCAGGGAGAACTGATTTTCTTTATTTTTAAATTTACATCATATTCTGTTTTGAGAGCAGTATTTTTTTTTCTTGTAATTAGTTACTTGTAATTAACATCTTGTAATTATTTCCAACTTCCTAAATTTTATATCCGTGGCAACATATAATTGGCCATGTTTTTTTGTAATTGCTACTATTATATTTCTTATGTAACGCTGTTTGTTGTCCTATGAAAAAAAAAAAAAAAAAAAAAAATGTTGATTTGAGGCCGAAAATATTTTTTTTCGATTTTATATTTAAAAAAGAAAATATAAAAATTTGGACAAGTTTTTAAACGGATATTGGTCTAAGAGCTAGACGTGTGAAACCTTACCTCATCGACTACCAGGCAGAGACATGGTCAGGCTGGTAGTTTGCATCGAGTACATGATTTTTTCACAGATTTGCCTTTTCCTAGCGTTTTGGATGCGGTCTCTTCAAAGAGGCCCAAAAAATGGTGCGTATCTAATAAATTCATGGACGATAATAGTTATTTCCACAACATCTTTACCAAAACTATATTTGTACAGCTCTATTGTCCGAAAACTTAAAAATTACTACAATTTCATCCAGCAAGGAGCTACATGATTGTATTTTTAACAGCTGATATCCGCACCAAAAATCAATGTCATACTATTCTTATCGAAAAAAAATTACCTTTCTCAAAACTTCTTGGACGTAGATAAGTCCTAGCAACTTCTATATTCTCAAGAATTTCTAAAAAAACAAGGATATCGGTGTGCATATCCACTTATTTACAGCTTATAGACTAAGAGCCAGACGTACGAAACCTTACCTCATCGACTACCAGGCAGAGACATGGTCAGGCTGGTAGTTTGCATCGAGTACATCATTTTTTCACTGGTCTGCCTTTTCCTATCCTGGAGCGTTTTGGATGCGGCCTCTTCAAAGAGGCCCAAAAAATGGTGCAAACTACCTCATCGACTACCAGGCAGAAACATGTTTGGGGAGGTGTCCGGCATCGAGTACATGCCTTTTCTGCAGATTTTGGTGATCCTACCCTGGAGCGTTCTGGAGGCGGCCTCTTCAAAGAGGCCCAAAAAATGGTGCAAACTACCTCATCGACTACCAGGCAGAGACTAGTAAGAGATGATGATCTACATTATTTACCTGCTTTTTGCATTAAAAAAAATACTCCAAACCTGGAGCATTTTGAATGCGGCCATTTTTTTAACAAATATATAAATCGATCTTTTGATATAAGTTGTATGAGTCATGAGAATGAAGAAAAAAATATATATGTTACATTCGTTACTGATAACAATAAAATTAACATACCAAAAATTTGTATTTCCAACCCTTCTGGTTCAGGAGAAAAAAGGGTAAAACGGTATTTTTTACATTATATTTTATTACTCAAAAACAAAGTACAATAATTGAAATTTTTGTAAATCAAAAATAAGAACGTTAATTTTAAAACAATAATAGTCTCTTACACATTCTTTCTATCTGCTATAGTTTCACGGGAAATGAATTTTAAAGTCAAATATTTTCCAAAAAACTTTACGTCGAGTCCCGTTTTTGGTCAAAATCTAGCTTAAACGCCTCAGTACTTTATTTTAACAGAATATAAAAAATAATATCGTATAGAAGATTAAACATATATTAAAACTTTATGGATACTTACTTACTTATAATAAAGGGTTGTAAATTATCTGTCCTGTTATAGTTAGAATGTTGAAAATAAGTATATACCCCGTAGCACGAGGGATACGCGTGATATCATCGATGTATATATGCATGGATGGGCGACGAAAGCAATCTTTTGAGACGTAAGAATTCCCCAACGCGCGTATCAGAAATTAAATGTACTGTGGCGAAGAAATAGTCATGTAAAACAGTCCACGTGGTTCACTCGCACACACACGCACTTGTCACACGTCTTGATACCTCGGTGTCACACGCAACTCGCTGCGTGCGCATTCCCGCGTGGCGGCGTCTGCTTCACTTGCTGACACGGGTGCGTTCGCTGTCACCACACGCCCTCCTGATGTAATCATCACAAATAGTCACTCAACCAAGCTGGGGGTCTTCGTGGTCTAGAAAGTCTTTCCAAACGTCCTTCTTCCACTGGACTGTCCTCTTCTGGTTCCTCACCTTCCTGGCTTCTCGGGCTGTCTTCCTCCTGATGTGTTTCATTTACGATTGATTCCTCTGTTTCTTCTTCAAACAGATCTGATAGATTTAATGAGCGTGCATTAACTCTTCTATTGACACTTCTACCAGGGTCCGTTCGCTTGACGCTATCTATCTTCCGCAGATCCAGCACATGCCTTGGCATACCATCCACTTCAATATTGTTTACCGAGATGACTCCCGTTACTCTCCCAAGCCTCCACTGGGAAGTACATTTCGGATCTGGTGGCTTCACTGCTACAACGTCGCCAGCCTGAAATTCGGATGACAACTTTTCCTGAAGTCTCACTAGGGCTGAAGGATGTTTCCAGGCATAGGAGTGAACCTGTCCAGAAGGTGCTACACCCTGGTCACCCTGACTCTTAGCAGCCAGGTTGTACCAAAACACCGCCTGCAAAGGGTTGCTATCACTTCTGGCCGCCGTCCTCTTTATTGTACGGTGATGCCGTTCAACAATGCCATTCCCTGCTGGACGGTGAGCCGCTCGAAACCTCCTACTTACTCCCCACTTGTTGCACATGTCAGCAACCCTGTGCGAGCGAAATGCCGTGCCATTGTCCATCAGTAATTCTGCGGGTGGACCTCTTTCCCGAAAGATTTCCTCCAGATGCGAAATGACAGAAGTGGCATTTTCGGACTTTACTTCCCGCCATATAGCAAATCTGCTCGGTCCACAGTCGATTAGTGTAAGAAAGCATCTCCCATCAAAATGAGTCACGTCAACGGCCAGACGGCTCCACGTATTCGGGACACTAAGGTTGCCCGCCTCATGGGAAGATGGTGAGGGGTCAATTGTTTTACATTTTATGCATGATCGCACACAGAGCTCCACGTCACTCCTTGTCACCCCGGGATTTACCATTGTTGCAAGGTGCAGCGTTCGATCCACACCGAAGTGGTGTTGAGCATGCATGTCTTCCAGAGTAACGGCGCAGATGGAAACGCTCTCTCCAATTGGCTTTACTTTGGCATTACACCTTGCCCAGGCTTTACAGACCCTAGTGAGTGGATCTGCCTTATTCCTGCAAGACTCAATGAAGTCGATTGACAGAGCTAGGCCAAATTCTTGTACGACCTCTTTTAACAATCCCAACCGCCGTTTTACAAGCATCTCTGACATCCCTGCAACTTTTACACGGTTACACCCAGTCAGTGTAGACCTCACCCAACACAGCACTGTTGCTGAATCTGTAATTATCTTCAAGGTCCTGAGATTCCACTTGAGAGCAAGGTTCACCCCTTTCAGCACAGCATCCAATTCGGCTAGGTTTATATGACCCACATCAGACGCCTTTCGCAGCCATGCAGCATCTTCGACAGTCTTTCCATCGACTTCCAAGGTTACTCCCAGGGCCAGGGAGCTTGCATCGCAGAAGACCGTGGCATCGTTTGTGGCTTTAGGGACAGACCAGAATCCACGAACTGGATCATCAATGCGCACTTTTATCACCAGATCCTCTGCCATTTGCTGTGCTCTGTCACCTATATAATCATCCCACCTTTGGCCTTCGCTTTCTCTCTTCAAGAAGCTGCAAGCCACTCTCAGCCATCCACACACTGGATAATGTCCTATTAGTTTGCCGCAGATTGAGAACAATTCCCTTTTGCTAAGTCTCGATGCAGTCGGGAGAGCTGGAACACTGTTGCCTCTTTTGAAGAGGAGTCTTTTGCTTTTGTCCCGCTCAACACACAGTCCAAGAACTTTGGCGCCCTCCAACTCCTGAGGCGGCTTAGTTACGAGGCCGTAGGCTAGTAGATGAGCCGCAACCTCTTCGGCAGATATTACCTCCTCATTCACAATAATGTCATCTATGTAGCTGTCGGTGCCTTGCCGCATTCTTTCATCCAGTGAGAGTACCTCGTTCACGATCCGGGACATTATTTTTGGCCCACACTTCAAACCAAAGCCTAGTCTTGTCAGGCAATATGTTTTTCCTTTATACTTGACCAGCTGGTATTTCCACAGTTTTTCATGTACGTTTATCTGGAGATATGCGGACTGGAGGTCGAGCAGCTTGATTGATCCTCCCATCCTCCTCCACTTCCTAAGGGTTTCATCACATACCGCTGCATCCTCACCAGTGTGACACTGCACACTTTCATTGAGCTCCCGATAATCCATCACGGGGCGCACCTTCCCCTTATTTCTCTGAAGTACCGCCATCAGAGGAAGAATACCAAGCGAGCTCCCTTTCCATGGCTTAAGCCAGCCCTCGGCAATCCACTTTTGGATTTCTTTGTCAAATGCCTCCTCTGCTTCTGGTGACTTTACACTTTTATAACACTCCACAGTGTTGGCCAGCTCAGCAGGTGCATCCTTCCAAACCCAACTCACACACCAATGTTTTCCATTAAATGCCGCAGTGAAATCTTTGTCCTCAATTGACAAACTTGGTGGCGAGGCAACACTAACACAACCGACATCTTGACTTCTGCCCTTAGCAAACTGAACCCGTGCATCACCCAGTATAGTCACACCGCCCATCTTCCCAATGACGTCCATCCCTAGCACCGCATCAACAGCGCTTAACAACTTTGCAGCGAGTACGCAGTCTACTGTCAGGGCTACACCATGCACACTTATCCTGGCCACACCTTGGCCCTCACACCTCACGTGGCTGCCATCCACAGCGATCACGTCCCCCACTGGGCTGAAGACCCTGCACAACCCACTCCTGAGCACGGTGCGCGAGCACCCTGAATCAACGAGAGCACGCACTTGCTTCCCGTTAACACTGATGTCTATCACTGGCAGCGCCTTTAGTCCAGATGTCGGGGAGCTACCGGCGCACCAGCTCCCCGACTGCCGTTTCCCTTGTCGCAATGTTTGGAGAGGTGGCCATCCTCCCCACAACTCCAGCAAGTGACACGCGGCTGCTCCGTGCAGAACCTGAGGAGATGCGGTCCCCCGCACCTGAAGCAGCGTCTCCCGCCACTTTGCGGCCCTGCAGCCTTCCGCCTGTCTTGAGCCACTGCAACGATTGGCTGGCTCACATACTCGGCCATCAGGGCTCTGGCTCGCTCCACGATACTTGACAGCGGCATGGTGCCCACGGCAGGAAGAGCGCGCAGCTCACGCGAAACCGCTGAGGGCAGCCCCACCACGAACGCCTTCATGAGGAGAGAGTCCGCTGTAACCCCCGCCAGCCGCGCCAGTCGCCTCAGGTCCGTGATGTAAACATCTACTGGTTCATCACGCCACGTGCGTCGGATAAATTCCTCGTAAGCCACGAACGGGTTCGTGGCAAACGCACTTATCAAGGCGTCTTTGATAGACCCGGCATTCCTTTTTTCTGCATCGCCGAGTTCGTTATACACAGCGAACGCTGGTCCCTCCAAAAAAAGAGGAATGATTATCGCCACATCCTTCTCCCCTTTAAGTTTGGCGACGAGCTCCAGCTTCGTTAACCACTGTATAACATCGCCTTCCCCGTCAAAACACCTCACCAAATCACCCATCTTCGCGCTCGACATATTTACTTTTGGGGGGGAGCCGAAATAGCTTGTGGCGAAGAAATAGTCATGTAAAACAGTCCACGTGGTTCACTCGCACACACACGCACTTGTCACACGTCTTGATACCTCGGTGTCACACGCAACTCGCTGCGTGCGCATTCCCGCGTGGCGGCGTCTGCTTCACTTGCTGACACGGGTGCGTTCGCTGTCACCCAAGGCCATACTAGAGAGATACAGGCCATGGCGCGCCCTACCACAGTTGCGAACTTAGTGCTACCACACAATAATACATGAACTTACCAGCAAGCTCCCACACGTAAATACTTACTTTTGACTGATGATAAGATGATAATAAATACCTTTTTAGCAGTCAGAATTCCTATATTCAAACAAAAATAGAGTTTTATTTATATATTTCATAGGTAGAAAAACTATCATGGCATAGTTTTAAAGATTTTATTTATTTTTTTGATGCACAAGGAAAAACTTAGTTAACATAATAGAAATTTGCACATTATAGATTTACATTTTATTAACATGCATGTCTCACAGAGTATAATATAATTAAGAACATAATTTAGAGATACCTACACTTTTTATATAATTTACAGCTATCCATCAATATGTTTGTTTCATTAACAATTTAATGCTCAGATTCTGACATAGATATTTTCATATCATAGCTGACTTATATCATATAATTTTAAATATATAAAACACAGGTTTTCAGATTGTGGCAATTGTATGAAAAAAAAAATGGTATCAAAAAGAGAGAGATAAATGTTTGAACTCCTAGTCAAAAACTGAAGTCAAGTAACATATCAATACACTTTAAACAAAATATAAAAACAGCAATGAGTACTTCACACTTATTTTCTACTTATTTAGCAGATCTGCTAGTAACAAGGTGAAGTGAACAAAAAAACAAGAAGATGAACTAAACTAAACAAAAATTAAATCGCTCCACAAAAGACATCAGAAAAATTTAAAACTAAGCCCCCGACAGCTTTTTAAATTTTCTTTGTTGATTACTTTTTTGGACATTTAATTCATTATTTTTTCCCTTAACAAAGTTGTTCAACAAAATTTTACTAGTCCTAAGTGATATGTTGTTGAGCAAAGATTGGAGTGTTTTATTGCAAGAACAACTAACATGCAAGTCAGGATTATTGGACAAATAATCTTTCAATTTGACTGCGCTCAGTTTATAGAGAATTGACAAATGATTTGTCGAGGTAAAAAATGCTTCATTTTTACCATCGATAATCGTTTGCAGTAAAAACCATACAATGCACGTTGCTGTTAGTGATAATTCAGTGGGTAATGTTAATTTGCCTCGATCCAATTCAAAAATTAGTTCATTGGGTATGTTACATGTTTCCACACTGATTTCCTTATCTGTTTGTAGCCATTTAGTACATTGCAGACAATTTTGTTTCCTTCTCTCTTTGCAAACATTAAAACCAGCAATATAAGTTAAAATTGGCAAGAATTCTTCTGGGATAATATTTAATTCAAAGTGGATCTGCAGAATGTCGCTGAAGGCGTCTAGTTGGAGTGGCTCTAAAGACTCTGTTTTATCAGTATTTGAGCAAAAGGTACTCAATTTTATATTGCCATGCTTACTAAATAAAACTAAAGCGTCCTTAAATCTAAGTTTCCGCTCACTTTCCAATAATTGGACATATGAAATATAATAGTTGGCACCACTCATTTGCCTATATTCACCAAAGCGACCTTCAAGGTCATCGTTTTGAAATTTACTGAGTAGTATATAATTGACATCATATTTATTCAATAAATAAGGTACTACCAGTAAAAATGAGTCCACTGTTGTGATTAACGACTGGAATGTTTGGGATGAGAGAGAGTCACTGGTTCTTACTGCAACTCTCCAAGCCTTAAGCCAACAAGACATTTTTTGCAAATATTTTAATTGCATGCAGTCAACGTTGTTGATAGGATGCCTGAAACCATCATTGAAACGGACAGCCTCTTTGGGAGTATGAACATTACATATTTTCCACCAGTGACTAAAAATTGTCAAAAATTGAATGGTATCACTAATACCTTTAAACTTTTGAGGATTTTTTCTAGAGTAAACTGATATCCCGGCTATTGATCGGTCATCAAATATTTTCAACGCCAACTTTACATTTTGTTTCTGAATACTTGATGGATATAGCACTTTGTAAGACAGTAAGTGCCCATATTTAACTAAAGATGGTTGCTCCAACTCATATTGAAGTCGTAGATGTTGGAATTTAGCTTCACATATTTTGCTATGGTCCTCAAAATCAGGAAACTTCATAACAATATCTGCAGAACGTTTGGCAAGCCAGTTATTTCTTACACATTTAATTATATGTACACTATCAAAAATAAAGAATAATTGTCTACTGGCATCCAAAGGATGAACTACACTTGATTCTAGCTTTTGACTTGGTGTCAACAGTTCAAAGGCTCTCCTGTTGACGGCATTATTGTCAGATATCAAGGCTACAATCTGAAAGCCTATGCTTTCTACATATTTTATTACATCTAAAATCATGACTTTTAAATAGTTAGCTGTTAAATTATTTACTGGTATAATAGAAACTACATCCTTATATTTACAAAATATGCTCTTTATCATAAAGACTTGAGCTGTTTTAGCTGCTTTCTCAGAGCTTAAGTCAGCAAAACCATAAATTGCATTACCTTTAAAATCCAATTTGGGATCTATATATATTTCATCCATATGAAGATTTACAACTCTTTCTTTTGGGCTCAAAAAATCTAATTTTGATTTGAGATAATTGGTTGTTTGATTTAAACTATTATTGAGAGAAGAAAAACTATTGATCAATTTTTTCAAAGTCCTTGGGTGTGGAATACACAACATTTTACTATTATATAGAACAAAATATCCACTACTTGACTGGATATAAGTGCACGCTGCAAATACCATTGTGCTTCCTGAATATCTCCTATTGTTCTTGGGAGTATTCAAAAGTTTCAGCTGCTCACAAATGAATGAAACGTTTTGATGGACGTCGTCAAACTCATCAAAATGCTTTTCAATTGCATCAATGATATCATCTAAATCTAAAATCTTATGTGATTTTTGCTTAGAGTTGCAAGTTTCAATAAAATCTAGGAAAATATCTAAATCATTTAAGTCTTTCATAAGTGAAATATTCTTAGGATACAGAGACTTACTTACTATCTTACCATCTACAACCACCTTAAACTCTAAATGCTCGTTAACAGTAATTGATCCAGTAACACGAGGAATGTCTTCAGTGTCCATGAAGCACAATGTTAACAAATTGTTTTCACTCAAACACACCCACTTCACTTTTTCACTGACATGATTTTTAATATCTTTGAAAGCGTTCACAGTTCTTGATTCCGTGTACGCTTTAAATGTCACAATGCTTTGGTCCACGGCTGCCTGTATCTGCTTTTCTTCTACATCCACCAGCCTCCTTGATGGCAGTTGCTCCTTGTCTGCCGTTAAGTAATGTGGAACATTTGCAAATATTGAAGGCACCGTGCCTTCTTTCAGTTTGGGAATTTTTCTGGGACACTCCACGATCTCTCCTTGGACACATAATTTATCCACGGTTATTATTTTTGACTCTTGAAAATGCTTTATACAAATAACCGGGTTCTTCACTTTGGAGAGATCTGTGGGGATTTTTTTTAGCCACAATTTCTTCAGTTTTTCATCCTTAGGTAAAGCAAATGTCGATACTCCTCTATCTTGATTTTCTGACCTGTAGTTGGATCGACATCCGTAAATGCTGCACATTCGTGGCATGGTTCCTGAAACAGTAAATATCTTAAATATCTATGCTACAACTGGCTTCTTAAGAACTAAAGAAATATGTATCAAAACAAAAACACACTCTTTTGCATTCACATGACGTTCTGACATTTGTAGGTTATAAAGGTACAAATTAAAGGATGTTTTTAGGATATTTCTTCTAGAAAACACATGCAATTGAAAGAACATTTTTGCACTAGTGTGTGATGACTCGTTTACTGTAATAATAAAACAACAATAATCCATGAGCATAAGGACACATTACAAAAACACATCACAAAAAATTTGACTTGGACGCGTGCTTGTTATTTTTTGAAATATTATGTATATCCAGTACTTCAAAGGAAAAATAATGTACTTACCAGTTAATAACGTTAATAAACTTCGAGACAATCACATTTGTAGACGCTAGGATTGTTTTTATTTATTTAAAATTAATTTTAAATGATGACTTCACGCTGCGTACGCACAATCAACAAACTGCAAAAAATGGCGACTGACTGACTGGCCGGCCGACAACGGTGACGGTAGCACTAAATCGATGACGTCATCATCCCAAATTTCAAACGACTCCCGGCCGCGTGTTCCCATTCCACGACCTAAAAGGAATGTTCACTCAGAAATGCACACGGAAGTATCATACCCTAAATCTGCCGTTATTGTTTCTTACACTTTATGGTCTTAGCAAAAAAGTGACAGTAATGAAAAAAATCAAGCATGTTTATTAATTTTTTATCTTAATTATAAAGTTTAAACAAAATATATAACTTAAAAATTGCGACCACAAAAAAATATTTAAAAAAAATACGTTTTTTTCACTTCTGTAGCTACTTTCTCGTGTGTGCTATGTTTTGGAAATATTTTTTTTCATTCTATTTATAGAACTATACATTGTCTAGTGTAGTATCGAAACCGTTTTTTTATAATGTCAATAGTTTTTGAGTAAATATGGAAAAACTGAAACTACTTGATGAATTAAATTTTTTCCGTGTGCTTGTCTGAGTAAACATTCCTTTTAGGTCGGGGAATGGGAACACGCCTCCCGGCCTGTATCTCTCTAGTACGGCCTTGGCTGTCACCACATGTACAGTGGACTGCACATGACTTTACAGCATAAAATAAAGTTGTTTTGAGGTGATATTTAATTTTCACAACAAAATGTTTAATTTGCATTATTAATGAAGGCAATCTGCTTAAGTAATTTTAATTTTGCGATATGATCATTTTCCTTGACTTAAAGATTTGTATGCGGCTGACCACCCATACTGTAAAAGATGGTTCACTTTGACAATGTCAACCCTATTTCAGGGAAAGTAGGCAAGAGTAGCAGGGCTTATGTTCACTTGAGATTGGGTTTTTATATTGTAGGTTCATATGCGGAATGTGTAAGCGCGAAATTATACGTGTCTGCTTATGGGAATACGTTTAATATAAATCTCAAATGATATATATCTTTGCAGCTTAGATTTAGATAATTGGTCACTTTTGTATCAAAAATAACACTTCAAAGCCTAGTATTTTAAATTAACCTTGTATAATCATTTTTGTATTTTTCTTCTACGTACTTTTTCATTGCTGTATTTTTTATATGGCTGGTCATGTATTGCACCCTCCACGTGACTAAGCTGCAATTAACATTTTATTATTATTATTGCTATCAAGAAAATTACAATAAATTGTTGTATGGAAATTGTTCGCTTTATACGGTGGCTATATTTTACTTTTCGAAAACAATAGTGATAAATAAATGTAGGTTCATATAATGGCTTTCAAATTGGCTGGCAATAATTTTTGATTACCCCTTCCGCTGCCGAGAAATTTTAAAATATTGTTGCTTTATAGCAGTCCGAAGGAGCTATAAAGTGTTGTATTCGTCCGATTTTTTTTTTGAGGTTTCAACGGAAATGAGTTGTCCTGCACCAGGACATGCAAAAAAACCTAATTTGTCGAACCTGTCCGTCCGTCCGTCCGTATGTATGTATGTCCGTATGCCCTAGCCGAAACTACTTATCGCAGAGACACCAACTTTTGAATTAAGAGAATTGATAACCACAAATTTTGATGAGCCGACTGGCATGGCACCAACCTGAAAATTCAAGTTAGCTGCCATACAAAAAAAACATAAAATTGCACTTTTCTCCAAAACGGCTCTAACGATTTACTTTAAAACTTCAGTGTGATCGTTGCTTAAATTGTCACTAAGAAAAATAGCTATAGCAGCACTCTTGCCAATCTTCGTCTATGGGTTGCGATATGAAAAAAATAAACAATTGTGATTTTCTCAGAAGTGAAAGCGTTGACAAAAGAATAATTCTTTACAATACGAGTTTTATACATAACATAAAATAATATATAAATTAAATATGTTTTTTTAATATAATAACATAAAGTGACGTTAACATGATATTATCAAAAATTGAAATTAAAAGGCTACAAGAACCCATCAGAACGCAAAAAACGTTTATATTTCTTAACTTTAATAGAAAGAACTCTCTTATCACTATAATTCATAGTGAAATATTTTTCAAAGCTTAGAAAATTCAAGATGGTTTCCGGACAGCTGAAAGTTTCATATGAGATTTGCTCAAAAACGGCTCCTACGATTTTCTCTATTTTTTTGCACAATCGTCATTATAATAGTGCTATGTAACAACAATTATCATTGCCTCATAATTTTCTTTGTTTTGGGGGTTGCCATACAAGAGAAAAAAACAATTTAAAATGTCTTGGCAGAGAAAGGGCTAACTAAAAAATATTGTTCCACAATTGAAAAGCTCTTATATATACCCACATATATAATGCATTACTTTTTTAAAAAAATTTTTATAAAGTATGGCCACCATACAAAGTGACAAATTTCCATAAAAAAATAATTGTAATATTTTTGGTAGAAAACGTCTAATACCCACCCATCAATAAACCTACAGAACGATTCGCCCAAACAAGTGCTATGTAAAAACAATAACAATTGCCTCATAAAACTCATTGTTTTGGGGATTGCGATACAAGAGAAAAGCTTGCATTACTCCCATTCTCAAAAAGCCTCAGTTGGACCCAGAAGACTTTTCAAATTTCCGACCCATCTCGAACTTGTCGTTTATATCTAAAATAATTGAAAGAATCGTGGCAATGAGACTAACTAGTTATCTACAATCTGAGGGACTTTTGGCCAAGAAACAATTGTCTTTTAGACACTCTCATTCAACTGAAACGGGCATTGATCTTATTTTATCTGATCTCACTACTCCAATTGAAGAAGGAAAACATGCCATTCTCACAATGTTGGATATGAGCGCTTTTTCGAAAATGTCGATCATGATATCCTTACAATAAGATTGAAGAGATTATACGGTATATCCGGAAAGGCTTTACTGTGGCTCACCGACTACCTGAACAATTGGAGTCAGGCTGTTCAACTCCAAAACGGAATGTCCATCTTTATTAATCTCACCACAGGTGTGCCACAGGGATCCGTTCTAGGACCACTATTGTTCATCTTATATACGAAGAAACTGGAACATATAGTTGAAGGCTGGAATCTAAAATTCCATTGCTATGCTGACGACTGTCAAATTTATATCAGTTACACACCTGAACAAGCAAAAGACACTGAAACAAGGTCTGTCGGCTGTATAAACGTCATTTCTTGTTGGATGGCAAATAATGAATCGATTGGTGTTGAATCCTGACAAAATCAAAGTACTCAGAATCGCTACAGCAAGAAGGATTCATTCAATCAGCCAAACACCTATAAGAATTTGTGGGAATGACATCTTTCCTTCAACAAGCGTAAAACTTCTTGGTATAGAAATAGACCGCTGTCTGAGTATGGAAGAACACGTCAGCAAGACTGTTAGAACAGGCTTTTTTAGGCTACGGCAGCTGTACTTCATCAGAAGATGTCTCCCCACACATGCCATCAAGGCCATGGTGAACTCTTTTGTTATCAGTAAACTTGATTACTGTAACTCAATATTCGCTTCCCAGCCAAATAAGCAACTGAAGAGACTGCAGTCGGTCCAGAATGCAGCAGCGAGGCTTATATTTGGTCAGTCTAAATTTTGCCACATAACGCCCCTTCTGTTTGAGCTTCACTGGCTTCCAATTTCCCAGAAGATACAGTACAAGCTGTGTGTACTCACCTTCAGAATACTAAATGGAGCAGCATCTCACTACCTGTCTGAACTGGTCACCAAAATGGATGTTACTACCCGAGGACAGACACTCAGATCCAGGGACTCAAATAAAAGTCTGCTCCAGCTGCCGCGCAGAGCCACAAGGACGGTGTTTGGTGACCGAGCCTTTAGCGTTGCTGCTCCGACGGCTTGGAATTCTCTTCCTGTGCTCCCTCAAGGAGCTGAAGACTGAGGCAGCTTTTCGAAAAGGGCTCAAAACTTATTTTTTTCAAAGACAATTACAAAGCGCCTTTGCAGTGACTCAGTCACGAAAAGGCGCTGTACAAATGTGTATTATTATTATCAATAATTAAATTTCTTAGCAGAGAACGAGTCAACTAAAAAATAATGTTGTCCAATTGCGAATCTCTTATATACCAACATACATGAATCTGTATTTAGGGTAGTAATCAGGTTTTATATCCAACACCAATAATTAGTGTTAGATATAAAAATACTTCATCTCTAAAAACAGACGTCAGTATTTCATTTATTTACCTGGATGGCAAAAAAAATGAATGAATGCGAGTGTGTGGAGATGAACGGATTCGTAATTATCTCGTGGATTCAGAGAGTGCGGGGATATTCTTATGTTAGGTGTTCTTGTATTATTATTAGTGTTGCAAGATGTAGTTTAGAAATTACGCAAGTTGGCAGCGCATGAAAGTGCTCCCGTAGTGTATAAAGAGCACAACATTAATTCAATTATAAAATTAATATTTCTTACAATAAAGTTTAAGGTTTAAGGGAGCAAGCCACTAGCTAGGCTCCGCAAGGCTGAGCTTGCCTCTCAGGGCAACTTCAACTAACTTTGGTGATCGTGCTTTTTCGGTTTCGGGCCCAATCGTTTGGAACGAAATGCCGGTTGAGGTGAGGAAAGAACGGGACAGGGCATGCTTCAGGAAAAAGCTGAAGACGCACTGTTTGAAAGGTCGTGACTAAAGTTTAGTGAAAGCGGCGCTTCGGAAAAAAATCAACCAAGTATATATGTATATCCCGTTTGTATCAAAACTAACAATTTGTTTGGTGGGTATACTTTTCATTAATATTTTGGAAAGTTATGATTGATTATTATGGGTACTTACTAAATTTTAAGACTCGTAGCCTAGTATTTTATATTAGGCGTTTTAGTACCAAGAATATTAGAATTATTTTTTGTATGGAAATTTGTCACTTTGTATGGTGTGTTATGTTTCGATTAAAAGGTATCTTCAGGATACTTACTTCCGGCTAGCTCTCATCAGCATCACTCTCAGGGCGTGGGGTTCTTTCTTTCGGTTGCTCACTTGTACTTTGGGAAGGGTTTTATAATGAAAAGATAAAGTTAACATGAACAAATAAGGGTTTATTACTGTACTAATACGGGGGGGAAAAGGGGAAATAAGGGATTGGCCAGACCTACAGGTTGTCACTAGAACACTCCCTATTCCGTTGGCTGGAGTTCTAAACGGAAGGCCTGGGGCAGCGCCCCAGGCTAGCGGCGGTTCACAAGGCGGACGCCTCCACACGTTGGAAGCCCCTGGGTGGGCGCTCCTATGCCTCTGGTCCACAAGGCGGGTGCCTTGCTGGCAGGAAATCCAAGTAGATGGGGGGGGGAGGGAGCTCCATCGTAGTGCCCCCTCTTGCACCGCTTGGTGCTTGGTCGCTAACGTCTGACTCACTTCACATCTCGCCTGGAACTGACGATGAACTCACGAGCGTGGGCCGATTGATTCGCACGGCGCAGTTCGGCCGTTTCCGTGACCGTTCGGCCCACAAACAGACACTGCACACTTCGGGATTGTTTTTTTATAATATGTTATTTAAAATAACATAACAGGTGGCTACACCTTATGATATTTTTTGAAAAAAGTAAAGATTAATATATGTAGGTATATATAAGAGATTCTTATTTGGACACATTATTTTTTAGTAAACTCGTTTTCTGCCGAGAAATTTTAAATTATTGTTTTCTCTTGTATCGCAATCCCCAAAACAATGAGTTGTATGAGGCAATTGTTATTGTTTTTACATAGCACTTGTTTGGGCAAATCGTTCTGTAGGTTTATTTATGGGTATTAGACGTTTTCTACCAAAACTATTACAATTATTTTTCTATGGAAATTTGTCACTTTGTATGGTGGCCATACTTTATAATTTTTTTTTTAAAAAAGTAATGCATTATATATGTGGGTATATATAAGAGCTTTTCAATTGTGCAACAATATTTTTTAGTTAGCCCTTTCTCTGCCAAGACATTTTAAATTGTTTTTTCTCTTGTATGGCAGCCCCCAAAACAAAGAAAATTATGAGGCAATGATAATTGTTGCTACATAGCACTATTATAATGACGATTGTGCAAAAAAATAGAGAAAATCGTAGGAGCCGTTTTTGAGCAAATCTCATATGAAACTTTCAGCTGTCCGGAAACCATCTTGAATTTTCTAAGCTTTGAAAAATATTTCACTATGAATTATAGTGATAAGAGAGTTCTTTCTATTAAAGTTAAGAAATATAAACGTTTTTTGCGTTCTGATGGGTTCTTGTAGCCTTTTAATTTCAATTTTTGATAATATCATGTTAACGTCACTTTATGTTATTATATTAAAAAAACATATTTAATTTATATATTATTTTATGTTATGTATAAAACTCGTATTGTAAAGAATTATTCTTTTGTCAACGCTTTCACTTCTGAGAAAATCACAATTGTTTATTTTTTTCATATCGCAACCCATAGACGAAGATTGGCAAGAGTGCTGCTATAGCTATTTTTCTTAGTGACAATTTAAGCAACGATCACACTGAAGTTTTAAAGTAAATCGTTAGAGCCGTTTTGGAGAAAAGTGCAATTTTATGTTTTTTTTGTATGGCAGCTATCTTGAATTTTCAGGTTGGTGCCATGCCAGTCGGCTCATCAAAATTTGTGGTTATCAATTCTCTTAATTCAAAAGTTGGTGTCTCTGCGATAAGTAGTTTCGGCTAGGGCATACGGACATACATACATACGGACGGACGGACGGACAGGTTCGACAAATTAGGTTTTTTTGCATGTCCTGGTGCAGGACAACTCATTTCCGTTGAAACCTCAAAAAAAAAAATCGGACGAATACAACACTTTATAGCTCCTTCGGACTGCTATAAAGCAACAATATTTTAAAATTTCTCGGCAGCGGAAGGGGTAATCAAAAATTATTGCCAGCCAATTTGAAAGCCATTATATGAACCTACATTTATTTATCACTATTGTTTTCGAAAAGTAAAATATAGCCACCGTATAAAGCGAACAATTTCCATACAACAATTTATTGTAATTTTCTTGATAGCAATAATAATAATAAAATGTTAATTGCAGCTTAGTCACGTGGAGGGTGCAATACATGACCAGCCATATAAAAAATACAGCAATGAAAAAGTACGTAGAAGAAAAATACAAAAATGATTATAAAAGGTTAATTTAAAATACTAGGCTTTGAAGTGTTATTTTTGATACAAAAGTGACCAATTATCTAAATCTAAGCTGCAAAGATATATATCATTTGAGATTTATATTAAACGTATTCCCATAAGCAGACACGTATAATTTCGCGCTTACACATTCCGCATATGAACCTACAATATAAAAACCCAATCTCAAGTGAACATAAGCCCTGCTACTCTTGCCTACTTTCCCTGAAATAGGGTTGACATTGTCAAAGTGAACCATCTTTTACAGTATGGGTGGTCAGCCGCATACAAATCTTTAAGTCAAGGAAAATGATCATATCGCAAAATTAAAATTACTTAAGCAGATTGCCTTCATTAATAATGCAAATTAAACATTTTGTTGTGAAAATTAAATATCACCTCAAAACAACTTTATTTTATGCTGTAAAGTCATGTGCAGTCCACTGTACATTTAATTTCTGATACGCGCGTTGGGGAATTCTTACGTCTCAAAAGATTGCTTTCGTCGCCCATCCATGCATATATACATCGATGATATCACGCGTATCCCTCGTGCTACGAGGTATATACTTATTTTCAACATTCTAACTATAACAGGACAGATAATTTACAACCCTTTATTATAAGTAAGTAAGTATCCATAAAGTTTTAATATATGTTTAATCTTCTATACGATATTATTTTTTATATTCTGTTAAAATAAAGTACTGAGGCGTTTAAGCTAGATTTTGACCAAAAACGGGACTCGACGTAAAGTTTTTTGGAAAATATTTGACTTTAAAATTCATTTCCCGTGAAACTATAGCAGATAGAAAGAATGTGTAAGAGACTATTATTGTTTTAAAATTAACGTTCTTATTTTTGATTTACAAAAATTTCAATTATTGTACTTTGTTTTTGAGTAATAAAATATAATGTAAAAAATACCGTTTTACCCTTTTTTTTCCTGAACCAGAAGGGTTGGAAATACAAATTTTTGGTATGTTAATTTTATTGTTATCAGTAACGAATGTAACATATATATTTTTTTCTTCATTCTCATGACTCATACAACTTATAGCAAAAGATCGATTTATATATTTGTTAAAAAAATGGCCGCATTCAAAATGCTCCAGGTTTGGAGTATTTTTTTTAATGCAAAAAGCAGGTAAATAATGTAGATCATCATCTCTTACTAGTCTCTGCCTGGTAGTCGATGAGGTAGTTTGCACCATTTTTTGGGCCTCTTTGAAGAGGCCGCCTCCAGAACGCTCCAGGGTAGGATCACCAAAATCTGCAGAAAAGGCATGTACTCGATGCCGGACACCTCCCCAAACATGTTTCTGCCTGGTAGTCGATGAGGTAGTTTGCACCATTTTTTGGGCCTCTTTGAAGAGGCCGCATCCAAAACGCTCCAGGATAGGAAAAGGCAGACCAGTGAAAAAATGATGTACTCGATGCAAACTACCAGCCTGACCATGTCTCTGCCTGGTAGTCGATGAGGTAAGGTTTCGTACGTCTAGCTCTTAGTCTATTAAGCATGACATAACTCTGGAGGAAATGAAAGAAGTATGTAAGGACAGAGAGAAATGGTGGTTGATCTGTAATGTTGGCGGCTAGGGTTTATTAAATTGGAATTTGTTTTTATTTGTAAATGGATATTTTGTATTTGGATATTATTATTTAGTGATGTATAAAATGTAATTTGTCGTGTGTGTGTGTTCCTTGACTTATAGGTTGGTATGCGGCTGACCACCCATGCTGTAAAAATGGTTCACTTTGCCAATGTCACCCCTGTCTCAGGGAAGGACGGCAAGAGTTGCAGGGTGTATGTCCATTTGAGATTTGGTTTTTATGTTGTAGGTTCACATGAGGCATGTGCAAGCGCGAACTTGTACGTATCTGGTTGTGAGAATGCATGTAATGTGAATCTCCAATGTAACATATCTTTGCAACTTAGATTAGATTAGATTAGATAACCTCACTGACAGGTCGCTAAGTTTAGGGAGCGGAACATCGAGCTCGCAAATATAAGAAGTTCTTAAGTACTGAAATATTTTTAAACCGCACTTTATCTTTAAATATTTGTAACGAGATGAATTTGTTTGTTTGGTGGAATGGAACATTAGATTTGAATTTGAATGGAAAAAGGAAAACAAAAGAATGCAGAAAGAAAAAAAGAAGCTTGCCTGGCGTGAGAGCCACAAGCATGTGAATTTGGTCATTATTAATATTGCTATGGTTTATTATATTATATACATTGTGATTGTGGATAAAATAGATAATTATATAAATATTGTGATTGTGGATAAATAAAAGTGTTTACAAAGTTTTTGATTCCTTATCTGTTTTATAAGTGATATTATTAAGTGATTTGTAGCAGAGCCACAAATGGTGTGAGAGAGTTCTCCTGAGCACGGCTTGAGTCTTGAAGCGGATTTTGAACGAACGAAAAGTTAGCAGTGAATATCCTCACATATTACAAACATCCTAATTGAATACTATCAAAAGAAAAACCCTCACATATTCTTGCTGAAAACGGGCATTATCTTTTCAAACTGCAGCCAATTTAAATTGCCGCCATTCATGCATTTCCGTTTCCCCGCCAAGAGTGAGCGGCCAATGGCGCGGCCGCTAATAAACTCGACTCGGACTCGGACTTTTCCGTGGCTTCTCGGTAACACTCGCCCACGGACGGTGGCCGCTACTTGCCCGAAAAAATAGAATGAAATGGATCGGCTTGACTAAACCATTGACTTAACTACTGGACTAAATTTTTGTGGTTCGCACACGTTTAGCCACTAAATTACTCGGTACTTGACTAAATTAGTCGCCTTGTCCGAACCAGCCATTACACTATGTGAGGGCTCCAGGAGGTCTATTCCCATTTGACCCATAGACAATAATCTTCTAGAATTTACGAAAATATGTCAAAAAAGCCATAAACGGTATTCCACAAGGTCTCACCTCGATTCTTGTCATTAGAGAAGAATCATGAGCCATTTTGCCGGTGAGTTGCATCTCGAGCGCTCAAAATGTATGAAGATCTATGTTACGGAGGTTATGTTGCGAAGATTTTGAGAAGAATTTATTTTTTAAAAGGTGAAATGTTATTCCTCCGTAAAATAACATATCATAATAGTAAGAAGTACTTCAGTATCATATTTTTAATTTAGAATTCGTGGTTTTAAGGTGAAATACTTGATCGATGAAAGAATTATAAGTACTTTTATTGCAATTCCAATGCAACGTTATTTAACACGATAATAATATCAGAAAATTATAACATTGTCCAAAATACGTAAATAATAATATTATTTTTAATTCCCAGCTGACTTTTGCGAGAGCGAATAAAAATATATGATTTAGAGTGAGACAGCATAATTAAAAACAACGTTGCCAAATCGTTTTGATAGAATCGTATTAGACAGAAACACTTGCATTGCAGAATACGAGGCGGCCATTTTTTGTGAATCTTGATTTCTGGGACTCGAGATTTTTGTGAGAAATGGGAATAGCTATCCTGTATGGGGCTGCAGTTGATACGGCGATGTTTACAAGACCGTGACGTCACGCGAGAAAATTTCATCTAGTAGCGTTGTAACGAGATGGATTTGTTTGTTAGGTAAAATGGAACATGAGATTTGAATTTGAATGAAAAGGAAAACAAAAGAATATAAAAAAGGAGAAGCTTGCCTGGCGGGATAGCCACAAGCCTGTGTAATTAAGAATAAAGAATATTATTGTGCTGTGGTTAATTGTGTATACATTGTGAAAGAAATAAAAGTAAACATATTAAAGTGGCTGTTAATTATTAATTGTGTCAATCAGCAGGACAGAGAGGAAAAACCCTCACAGCGTTTTGGCGCGAAAATTCAAATTCGATTTTAAAATGATTATAACTTTGCTAATAATGCAACTAAAATTAAAATTCAAGAAGTTTTGGGCTAATAAAGCATAAAGGAATTTAAATCACAAAAAAAAAGTGAAAATACCCTATTCTACCGTTGACAGCACCAACCCAGCCTACTAGCGTCTAATTCACCGCGCCGCGCTTCCGCAAACCGGATATAATATTATTTTTAACGTGTTTTTTGTTTACTCACACAATTTATGTCAGAATATAATCAATTCGCTTACAATTTTAGTTACATTAACGGATAAGTGACAAAGGTTAGTCAGTTCTTGTAAATCATCCAGGTGGTCTTCATATTTGTGATTCACCGAAAGAAATGTCACGTGTCGCTTTCATGAATGCTTTCATGCGACTCGTGCATTGACTTACGAGTTGTTATTACTCAATGGGCTCTTGTTTGTTCCCTTTTTGCCTTTGAGCAAGATTAGATCCTGAAAATGATGAAATATTTAAGTGAATTGCGAAACAAGGTGATAGTTACAACTCGTATTAATGAAATGTTGCTACACGTGCCATGTGCTGCGTTGCAGCTCGCGTCCTATGTCCCCCGTGCCAGGCCAGGCGGGAGTGCAGCTGCACGCGCGGACAGTGCCGGGAGTGCAGCTGCACTGCTGGGCTCGCAGGACAAACTTGTGTGGTCGCAATCCTACAAACTTAAATCAGATTTGACTAGCAGGACCGGCATTGAGGAATGCAAGGAAATCGAGAGTAGATTGAATGAAACAAAGGTAGAAGTTGTAAAGGAATTTGATTATCTGGGAAGCAAGTTTGAGTTAAATGGGAAACTGATGAGAGAATTGTAAAAGCGCGCTAGTAGATGAAGAGGTGTGATGGGATCGCTTGGAAGGATTACAAATAATAGGATACTCACAAAGAATACGGGATTGGCGGCACACAATGGCATATTGGTACCGACATTGATACATGGAAGTGAGGCGTGGACAGGGAATGAATGTAACTGTAACTCTGTCGCCATTCCGCTAGGGGTGGCCAGAGCCTCTGCAGAGTTGCCTCCATTTTTTCCTATCCTGACATACCTCTTTCAATTCCATCATATCCATCACCTTTTTCATGCATTTTCTTCTTTTACGCTCACTTTGTATATCCCATTCTTTCACAATCTCCACAATCTGATCACTCCATACTTTTCTCGGTCATTCCTTCCCTCTTTTTCCTTTCACACTTTCTTTGTATACATTGTCAGTATATCATCATTCATTCTTTCCACATGCCCAAACCATCTCATCACATTATTTTGTACTTTAACTTTCACATCCTCTTTCAAATTACATTCTTTTTTTACCCATTCATTCCTAACTCGATCCCTCAAAGTTTTTCCTGTCATACTTCTCAAATGCTTCATTTCCACCGTACATACTTTACCTACTCATTTCACTATCATTCACTGTCCATGCTTCACTTCCATACATCAAAGTCGGTAACAATATGCCATTGTGTACCGCCATTCTCAGATCCATCGTCAGTCGCTTGTTCTTTGCTATTCTTCCTATTGCACCGACCACTTGCTTTCCCTTGCACACCCTATTCTCAAGTTTTCTTGACATCTTTCAATTCTTCTCAAACATACTTCCCAAGTATCTTAATTCATCCACAATTTCAACTTTCGTACCATTCAACATAAACGTGCATTCTTCATTTTCATCCGTTCCGTCAAAAATCAGTACTTTCGTCTTACTTGCATTAATTTTCAACTTGTTCTAAAAAGTATATGCTGCGAGAATTGATGGATGTCGTGGAAGAGGAAGACCGAGAAAGGTATGGATGGACCAAATTTTCGAAATAGCGAATGAATGGGATATCCAGAGTCATAATAAAAGGAGAGCTTGTATGAAAAAGGTTATGGCTCTGGATGAAATGAAAGAAGTATGCAAGGATCCAAAGAAATGGCGGTTGATCTGTAATGCTGGCGGTTAAAGCTGAGGCTTTTAAATTAAAAAAAAAAAATGTTTTGTAGTTTTTTATTTTTTTTACAGTTTAATTGTTTAGAGTTTATTTGTTTTATATATTTGATTGTATTAATTGCTCGTACTCCTTGACTGATGAGTTGAGTTAATATGTACATAGGTATGGTTGAAATGGCTTACCTGAGAGCAATGACTAGAAAGACACTGAATTATATAATTCGCAATGATTGAAAGAGATGTGTAAGGACAGAAAAAAGGAGAGACGCATCTGCAGATGTACCGGCCACCCCTAGTGGAACGGTGGCAGGATACAGTTTATAGTACAGGAACAGACCCATTGCAAAAGGAAGTGTTGTTGTGACTTACCTGTAAGACTGCGCCGTGGGCATTTGAGTGTCATGGTGAGTGGCATGTCAGTAAGTGTGCTGTGTGTGCAGGAGAGAGCAGCATGGAGGTGGGCGGGCGGCGGCGCCAAGCGCCCTCGCCTTTAGGCTGCTGCCCGGTGTGCAGCTGCACGCTGCGCCCCTCTGACTTGGCCGCACACCTGGCGCAGGAGCTGGAGCGCCTGGACAAGCAGGCCAAGAGGAGCCACTCCCCCCACACCCCGCACTCCTACAGCGACGTCTACCAGGTGACCCCCCCACCCTCCACTAAAATAAACAAGGTGTGAAGAGACTGTTTGTGTGATATCCATAATATTGTTACGAATATGTAATTGTGTGTTGTCGGTGAGGTCTCTAGATGTTAACACGTTCGCGGGCGAAACGGTTATAGCCGCTCTATGAGCTTGTCTAGGACTGGACGAAACAGTAATAGCCGTTCTAATAAAATGTTATTACTAGGGACGAAACGACTATTTCTGTAAGAACTTGCATACATGTAGCATTTGTGCGTCCCTACAGAAATCCAAAGAACACGGAAATAGCCGTTGCGTCCCTGGATGTCAAAAAAAAAAAAAAATAATCAAAATAATTTTATAATAAAAAAACAATTTGAGATGATGAAATAAGTGTGTTTTTTCTAGCCTACTTCACATTTCCTGTGTCCGCGAACGTGTTAAATACTTTGATTGTACTTGCATTTGTTTGATATTGTGTGAGTGTTTACTTAAATATTCACGATCAGGGCTGTGTAGTATGGGCGAAAAAATTGAGAAAAAAAATGTGTGTACGCTCTTCTTAATCTAGCTGTATTAAATATACTTAAAGATTTTAAATTATGATTACGGTCGTTAGACATTTTAAAGAATGAAAAAGTCGGAGTCTACAGAGCTACAAACTTTCCAGTAAATGGAGGCCAGTACTAACTTCAATGGAGGCCAGTACTAACTTCAATGGAGGCCAGTACTAACTTCAATGGAGGCCAGTACTAACTTCAATGATCCACCCTTTCATTAATCGGACGATTTCACAAGAAGACATTATATCGTCCTTCTGTACAACTGGAGCTATAGCGACATCTATGGATGTATCTCCGAAGGTTACTAAAAATACCTACAACCTTCGGCCTCGATCTAACAACAATAATTCAGCAGTTCGTGGTTCCTCCTTATAGAGGACACACGTCTCCTGAGGACGTCGGATATGACTCCGATGAAACGTAGAGAAAATCGTTCTTCTCTTTTGCACGGTCAGTAAAATCCGTTTTTTTTATTCTTTAAATATACTTGTTGGCCGATGCTCACACCTATCAAATATGCGACGAAATTTCATAAGAATCCATCTAGCTGTTTTGGAGGAATGTGACCACAAACACTGTGACACGAGAATTATATAAATGTAGATTATTATTGTTTTTATATTACCCACACCTCAAGAGCCCTCTGCACCCTTGGTCGTCGCCGTGGAAAGCGCCAATACTCGAGCAAGACCCAGTTGCCGTGAGGCTGGATGAACCTTTGGTGACTGGTCTTTGGTAAAAGTCTATATGAATTTTATAACCCAGTGAAGAGCGTATTTGAAAATGTAAATGGCCGAAAAAATAAAAATCCGCCGGGATTCGAACCCACAACCTTTCATTTACGAAAGCGTTACCACTAGATTCCGGACCTGTCAGGTCATGTGAGGCTAGTTGCAGGTCTGGAGAAGCACAGCGAGTGTTAGTGTGTGTGTGTGCTGCAGAGGGTGAAGCGCAACCGTGAGCGGCGCCTGCGTGTGGGGCGCGCTGCAGCAGGCGTTGAGTGCCCCGTGTGTGGGCGGCAGCTGGCGGCCCAGCAGGCCCAGGCACACGTGGACGCCTGCCTGCGGAACAACTCCCAGCATGAGGAGGACGACGAGAGCATCGATGTGGAGGTACCGCTATCATAACATTTCCATTGTTCTATGACCCCCTGACAAACTCCTATCTGTCATTTTGTTCAGGATTGTTGGGAACTGTTTCTGTATCCTGCCGCCGTTCCATTAGGGTTGGCCGGTACTTCTGCCTTTCTCGGTCTTTGCAAATCTTTCATTTCTTCAATATCCATCACTCACTTTGTACATATTCTTCTGTTATTCTCACTCTGCAGGTAGAGGTACTATTCGTTAACAATCTCATCCATTTGGTCTTTCCATTTTTTAATCCCTTCCCCTTCCATGCCTGAAATTTACTCTTCTGCGTTCGTCCTGCGTTATCCATTCTTTCAAGATGTCTAAACTATCCTTTGCACTTTCATTCTCATATTCTCTTTTATACCACACCCGGTTCATCACCTAGAAAGTTCATGCATATGGCTTGAAAGATTGAGGCCTGAACTCTGTATGTGTGTGTGATTACAGGGGGATGAGGAGCGAGGGTTTGGAGACAGCTATGAGTGGTGCTCCCAGGTGCGGGTGAGGCCTGCAGCTCTGCAGCTGGCTGCGGGGGGAGACGCTCCCCACGGCGCCCTGCGCATCAGACGCGCCTCCACCGACACACATCTCGTAAGTTCACAATGAATAAGGTGCACTCACATTTAACATTCCTGTATCAAGTGCAAGCATGCTCCTCCAGCTAAGTGAAGACTGGAATGTTTGAATGTTTCGGTATAATTGGACTGCAAATTCTTTGCTCTCTTGGCTTCCACAGGGTGTTGAACCACTAGAATTACCTTCTTAATTCCCAAGGGGTTTTTGATTACGCCAGCAGAATCATAAAGCAACTGTAGGGACTTACCTTGAGTTACTCTGGTTTCCTGAAGTTGTTATCAGTGTGGATAGTTTATTTTCTTTATTGGGCGGTGACGCACTAAGGGATAAACCAATATCTATCGACCTTTTGGATGCAAGTTGCAGGTGCGTTGATGAGAAGGAGAGCAAGTCACTACCTCCGGTGGTGCTGTACGAAATTAAACTGAAGTCGCTGCACATAAAAGCAGCGGGCAAGCATGGGGTGGCAATTGCATTGCAGCATAAATCCCTAAAATCAACCATATGATTACTTTGGCACAACCAATGATTGTTCATAAACTGAAGATGATCACTCAGAAGACTATCTCCTCATTATCATAGAGGATAGCTTATGCAAATGCTCTGTACTCGGGCTCCTGGCATTGTGATGATGAGCTGCTGATGTTGCAGGTGGTGGACGGAGATGAGGACGTGGAGCTGTACGGGGCGCCCCAGTACTCCCCCGGCCGCCTGCAGACACAGGTGAGTCCTGCGGAAGGTCCGTGTGGCAATGTCACAGATAATAATAGTATTAGGGTGATTTATTTGGTGAGCACTGTTTTTTTGTGAATCACACCTCAAGAGCCCTCTGCGAGCATGGTCGTCGCTGTAGAAAGCACAATTATCAAGCAAGACCCGTTGGTGTCTTACTTGATTGGACGGACCTGTCCTTGGTTGGACGGAACTTTTGTGACCGGCCGTTGGTGAAGATAGATTTTTCTTTAGTGCGAGTAGTGCGAGTGGGATGTTTGTGGCGGCTCAACTAGCCTCCTGGAATGGGTTGCTGCGAACCCGAATGGCTGGGTTCAGAGACAGAATTGAATCCAGCGAAAACTCTCTGATCGTAGCAATCAGAGGCCTGAAATGGGAGTTGGGCATATGGCGTCATTGGGCAAGGAACTTGAAGCTTACGTAGCCTTTTTTCCCTGTTTAATATGTTCCTGATATTCTAATGTACAATGACCATGTATTTCTCTTTTCTTTCACTGTTTAACTATATATTTTGTTTGCTCTTTTTTCTCATATATTTCATCACATATTTTCATGTTTCTACATTTTTGTAATTTTCTATGTACTTTTTCTATTGATGTATTATTTTTTTATGGCTGGTCATGTATTGCACCCTCCACATGACTAAGCTGGAATAAACGCATATTATTATTATTATTATTTAATCCAGAGAGCGTATTTGAAAACTGAAATATTTTTTAATGGTTTAAATAAGCGGTTTCCAAACTGGGAGGCCCCAAAAATGTGTCTATAGTAGTAATAATATGAATATTTTATTTTTTATATGAGGCGCGAAAAAAAATAAAACCTACAAAGGGAGGCGCGAAAAAAAAAAATCTTTTTAGGGAGGCATGGTAGCATAAAGTTTGGAAACCGCTGGTTTAACCCATTTATACTGGAGGTTTTTTTTTGCGATTTTTTTCCTGAAATTCATAATTGTAACATGAAATGGTGTAAAAAAACTTTTTTTCAAGTAACTTTTTTTTTAATGTTTCTAGTTTTTGAGATATGAGGTGTTCCGAAATCGGATCACGAGGCCCCACGGACTACATTTTTACTCTATATGGGCGACGAAACTCCAGAACATCTTCTTCTTCTTCTTGTGCCACTTCTAACGAAGATCAACGATCATCATAGCTATTTTGATTTTTGATGCTGCGGCTCGAAACAGGGACTTGGTGCTTCTGCTGAACCACTGTCGCAGGTTGTTCAGCCATGATGTCCTTCGGCGTCCCTGAGATCTTCTCCCCTCAATCTTACCCTGAATGATAAGATGAAGGAGACGGTACTTCTCATTTCTCATAATGTGACCGAAGTACATTAGCTTTCTCTGCTTAATGGTAGGCAGGAGCTCCTTTGTAGTGCGCTTTCGTTGAAGGACTTCTTTATTGGTGACTTGATCACGCCAAGAGATCCGAAGCATTTTTCGGTATAGACACATCTCGAATGCTTCAATTCGTCTCTCCAGTGCCTGCGTGAGAGTCCATCCCTCCATACCATACAGAGCGATTGGGAAAACGTAGCACCTCACTATTCGCTTTCGGATTTCAAGGCTTAAATTTCGGCACAACAGTAATTTGCTCTTTTTAGCGAAGACATTTCGGGCTTGCTCTAGTCTGCTTCTGACTTCTTGACACATGTCCCACTTTTCGTTGACCACACATCCCAGGTACCTGTAACTAGTGCATCTTTCAATGCTTTCGCCATCTAGTTCTACATGTACGGAGGCGTTTGTGTTTCTGCTGATAACCATGACCTTGGTCTTCTTAAAGTAAATGTTAATGCCAGCTTCTTTGCTAGCGACATTTATTCTGGTCAACAATGTTTGCAGATCCGCCTGAGTGTCAGCGAGTAGGACTGTGTCATCGGCATACCGCAGGTTGTTTACCAGCTGCCCGTTGACAACAATGCCTTCCCTAGCCTCATGAAGTGCTTGCGCCATGATCCATTCCGAATATAGGTTAAAAATTGTTGGTGACAGTACGCATCCCTGTCTAACTCCTCTTCTGATGGGTATTTGTCTGGTCTCTGAACTCTCTACAAGCACTGAAGCAGTTTGCTGCCAATATATATTAGCAATAATGCGAGTGTTTGTATCGTCTATCCCAATGTCTTTCAGTATACTAATCAGCTTGTCGTGTCTCACTCTGTCAAAGGCCTTTTCGTAGTCAATAAAGCAAACATAAACATCTTTATTCATATCATTCTTTGTAAGGTTTTGTTCTTTTTTTATATTTAAATGTAATTTATTATTCATTTTCCTTGACTTATAGGTTGGTATGAGGCTGACCACCCATACTGTAAAAAATGGTTCACTTTGCCAATGTCACCCCTGTTTCAGGGAAGGTCGGCAAAAGTTGTGGGGCTTATGTTCATTTGAGGCTTGGATTTTATTTGTAAGTACATATTCAGCATTTGTAAGCGCGAACTACACTTGTTGGTTTGTGGGCATACATCTGAGAGCTTTAAATGAATATATCCTTGCAACTTACATTATAGATTATAGAGACAACGTTGCACTAAAACCTGTAATCCAAACAGAGCATCCCGTGTGCCAAAGCCGTTCCTAAAACCAAACTGTTCGGCTGATAACTGTTGGTCACACTGTTGGTATATTCTCTTTAGTATAATTTTCAGGAAAGACTTCATTACATGACTCATTAAGCTTATTGTTCGATGTTCTTCACATTTTTTATCATTAATATTCTTTGGTATAGTGATGAAGTAGGATTTTAACCAATCCTCTGGCAGATTACCACTTTCATACACTTTGTTGAATAGCAATGTAATCTTTTTGAGTGCATTTCCTTCCATTACCTTCAGAATCTCTCCGTGGATGTTGTCTGGACCGGGTGATTTCCCATTTTTTATATGCTTGATAGCATACTCAACCTCATCTTGTAGGATCTGGGAGCCGTTCATTGCTATTTCAACACCATGTCTCTCGTTACGTGTATCCATATATAGCTCTTCAACATATGTCTCCCATAGCACATTTTTTTCATCTATGGTCACTGCTAAATTACCATTGTCATGCATTAGCTGTGTAAGGGGTCTTCCTCTACCCTGTTTTATTGATTCCTTGATCCTTTTATGGAGATTGAAGGTGTCGTGCTTGTTATCAAGGTCTTCCATTTCAGTGCATCGCTCCTCTTCCAGCTTTTGTTTTGCTTCTCGTATCTTTTTCTGGATTTCTTTGTGTACTTCCCTATATTTCTGACGATCCCTTGGTAACCATTTTCTTCTCTCCTCCATTAAGGCTAAAATATCATCTGTGATCCATTCTTTGTGTGCTCGTTTTGCAGTCTTCAGATATTTTTCACTGGTCTTACACATAGTATCCTTTAAGCCATTCCACAATTGTTCCACCTCAGATACCTCAGATAGGTTTTGTATTCCGTTTTCCAGTTCATTTCGCACCTTTTCTTTGATGTTTTGTTCCTTGAGTAGTCTTGGGTCTGTTGCAATTTTCTTGACTTTTTTGGTTACTTTTTTCAGTTTTAGTAGAATTTTCCCCATTAGTAAACTATGGTCGGATCCAATATCAGCTCCAGGATATGTTTTTACAGACGTGATGGCATTTTTTAATCTTTTATTTATCAGCATGTAGTCAATCTGGTTGCGTACTATGTGCTCATCTTGATCCCTTGGTGACTTCCAAGTATATAGTCTTCTTGCTGGGAGCTGGTAGAAGGTGTTCATTATCATAAATCCCTCCTCTTGGCAGAAACGAATCATTCTTTCACCTCTCTCATTTCTCTCACCCAGCCCCCATGCTCCCATAACATCATTGGGTACTCCTGCTCCTACTTTTGAGTTAAAATCTCCCATGACAATGGTGACCTCTTCACGCTTAGTCAGCTTTAGTACGCCAGTGACGTCTTCATAAAAAGCCTCAATTTCTTCCTCATTCTTGTCTGCAGTTGGAGCATAGACTTGGATCACATTTGTATTTACTCCATGGCCCTTCATTTGTAGCATTGCAACTCTGTCTGACTGAGCCGCAAAGTTAAGAACTGTTGAATTCATTATTTTAGAGACTATGAACCCAACTCCCCGTCTGTGATCAGGCTCATTGTTTCCAGAGAAGTAAATTTCATATTCCGATGTGCTCTCTCTTCCACTTCCCTTCCACATCATCTCACTTATGCCTAGCAAATCAATTTCAAGTCGGTGCATTTCCTTCATCGCGCACTCTAGTCTCCCAGCTCCATACAAGCTCCGAGCATTCCATGTTCCAAAATGTTTGGTTTTAGTTTTACTTAAAACTTTCCCCCCCGGAGATCCGATTGGGGGATTTTTACCTCCGGAATATTTAGTTTTAAATAATGCCATATGGTGATTTTTTCTGGGGATGATTTGAAAATCCTTTAATCAGGTGGTTTCCCGTGGCCTTCCTGATCCTATGCCGTTGACCATCCAGTGGATTGGTTCATCCGTCTTCGGAGACGATTTCTCATCTCCAGGGCAAGACTCCAACTGTACACTTTGAGAATGTTCTTTCTATGTTATTTTAAAATAACATAACAGGAGTTCGATGATTATAGCCCTTGCTCTAATATTACTTTCTGTTTCTAGCATAACCAGAATGTCATTTAACGATAAGCCTTTCGACATCTTGAGAAAGGCCTGTTGTAACTAAAAATAATTAAAAAATAATAGAGCTCTTTGACGTCTGAATGTTTTAAATTTTGAAGTTTTCTATGTTTATCATTTGATTTGATATTATAGATAAGTTTTGTTTTGTTAAATAAAATAAACTTGTACCTAAATAAAAATAAAAAATCTATCTAAACTTTCTCCATTACCGTACTGCATTGAATGTGATTAGTACTAGCCTAGTGTTCCAAGATCGGAACACCCGACTTTAATAACCCCTAATAACGACAATATCAATAATTTCTGTATATTGTGACTAAAACACGGTAGTGTGTGTCAAGTAGATTAGTAATATCAAGTAGATTAGTAATATCAAGTAGATTAGTAATATCAAAAATTATTTTCATGGAACCAAAAATGCAAAAGTAATGATTACCTAAGTTAAAAAAACCTTTGCTGAAATCGTCCAATATTGTATGTCGCAAAACGCAAACTAAGCTACACATATAGTGTAACTTCTTGCCTGCGTTATCCCCGAAGGGGTCGCATGTGGTGCTTCGGGACCTATTTATTTTTACAGGTAAGGGGGCCGGCCTCACACCAACCACTTTCAGTTGAAGGGGGGGTGTATGTCAATGTTTCTAAATATATCACAACGTCGTTACAGGTCTATTAACGTTCAAATACTTCCCACAAGCAAGCTACACCAGCCCTATCACCCACTTGATACTCCTAACGCCATTTGTTGTTGATATTAAAAAGTAAAAAAAAAAAAAAACTGCAACGAGTCTAGTGTTCCGAAATCGGATCACTAGGCTTAAATGTGTTAAATAGTTCACTATGCCAATTTCACCGCTGTTTCAGGGAAGGTCGGCAAGAGTTGCAGGGCTTATGTTCATTTGAGATTGGGTTGTATATTGTAAGTTAAGTTCACATGCGGCATGTTTAAGCACGTCTGCTTATGGGAAATCCATTCAATATGAAACTTAAATGTAATCTATCTTTGCAACTAAGATTATAGATTACCAAAGACCGGTCACCAAAAGTCCATCCAGCCTTACTCGCGTCATCGGAGAGGAGGATGCCGAGCGCGTGAAGCGAAGAATGAACACGACCCGCCAAAATGTAGTAAATGTAGAAAGTGTAGTTAGTGTAGTTTTGCCAATTGATGCAGCTGAAATGTGAGGACACCACACTTGAAGTAATGCTTGACGGCAGTCCCGGGTGGGGCAAGATGACCAGGGGGCTCTTAGTGAGTAAGAATCTCACATACCCTGCCGGCAGAAACAATAGCCGCAACCTTTTGAAGGTTTCCCCTCTAAATTGGAAGCCTTATAGCAACTGGGTCTTGCTTGAGAATTTGCTTTCTATAGCAGCGACCAAGCTCGCAGAGGGCTGTTGAGGTAAGATTCACACAAAAACAGTGCTCACCAAATCATCCTATTATTATCTGCATTAGTTTTGCCTTTCTAATAACTTACGTGGTGCCCCTTGTATACCTGGATACAGATTACCTGTAATGCCTTGTCTGATGCAGGAAGCATGTGAGGAAGAGAGCGCGGGGGGGCAGGAGGAGAGGCAGGAGGGGGAGGCCCCCGCCCAGCACAGCACCGGCAGTGAGGCTGGAGACACCAGCTCAGACAAGGTGAGGCGCGGAGGGCGGCCTGCCTTTCTTCAACTATAACGTTTGCATTCACGGCTTGTTCAAACATGACATCCATACCTTAAAGGTAAAGGGAAAAGAAGACCGTCTTTGGAGATCGAGCCTTCAAGGTCGCTGCTCCAACGATATGGAACGGCCTCCCAGATGACCTGCGCAAAATGGATCTGGAGAATGGAAGTTGAAGACCCACCTGTTTGCGCGCTCATATGAGCAAGCGCCTTTGGGATGACCAAGAGTCATGAAAAGGCGCTATAAAAATCCTGCATTATTATTAAAACTGAATTAGTGACATATTATGCCAACATGGGTTTCTCAGATAAATATAACTTTTTCCTTTTTTTTTTATGAGAAAAAAACTTATAATTAGTTCACTTCCTATAAGAAGTTACTCCTAATAAAATGTTTTATCCACGAGTTCACAAATCAGTGAATCAGCAGTTTTACCATTTAATCTAAATAATTCCTTGACTTGTACGTTGGTATGAGGCTGACCACCCATACTGTAAAAATGGTTCACTTTTCCAGTGTCAGGCAAATGTTGCAGGGTATATGTTCATTTAAGGTTTTGATTTTAATTTATAAGTACACATGCAGCATTTGTAAGTGCAAACTTACACCTCGCTCCCCCAGTTCTTGTTTATCGTATACGCCAATCTTGTCAAATATGACTTTGTCATGCAGTTGTCTTATGAATCAAATTCTACATAATCTAAGCTAAGAAAAACCGTAAAACTCGATAATGTGAGAGTTCTTTTAAATATTTTTTAAATAAATTTCTTGTTTTTATAAGACACATTGGTCCAGTACACATGCAAACATTGCTCATGTAAAATTTTCTCAATGGCGTATACGGTAAACAAGAACTAAGGCAGCGACCTGTCTGTTTGTGGGCATGCACTTAATATGAATCGTAAATGGTAACAAATCTTTTCAACTTAAGATTATATATCGATAGACTCCGCTCTGTGCCCTCACAAACACAATCCTGCCCCTTGCAGTGGCCTAGAAATGAAGTCACACAATTTATGCTCTTCTTTGTAGGTATTGTACTTTCGCATATCTTTACAAATCCAATATCCGTTTCGACATTATCGGATATCTGATTCCACAACTGAATCTGTATCCGAAACTGAAATAATTTTATTCCCATATCTGTATCCGAAACTTGATATTCATAGCATCTCTAGTCCTGTCCATGTGTGTATAGTATTAGGATGATTTATTTGGTGATCAAGGTTTTTGTGTGAATCACATCTCAAGAGCCCTCTGCGAGCTTGGTCGTCGCTATAGACAGCGCCAATTCTCAAGCAAGTCCCAGTTACAGTAAGGCTGGATGGGCCTTTGGTAAAGGTATACAAAATTTTCAACCCAGCGAAGGGAATATTTGAAAATATAAATGACATAATTTTGTGCTCCGCTGGGTTTCAAACCCACAACCTTCCATTTATTAGTCCGAAGCATTACCACTAGATTACGGCTCGGTTATCCCCCGCATGTCGGTGCTATGGCCGAGGGGGTCAGGTGGGCTGATCTTTCTAGCGTGTTTGGAATAGAACAACGTTGGTTCGATCCCCGCTTGGGTCAATTGACCATAACTTTGACCCTGGTTTAACAGATGTAATTGGGTAATTATTAATTCATAATAATTTATCAAAATAAACAAGAATGAATTATTAATTGATGATACAAATACCTGTTTCTCGCCAGGCAGAATATGTTAGTGAATTGCATTCCTCTTCACAAATCTATTAAAAAAAAAAATGTCTCCGAGTAACCTGCTGTGTTGTGTTGCCAGGCCGCCTGCTACACGGTGGTGATAGAAGCCCTGAAGTCCCGGCTGAAGGAGCTGGAGAGAGAGCTGGCTGACCGGACTTGTCGCTCTCAGGTGAGCTCATGCTGCTATACATTATGGGTGGCCAACCACCCATGCGTAAAAGACAGTTCAATTTATTTTTAGTATGCAACATTAATCATATTGTAGGAGAAGTGACTTTCCTGAGCAATTCAGGTGTGACTAAGCTACACATATAGTGTAACTTCTTGCCGCATGTGGTGAATGAACCTTTTTATTTTTACAGGTAAGGGGACCGGCCTAACGCCAACCACTTCAGTTAAAGTAGTGGTTACTTATTTCTTGTGAAGGCCGAGTAAACCTTGCCGGCATTTTATTTAGGGAAATTATTACTCACATCCTCTGTGGGATTCGAAATTGAGCTCTTGGCATATCATGCAAGCATTCTACTAACTGACTTGTGAACCATTCTTATAAGGGGATTTATTGCAGGCGTATATATTATTTTATTTTATAGAAAAGTGATAATGGAGAATTCCTTTCGGGGAACTGTAGTGAGTGCTGAAGCTTCCGGATATTGCGTCCATGTCTGCGATGGGCTTCTTCAGCGTGAAGGTGAAGTGATGAAGACGATGTTGGTGAAACTGTGATGACACCATCTTCATCTCTTCACGCTGAAATGCCTATTGTAGGCACTGAAAGTTCCAGCTCCCAGGAAGCAACTCTGGGGCATCAACAGCTGGCCTTGTAAGCGTAAAATGAGCTCAATGAGATCTCTTCCTCGGTTGATATCTTCCACCTGAGTGAGAATCAGCTTAGACAGAGGCTTACGTTTCTGCTAAGCTGATTTCGGTTATTTATTTTTATATCATTAATTGATGAGACATTCACTTTGTAACCTTTCAATACATTAAATACATACATTCAAGACATTGCTCGTTACTGGGCCAACACGGTGTGAAGCTGACACGAAGAAGAAGAGTAGGAATGTTTTGTACCTGATGATGGAAACATTGTTTCCAAAACCGGTCATATATTAGTAAATTTTGATCGCCCCATAACCATGTACAAAGTGTTTTTGATATTTATTTTTATCTTTGATTTTTTTTGTCATATAATGTACGATGAATCTTTTTAATTCTTGCATGTATTAAGTTTGTATCTAAAGCTCACTTGTTATATTGATTAGGATGCTGATGTTGGTGTGGTGGGTATGATTGTCTGACATGGTGTTGTGTGTTGCAGAGCAAGTGCCTGATCTGCATGGGCGCCTACAGGGAGCCCGTGGTGTCCGTGCAGTGCTGGCACGTGCACTGTGAGGTGAGCCCTACATATATATATAGTTGGATAAATTTTCTCTTTTGGGCGCCGTTTAGTGGCCCAGCCACCCCAAGGGCACCCATCCTTCACTTGCTTCTTGGAAAACATACAATTCTTTAACTTATTCTGGAAGCGTTCTTCACCGGTCTCCCTCCTCAGCTTTAGAGGTAGCTGGTTCCAGCACAACGGTCCCGCTGAGCCAAACGCCCTTTCCCTAAAGCCTACTACGTCATCTCTCTACACACAGCAGACAAGGAGCAGGACGCCTACTACGTCATCTCTCTACACACAGCAGACAAGGAGCAGGATACTCTTATGATTCATTTATTTTTTATATTTTGTAAAAACAAATTCCAATAAAACACTGTTTCTTTTCACAAGAGATCAATTTATTTCAATTAATATTACAAACGTTTTCGATCTTGTCAATCATCTTCAGGATAATAATCATCCTAATATTAATTATTTTACTAGAACATCCGATGAAACACTCGATAATACAACTACAATACCTAACATATTTATTTCTAGAGAGACTTCACCGACTTGAACACAGACAAGTCACAACACACGACTACATATTCTCAAAAATACTATCTCACCTTGTCTGTTTGTCATTGCAGAGTTGCTGGCTGGACTCTCTCACAGCCAAGAAGACCTGCCCTCAGTGTAACGCCATCACAACTACACAACACCTCAGGAGGATCTACATATAACAGCAGACATGTGCTCAGCTAACAGTGCAACACCTCAGGAGGATCTGCATTTAACAGCAGACATGTTCTCAGCTAACAGTGCAACACCTCAGGAGGATCTGCATTTAACAGCAGACATGTGCTCAGCTAACAGTGCAACACCTCAGGAGGATCTGCATGTAACAGCAGACATGTGCTCAGCTAACAGTGCAACACCTCAGGAGGATCTACATGTAACAGCAGACATGTGCTCAGCTAACAGTGCAACACCTCAGGAGGATCTGCATTTAACAGCAGACATGTGCTCAGCTAACAGTGCAACACCTCAGGAGGGTCTACATGTAACAGCAGACATGTGGTCAGCTAACAGTGCAACACCTCAGGAGGATCTGCATGTAACAGCAGACATGTGCTCAGCTAACAGTGCAACACCTCAGGAGGATCTGCATTTAACAGCAGACATATGCTCAGCTAACAGTGCAACACCTCAGGAGGATCTACATGTAACAGCAGACATGTGGTCAGCTAACAGTGCAACACCTCAGGAGGATCTGCATGTAACAGCAGACATGTGCTCAGCTAACAGTGCAACACCTCAGGAGGCTCTGCATTTAACAGCAGACATGTGCTCAGCTAACAGTGCAACACCTCAGGAGGATCTGTATTTAACAGCAGACATGTGCTCAGCTAACAGTGCAACACCTCAGGAGGATCTGCATGTAACAGCAGACATGTGCTCAGCTAACAGTGCAACACCTCAGGAGGATCTACATGTAACAGCAGACATGTGGTCAGCTAACAGTGCAACACCTCAGGAGGATCTGCATGTAACAGCAGACATGTGTTCAGCTAACAGTGCAACACCTCAGGAGGATCTACACCTGAATTCCATTTATGCCGTGGACATCTGTACAGAGAGATGACAATAACAATTATAATCATGTATAGAGCATGAGGTATAACTGAGGGTAAGCCCTCGCCCCATGTCTGGGGATGAGCACCCACCTGTGCATGCAGCGGTGACCTGCCTAGTAGTGGTTTGCTGCTTGAACACTGCGCCTCGCCTGCAGTCAAGGTCGCCTATGCACCTTACATGTATACTTTACCCATTAAGCTAAAAATAGATTATAGAAATTCAATAAATAATATTTTTCAATAAAATAAAAATTATCCTTTCATTGATTGTAGAAGAGGCATGTACTTTGTGATCTTTCATCTTGGCTAAAATGCTAATGAGCTTATTTTGTCTGAAGTGGTGGAACCTATTTATTTGTACAGGTAAGGGGGCTGGCCTTACGCCAATCACTTCAGTTGAAGTGGGGGTTTCCCAGCTCCCGAGGAGGCTGCTACTCATTTCTTATGAACTCACATAATTTTGTTTTTCTTGAGATCTTTTCATGTTGAGGAAGTTTATACCACCAAAGAACTTCTTCTAACCATCAAACAGTCTTGCTGATGTTCTCTAATCACACTATGGTCTATGAGGAATGTAAAACACCGCCTTCTCCATCTAACCATACAAGGAATGATTTAAGGGGAGTAGAACTCGAGGACGCCAAAGGATATTGTTGCTGAACAACCTGCAATAATGGTTTGGGAAAATCACCAAGTCCCCTATTTAAGGCACGGCATCGAAATTGAAAATATCCATGATGATCGCTGATCTTCGGCACTGAAAGAAGAAGGAGAAGGAAGTTTTTTTAAACTTTTTGGGCATTTTCTGGCAATGTTTAGGCTCTGTTCTTGCTAAGGCCAAGAGATCCAGACACACTTGGCTGCTGCTGCTGCTCTGATGGCTTTCCTTCATTGTGTGCTGTCAAAAAGTTTCATAATTTTTGTTTAGTTTTCAGAGTTTTTGGTAAGTAACTATTAGAGATACCCTGACTAGTGGTTATGGAGAGTATTTGAATTCCGAGTCATCGCCATGCTCTATGGGGAGTACCGGATAACTGCTTATTATTCACTGTTGTTCCTGTTGGTGTCTTCTTAATTTTCAAGCCATTTTGGAAAGAAAAGATTTTTAATATTTATTTTAATAGGATTGTGATTGGTGCATTAACATTAATTTATAATTTTAATACCTGTTTCTGGCCAGGCAAAATAAGTTGGTGAATTGCAATCTAATCTACGTTGCAAAGATATGTAACATTGAGGATTCACATATGCATTCTCACAATCAGACATGTACAAGTTCCCGCTTGCACATGCTGCATGTGAACCTACAACGTAAAAATCTAAATCTCAAATGAACATACACCCTGCAACTCTTGCCGTACTTCCCTGAAACAGGGGTGACATTGGCAAAGTGAACCATTTTTGACAGCATGGGTGGTCGGCCGCCATCGATATAAATAAAATATATAGATGGATCGCGTGAGTGTTTTCCTATAGAAACGGTTGTGCCACAAAATTGTAGGCACATAATGAAAGAAACATTAGAAATTTTGCTGTTTCTATCTCTTTCATGATCTCCATGACAACGCCGGGGGCCGTACTCAGGCCGCCACATTAAAAAAAAAAGAAAAAGTTATTTGTTGTAAGCAAAGTCGCAGTTCCTTGCATTTTTCACAGTTCGGTTAAGACTTGGGAATGGAATAAAAATGTGCCATAATATATTTACATTATTATTTTTTTTTAAGTTTGGCATTTCATCCAAATTGGACGATTGCTGCCATGTTACAAACATAAATATTTTAGAAGCTTATTATTACTTTGGAGTAAAGATGAAATTTAGGTGTTTTGACATTGTTCTTATTCAAAAAGGAAACTATCGGCCTAAAGTGTTTTGTTGAAAATAAAATAAATTTTGCATTCACTACATTATTCTTACAATACATCAATAATCGTCTAAGTGGCGAGAAAATATTATTATTTAAGGTATATTTTTAATACATGCCCACAAGCAGACACATGTAAGTTGACGCTAACACATGCTGCATGCTCACCAACATTAAAAATAATCTAAAATTAACATTAGTGCCACTTTTCCCGAGAAATTTCAGAAATGATTTGGATTCTTTAGTAACAGTGATTTCATGTCATTACTTTTTCACAGAAACAAATCGATAGGTACTATCATTAATGTTAACCTTAAAATATTTACATTCTAAGTGCGGCCCTGACATCAAAATGAACGCCCTCAGTGAAGAAAGCCTAACAGGTGACAGCTGAGGGCTGATGTCTCACAACATAGGTTTCCCAAAATGTAAGGAAAAATAACTTAGTACAAATAAATTTATTTATTTTTGCAGTGCATATATATTTAAGGTTATTATTTAATATTTAAGGCTATGTAAGAACTAAAGTAAACTTAAACAAAAAGAGACGTAATAAAAAAATAATAATAATATGAGGATGATTTATTTGGTGAGCGCTGTTTTTGTGTGTATCACACCTCAAGAGCCCTCTGCGAGCTTGGTCGTCGCTGTAGAAAGCGCCAATTCTCAAGCAAGACCCAGTTGTTGTAAGGTTGGATGGACCTTTCAGTGACCGGTCTTTGGTAAAGGTTTATGAATTTTTCAACTCAGCGTAGAGCACATTCGAAATATAAATGGTATATTTTTGTGCTCCGCCGGGATCCGAATTCACAACCTTCCATTTACGAGTCCGAAGTGTTGCCACTACGGACTACGGACCGGTCCAAGATGCCAACGACACGCGGTGTACCTGAGCGGTCACCCATCCAAGTACTGTCCGCGCCCAATGTTGCTTAACTTCGGTGATCTATGGGAACCGGTGCTTTCAACATGGCTAACGTCGTTAACTTACTACTACCTTTATCTTTCTTTTATGTAATAGAGTATTTTTTGAAAATACATGCATATCAGCAGATTTTTTTCTCCGTTATTTTAAAGGAGCATCTCTGAAAGTTGTCTTAAATGCTTCTTTACATTTTAATATCTAAATATCTTTATTTATTTTGTATTTATATCTTAATAAACCTTAAATAAATTGCACAGAATCTGCACTTGACTTTCTTGTATAAATTAACCCACTGTATGACGTTTGTAAAGCTAGAATCATCTACCAGCTTATGCCGTTTCAATAAAAATATAATATATCGATAATAAATCAATCTTATTCCACCGCGGTGTGTACCTGCATACTCGTACAATATGGAAATAGCCATATAAATTCTTAAGTGAATAACAAATATTTGGATGATTTATTTGGTGAGCGCCGTTTTGTGTGGATCACGCCTCAAGAGCCCTTTGCGAGGTTGGTCTTCTCTGGAAAAAGCGCCAATTACACAAGAAAGATCCTTGACTTATAGGTTGATATGAAGTTGACCTCTGTACTGTATCCTGCCGCCGTTCCACTAGGGGTGGCCGGTACCTCCGCAGATGCGCCTCCACTTTTTTTCTGTCCTAACAAAACACTTTCATTTTTTCAATATTCATCACCTTTTTCATACATACTCTTCTCTTATTCTCACTCTGCAGATTCCATTATGATTGACTAACCATTCTTTCCTCGGCCTTTCCCTTCCGCGCTTTCCTCTGACATTTCCTTTGTACACTTTCTTCGTTAGTTGTTCATCATCCATTCTTTCAAGATGTCCGAACCATCTCATCGTACTTTTTGTACTTTCATTCTCATATTCTCTTTTATACCACACTAGTTCATCACCCAATCATTACGTACTCTATCACTCAGTGTTTTTCCAGCCATTGCTCTCAGGTAAGCTATTTCAACCGTACATACTTTACTTAGCTCTTCCACCAACCAATATGCCATTGTGGACCGCCGATCTCATATTCTTCGTAAGTTTCCTATTTCTTGCAATTCTTCCAATCGTTCCCATTACACTTCTTCCTCTACTAGCGCGCTTTACCAATTATTACGTCAATTTCGCATTCGACTCAAACTTGCTTCCCAGATAATCAAATTCTTTCACGACCTCCACTCTTGTTTCATTCTGTCTTATCTTAATTTCCTCGCATTCCTCAGTCCTCCCCAGTCCTCCCAAAGTGTAAAAAATAATTCACTTTGTCAATGTCACCCCTGTTTCAAGTAAGGTCGGCAAAAGTTGCAGGTTTTATGTTCATTTGAGATTTGGTTTTAATTTGTAAGTAGGTACACATTTAGCATTCGTAAGCGCGAACTTACACGTGCCTGTTTGTGGGCATGCATTTGATATGAGTACTGAATGTTTATATTTCATTGCAACTTAGATTCTAGATTATTATAGATGGTCATTGAACCCTTCTGTATGCAAACTAGGACTTTGTAATGTGGGTAAACTTTTTAGTTATATTTTGAAAAAGTAACGGCTGATTATTATTGTGTTTATAAAATTTAAAGAATCACAGCCTTTTTTCTAATTTTAACCCTTTGACTACCAAGAAAATTACGAAAACATTTTGTATGGAAAAAAATCACTTTGTTTGGTGGCTATACTTTTGAATGACTTTTATACATCTTCAGGACGAGTTTTCAAATCGCCGTGGCGGTTTTCGTTGTCTTCGCGGCGATTTGAAAACTCGTCCTGAAGATGCTTTCCGCTCGTGAAAGCGAAACGTCGGCAGATATGGGAGCTGCAAGTAGAACATGGTCAAACCCGAAAGAACCTAAAAGTGATTTATTAATTACTAGCAGTACCCGGCGTGTTTCACTACGCCATTTGGGCATTTTGTATAAATTTATTTCTAGATAAAAGAGGAAACAACTGGATAAAAAAAAAAGTGTTCCAATCGGAATCAAACTTCACACAATTCATCTTAAGGTTAATCTTCACGTTTTCTAAAAAAAAAAGGTCTACAACTGTTAAGCGGCAGAGCCAAGCATAAGGAAAATCGATTGCGGTGCTTCCATTTATATTTTAGATTAAAAAAACATTGGCTATGTGACGTCACTCATCTAATCTATTCTAATTTGCATGGATATAATTATTATATTTGGAATTGCGGCATGTGTTAGCGCGAAATTATACATATCTGCTTGTGGGAATGCATTTAATATAAATCTTAAATGATATATATCTTTGCAACTTAGATTAGATAAGAATTCACATTAAGCGCATGCCCACAAGCAGACACGTATAAGTTCACACTTGCACATTCTGATCTCAAATCTCAAATGAACATACACCCTGCAACTCTTTGCTGACCTTCCCTGAAACAGGGGTGACATTGGCAGAGTGAACAATTTTCTATTCATGGTTGGTCAGATGCATATTGACCTATATAAGAAAAGAATATAAACAATAAATTAAATTTTATAATTATACACTTGTTGGTTTGTGGGCATACATCTGGGAGCTTTAAATGAATATATCCTTGCAACTTAGATTATAGATTTATAGATACACTTAAAAAAACAATATATAAAATTCACTATACTCCCTTCGGCATTCTAGGAATATTTTTCAATGTAACCGCACTGTAAAACGTATGCAGTTGGGAAAAATGCTACATAAAGTACGATGCACTGTGTCTTTTTCAACTATCTCCATAAAAGTTTTTCATTTATGTTGAATTTATGACTCCCTGTCCTGTCTTTATCCCGGCCAAGTGAAATCACATTTTTTTCCCACATTTAAAATGTGCGCTATCCATTATTTCACTAAGTGAAAGCTTTAGGTAATGCACACGGAACATTTTCCATAAACAAAAAAAAATATTAGTCGCACGGCCGGGTTAGGGAAAAGGCAAACATTTTTTTCTTGGTTGCTTAGGACCATTGTCACATAGAAGAAAGACGTTTACCCGCCGAGAAAAAAACGTCTTTCAACTTTGTGGTGAGTCTATTATTTTACAGAAAATAGTTTTTGTAAAAAACAACAATATTATGTACCTACCTATATCTTGATTAAAAGTAGGTATGAACAAAATATCTGGAAGGTTTCAATAATAATAATAATATATTTAAATACGGCCTTTTATTTGTTACCAACTAACTTTTGTTTATCGTGTGTGGTACATAAAAGCTTACATTTCTAAAATCCTACTCGCAATACGTAATTTTATGAACGGAGTCAGAACATTTTTGAATTTGGAACTTTTGTCTAGGTGAACAAACGTCAGTTTTGTACACTGCAGTCCTTAGTTACCAATAAGTTTTATTTTGTTGCATTTTCCCTAGCAATCTAATCTAATCTGAAAAGAAATATATCATTTAAGATTTATATTAAATGCGTTCCCACAAGCAGACATGTATAATTTCGCGCTAACACATGCCGCATGTGGACCTACAATATAAAACCCCAATCTCAAATGAACATAAGCCCTGCAACTCTTGATTATCAATAACGCTCGTTAGACATAATGTTTAGAATTAAAAATGGATTTTGCTAATCATAGTGAAGAGAATAACGGATTTCTCAACGTTTTGTGGAAGTCAGAAGTGGACATCCAATTTCATCATGGGATTGGTCTCTTCGATGACAGAGAAAAGCATTTTGTCAAGTATAATTATAGTCGTTCGTGTTTGAAGATTGTAGGTACCTACTTGAGAGGACACTTTTTGATAAAACGCGAAATATCAGACCACTCCACGTTTATACCCCGTTTTATTTAAAATAATAGGATGATTTATTTGTTGAGCGTTGTTTTTGTGTGAATCACACCTCAGGAGCACTCCGCTGAGCTTGGTCGACGCTAAAGAAAGCACCAATTCTCAAGCAAGACCCGGGTGCTGTAGGGCTGGATGGACCTTTGGTAAAGGTATATAAATTCTTCAACCCAGCGGAAAGCATATTTGAAAATATAAAAGGTACATTTTTGTGCTCCGCTGAGATTTGAACCCACAACCTTCCACTTACGAGTCCGAAGCGTTACCACTCCACTACGGACCGGTCTTTATTTTCAGAATTAAAAAAAAATATTTTTTATGGATTAATTTGAATCCAAAAGGCATCAAATATACCTACTGTGCGGATTCTCCATAAAACGCAAAATGTCGAATCAATGTATAGGTAGGTTGTAGCTGTAGGTATCCCCTGGCTTTGTCTTCACATTAAAATGTTCCTGTTTCTGTGATTGCCTGTATGAGACATGCGCCGTGTCTCTGGCTAGAGGAGGCAGCGTTCCATTGACTACAGCTGAGGGCCTTGCCAGTAATATGTTGTCATCTCACGAGCAGCCTTGTGCTGTACCCGCTAGAGTAGTTAGTGAGTGGTGACCGCGGGGAGACCTGACTTTCCCGCAGCTGGCTCACCTTGCAGACAAACATCTACACTGAGTGTAGCGTGAGCACTCAGTAGCGTATCGCGGGGCGCGCCTTTACAATCAATGCCTCAGACGGGAGGATGGGATTTTTGCTGTCTGGTATAGCTATTATCTATAATAATCTAAGTTGCAAATATATATACGTATAAACATTTCAAATTAGTTTTAAAATTAATGTAATTGTCAAACCAAAAATGTCAAACGACCGTAATTCTAACTTAAACCTAACTAAACATTTAAAATTCATATTAAATGCATGCCCACAAACAGACACGGTACAAATGATGCTGGATGTGTACCCATGGGCGTAACCAGGAAGGGCCAGGGGGAGGGGACAGCTGCTCCCCCCTGGAAGAGAAAAATGAATCTATTAATTAATTAATTGTTCTTAAATTGTATAGCAATTACTAAAATCATCATTATTCAATCATGGCTTGCCCCCCCCTCGAGCGCGAGCTATAGCCAGTGGAGGCGCTAAAAATTTGTCTATAGTAGTTTGATCCTGGGTACGCCCATGTGTGTACCTACTTACAAATTAAAATCCAAACCTCAAATTAAAATAAACCCTGCAGCTTTTGCCGACCTTCCCTGAAATAGGGGGGACTTTGGCAAAATGAAACATTTTTTTACAGTATGAGTGGTCAGCCTCATACCAGCCTATAAGAACAGGATTAAAATAATATGATTTTGGATTTCAGATAGTATGTTATTATTTTTTCTTCGCAAAACTATGTTTTATTTACACGGTTATAAAACAATCGGCAATGTGTCCGTCCCCCCCCCCGCTACGCCACTGTGTGTCCCCAATATCCCTCGCTCTGCTGCAGGTACCAGCAGTTATGATTAGAGAGCGGGCTAACATACTCGAATACACTAATTTAGTTAACGTCATCATTTTTATTCTGGCAAATCTATTTTTGATATACATACGACAAGAGTTCCTTTTTTAGATTATGTAAAGAATAAAGTAGAGAGATAAACAGGCTCTACACCCTAAACCTGTCGTTTTATATATTTATATTTTTTTAATTTATGGTCTTACTAAAAGAGTGACAGCAATGAAAAAAATCAGGAGTGCTATTTTTTATGTCAATTTTAAAGGTTTATATAACCTACAGATGTTATTAGTCAATGTTTATACAATACGACGTAAAATATTTGAATAACACTATTTTTTCATATATTTGAGGTTTTTTATGTTTTATTATGCGAATGCTATTTTTTTCTTTTAATCACTGAATTGCCGATTTTCGATGAAAAAAATAACATGTTTTGTGTACATTTTTTAAGTTGTATATTTTTTTACAAATTTATAATTTAGATGAATAATCAATAAACACGACTGTTTTTTTTCATTACTGTCACTATTTTACTAAGCCAAAAAGATTAAGAAACATATTTAAAAAAGGTAATTTTTGGGATGAGCGGTCTTAAAACTTGTGTTAATTATTTCGGTGAATTTTAAAGAATCTTCAGAAGCAATTCACAGTGAACCATTATTTGTAGAGCTTCGTGGATACAAGTTATCCTTACCGCTGTGTTAGTCGTGCTGCAACCTCATCTAAGATGGGAAATTATTGTTGTGTTTTTAGGGTTCAAAAGTCTTTAAAATAATTAAATTAATTTATTAAATAAATTAAGAATCAAAACTGGTCTTCTTTCATGAATATTTATTTTACACTAAGATTTATTTAACAATTTATATTTATTTTTAACAGTTCACATTTATGGTTTAGCACTTTACATTTACTTCACAGTTGGTCCTCAATGTCTTTCTTGTTCAGAAGCAGAGCGACGTATCTCGGCTGACTCACTTGCAGGTGACTTGCGCCTTATATGTACTCTTAAAGACAGTAGTTGCTAGAAGTCAATTTTGCTGTATTCTTCCAGAACATAAAGCTTCCAGTAGGTACATAGTTGAAAGTCTCTTTCCTAGGTACCTATAATAATTACTCCAACTTATATCGGTTATAGCTACACCTACCTTCATACCTTACAATTGTAGTATTTGTTTTTTTTAATTGTTATTTAATTAAATAATCCTGATTTATAGGTAGGTTGTAGCTGTAGGTATCCCCTGGCTTTGTCTTCACATTAAAATGTTCCTGTTTCTGTGATTGCCTGTATGAGACATGCGCCGTGTCTCTGGCTAGAGGAGGCAGCGTTCCATTGACTACAGCTGAGGGCCTTGCCAGTAATATGTTGTCATCTCACGAGCAGCCTTGTGCTGTACCCGCTAGAGTAGTTAGTGAGTGGTGACCGCGGGGAGACCTGACTTTCCCGCAGCTGGCTCACCTTGCAGACAAACATCTACACTGAGTGTAGCGTGAGCACTCAGTAGCGTATCGCGGGGCGCGCCTTTACAATCAATGCCTCAGACGGGAGGATGGGATTTTTGCTGTCTGGTATAGCTATTATCTATAATAATCTAAGTTGCAAATATATATACGTATAAACATTTCAAATTAGTTTTAAAATTAATGTAATTGTCAAACCAAAAATGTCAAACGACCGTAATTCTAACTTAAACCTAACTAAACATTTAAAATTCATATTAAATGCATGCCCACAAACAGACACGGTACAAATGATGCTGGATGTGTACCCATGGGCGTAACCAGGAAGGGCCAGGGGGAGGGGACAGCTGCTCCCCCCTGGAAGAGAAAAATGAATCTATTAATTAATTAATTGTTCTTAAATTGTATAGCAATTACTAAAATCATCATTATTCAATCATGGCTTGCCCCCCCCTCGAGCGCGAGCTATAGCCAGTGGAGGCGCTAAAAATTTGTCTATAGTAGTTTGATCCTGGGTACGCCCATGTGTGTACCTACTTACAAATTAAAATCCAAACCTCAAATTAAAATAAACCCTGCAGCTTTTGCCGACCTTCCCTGAAATAGGGGGGACTTTGGCAAAATGAAACATTTTTTTACAGTATGAGTGGTCAGCCTCATACCAGCCTATAAGAACAGGATTAAAATAATATGATTTTGGATTTCAGATAGTATGTTATTATTTTTTCTTCGCAAAACTATGTTTTATTTACACGGTTATAAAACAATCGGCAATGTGTCCGTCCCCCCCCCCGCTACGCCACTGTGTGTCCCCAATATCCCTCGCTCTGCTGCAGGTACCAGCAGTTATGATTAGAGAGCGGGCTAACATACTCGAATACACTAATTTAGTTAACGTCATCATTTTTATTCTGGCAAATCTATTTTTGATATACATACGACAAGAGTTCCTTTTTTAGATTATGTAAAGAATAAAGTAGAGAGATAAACAGGCTCTACACCCTAAACCTGTCGTTTTATATATTTATATTTTTTTAATTTATGGTCTTACTAAAAGAGTGACAGCAATGAAAAAAATCAGGAGTGCTATTTTTTATGTCAATTTTAAAGGTTTATATAACCTACAGATGTTATTAGTCAATGTTTATACAATACGACGTAAAATATTTGAATAACACTATTTTTTCATATATTTGAGGTTTTTTATGTTTTATTATGCGAATGCTATTTTTTTCTTTTAATCACTGAATTGCCGATTTTCGATGAAAAAAATAACATGTTTTGTGTACATTTTTTAAGTTGTATATTTTTTTACAAATTTATAATTTAGATGAATAATCAATAAACACGACTGTTTTTTTTCATTACTGTCACTATTTTACTAAGCCAAAAAGATTAAGAAACATATTTAAAAAAGGTAATTTTTGGGATGAGCGGTCTTAAAACTTGTGTTAATTATTTCGGTGAATTTTAAAGAATCTTCAGAAGCAATTCACAGTGAACCATTATTTGTAGAGCTTCGTGGATACAAGTTATCCTTACCGCTGTGTTAGTCGTGCTGCAACCTCATCTAAGATGGGAAATTATTGTTGTGTTTTTAGGGTTCAAAAGTCTTTAAAATAATTAAATTAATTTATTAAATAAATTAAGAATCAAAACTGGTCTTCTTTCATGAATATTTATTTTACACTAAGATTTATTTAACAATTTATATTTATTTTTAACAGTTCACATTTATGGTTTAGCACTTTACATTTACTTCACAGTTGGTCCTCAATGTCTTTCTTGTTCAGAAGCAGAGCGACGTATCTCGGCTGACTCACTTGCAGGTGACTTGCGCCTTATATGTACTCTTAAAGACAGTAGTTGCTAGAAGTCAATTTTGCTGTATTCTTCCAGAACATAAAGCTTCCAGTAGGTACATAGTTGAAAGTCTCTTTCCTAGGTACCTATAATAATTACTCCAACTTATATCGGTTATAGCTACACCTACCTTCATACCTTACAATTGTAGTATTTGTTTTTTTTAATTGTTATTTAATTAAATAACACCTTGTTAAACTTTAAACCACTGTTTATTTTCACAAATATATAATATTTTTAATATATAATATTTATAAATTTTGAATATATTATATATTTGTGTTATTTAATTAAATAACAATAAAAAAACATGAATTTTCACAGTGTTAATTCAAAAACCATAAAAAATATATGTGGTATTTGTTATTTACATAACATTATTGCTGTTGCCCTATCGTACAGCTCTAGGTAATTACTTACATATTGTGAAATTACGTACCAACTTTATTATTTTCTTTGTCATTTTTTATTTCACAATTGTAGATAAGTTGTCTTGCATATTGTAGATCTCTATGGTGTTCGAGCTTCTCCAGTGACCAGTTTGCATACTCCAGCAGACCACTCTGTACTGTGAATGAGCATACTCAAGCAGTCCACTCTCTACTGACGAATGAGCATATTCAAGCAGTCCACTCTCTACTGTGAGTGAGCATATTCAAGCAGTCCACTCTCTACTGTTAGTGAGCATATTCATGCAGTCCACTCTCTACTGGTGAATGAGCAGTAACGTCATAATATTATTGACTGCGCGATCTCGCCAGAGGCGGAACCAGCCGCCGATCTACAAAAGTAAAATAAATTAATTCATGCTCAATCTTTTAGACCGAATTACTAATATGTTAGGTAAGATGAATCTTGAACGGTCTTGTCTTCAACTTAAGTATAGAGATATAAATATTAGGAACCTAAGCCGAGTAGGTAACCATCAATTTGAAAGTTATGATATTTGAACTTGAAGTAGAGCCAAATGTACCTCAGTTAAGTACCTCAGAATGAATAGGTTTTTAATCTGAGTAGTTACTTATTTCTTCATATTTCGAATCAAACCGTCAAAAGGTAATAATAATCCTAATAAGTACCTACTTAGAGCTATAGTATACGTGGTGCTTATGTCACAAGCTTCATTTTTTTCATCCAAAATTGTCTTTCGTTCCACAAATATCTACTGTATTTTTTGTAAAATTTTAAAGTAAGTAACTACGCTTTTTTACGATTTTTGCAACAAGAGAAATTTAACGTCCCCATTTACCAACCAAAAAATACCTATTTACAAAATTCAAGAACTTACAAATGTAGTTATGTGTGCAGGGGACACCTTCCTATGTATATAGGTAAATAGATTGGTAGGTATTTTTATTCTGTGAATATTTTATTACCAAACTGCACGAAACATGCTAATTTTTCAAAAGATGTTTGTGAAACTTTGCCTGTGGAAAGCCATTATAAGGTGTTGCTATTTAAGAAAAAAAATAAAACACGCATGCGAAGGCAACGAAGGCCGCCACGGCGCTTTGATAACTCGCCTTGAGGATGCTTTCTGCTCGTGAAAGTGAAACGTCGGCAGATATAGGAGCTGTAAATAGAACATGGTCAAACCCATAGGTCAAACCTTATAGAACCCAAAAACAATTTGTTTATTATAACGCAACGCAAACGCAACTAAGCTACACATATAGTGTAACTTCTTGCCGCGTTATCTCCGAAGGGGTCGCATGTGGCGAGTTGAACCTATTTATTTTTACAGGTAAGGGGGTCAGCCTTACGCCAACCACTTCAGTTGAAGTGGGGGTTTCCCAGCTCCCGAGAGGGCTGGTACTCATTTATTGTGAAGGCTGAGTACACCTTGCCAGTATTTTATTTTGGGGTTTGAAATAAACACCGAAACGGGAAATCATTTCTGACACCCTCGGTGGGATTCGAACCCGAGCTCACGGCATGGAATGCAAGCACTCTACCAACTGAGCCATCGACCGGACTATTATAAACTTTTTGATATTCTACTTTTCTTGCTATTTTCTGAGTCGTTACGTTTTCCGTAAACGTTGGTAACGACTCGAGAAAATAATAAAAGTGGAATAAAACAAAGTTTAAAAAATATATAAGTAGGTAAGTATTAATAGAAAGTTTCACCTGTTGAAATGGGTGTTAGGAGGCAGACACTCAGATCTGCGGGTGATGGAGTAGTCAATTTGGTTCAGCCGCGCCGTCAGATTCGTACAAACTTCGGAGACCGCGCTTTCCGTGTTGCGGGGCCGGTGGAGTGGAACAGACTGCCACCCGGAGTGAAGAACTCCAAATCTGTGGGTGTATTTCGAGGAGCACTCAAGGCACACTTGTTTAGAAAGTCTTATCCATGATCGGAGAGGGCCCTTGAGGTGTGACACACACAAAAACGGCGCTCTCTTATCATGTGTAATTTAAAATAAATCAGCCTGTTATTATTATTATTATTACACCTTTTGCACGTAGAGTTGCGCTGCTGAACTCGGCTTACTTCTCTCAATGAGCTTTACAATGATGATATTATTACGACGGAATGACCTTGAGTGAGGAGGCTGCAGGTGTGGGGGGGAGGGGGGCTCACGGCTACACACAGTCTGCCACTACACTGACACACAGGATAATCATCTGTTGACAGCTGCTGTTGTGGTGAATCCGTCATTTTGAAAATGATTATTTTCACATAAATTTTGTACGCGATAAATGTACGTACTTGTTAAAATATCAGATGTGCATGACCTAGAACAAGCAGTGAGTGAGAGTCCTGCATGTATGTGTCAGAAGGAGCCGCGAGAGTGTGTCCTGTGGGATGCTGAGTGTGTGTGCTTGTGATCAGTGTTGTGCTATGCTGGAGATGCCCCCAGGAGCTGGTGACGCAGCCGCGTGTGCTGCAGGCGCTGTGGCGTCATGGCCCGATGTGGTGTCCACCACGGCCAGCTCGGGAGAGGGAGTCATCAGGGACCTCGTAGTAAGGAAACCACTCTCTGTCACTCTGTCCCCATTCCGCTAGGGGGCCTGTTCCTGTTACTGTATCCTGCGGCCCTTCCACTAGAAGGGCCGGTAGGTACTTTCGCAGATGCGTCTCCACTTTTTTCTGTCCTTGCATATCTCTTTCATCTCTTCTACATGCATCATTTTCCTCATACATACTTTTCTCTTATTATCCCTGTGCAGGTTCCATTCTTTCGCAATCTCACATATTTGGTCTATCCATTTCTTCCTCGGTCTTCCCCTTCCACGCTTTCCTCTGAAATTTCCTCTGTAGATTCATTTTCTTTGTAAGTTGTCCATCATCCATTCTTTCAAGATGTCCAAACCATCTTGCTTTATTGTACTTTCATTCTCACTGTCGGGCAATGCCAATACTGGTCAGACTGGTCTCTATTCTCACCTCCAGAGGTAGACTGTTCCAGCAGGATGGACCTTCCAAACTAAATGCCCTGTCTCTGAAAACTGTTCTGTTTCGTCCAAGCAGCAGTTGAAGCCTATTTACAGCGTCACTCTGTGCAGAACGAAGAGTACGTGTGTGGTCTGCCATCTATTTGGTTGACTCTGCAAGTAGGATGAGGTGACTTCTCTGAGGGCATTTAAACTGAGCCGCATGATATTTTGTCTCTTTCCTCTGGGATGCGCAGCCGCTGCAGGTGCTGCAGCAGTGGAGAGACATGGTCAGTGCTTGGTCAGATGTAATGCCGTGTATGTACTTGTGTGATGGTTGCAGGTGCAGAAGCCGCCAGGAGACTCCCACCTGGGCTTCAACCTCTCCAGGACCCAGTGGGACCCCTATCCATGGGTGAGCAACGCACACACACACAATTATTATCCTCAAAATCTAAAGCCAAAATTTAATAGAATAAAGATTAAAAAAATAATCAGTTCTATAAAGTTTAATAGAAATAAATTTAAAAATTTCACTTTCACTTTCGTGGTTAATGCTATAATATCACCACCTTACAGGTAAAACTTATTGTAGAAATCGTGGACAAAACATTTAATTGGGAGTAACTTCTCGTAGTAAGTGAACTAATTATAAGGAAGTGCTCATGACAAACATGTGAACCCCTTGCCTGCAGGATTTTCACACTTTTCAGTGTTTCCCCTATAGGAAATAAGAAAAAGTGCATTTATCTGAGAACATTGTTATCGTTGATATCGGTGTTATGGCCGAGGGAGCCAAGAGGCCGATCTTACTAGCGTATTTGGAATGGAATAACGTTGGTTCGATCCCTGCTTGGGTCACTTGACCATAACTTTGACCCTGGTTCAACAGATGCTATTGGGTATTTTTTAATTAAGTAATAATTCATTGCTATAAACAATAATGAATTATTAATTGATGATATTAATACCTGTTTCTGGCCAGGCAGAATAGGAATAGGTTGGTGAATTGCATTCCTCTTCACAAATCTATTTTAAAAAAACATGTATAAGGCATCTTCAGAAGCATAATTGTTATAAATATTTTTATAATTGATGATTTTTAAACATTAATTTTCAAAACATTTTTTTTCCAAAACAAAAATTCATAGACAAAATTTTACAAAAATATAAGATTCAAAATGTATTATTGTTAGATTTATTTAATTATTTAAAAAATAAATAAAACAAAACTGAAATTAAGCTTTGTTTTTCCTATTGAATTTATTAAAAAATACAATGGGTTTTCACTGTGCTTACAGAAATACTTTTAAAACACACAAATATTTTGTTTTTGGTCAATCCATTGACTTATAGGTTGGTATTAGGCTGGCCACCCATACTGGCCTTACTGTACAAAATGGTTCACTTCCTAATGTCACCCCTTTTCAGGGAAGGCCGGCAAGAGTTGCAGGACTTATGTTCATTTGAGGTTTTTGGTTGGTATTTTGTAAGTTCGCATGTGGCATGTCTAATCGCAGACTTATTTATATGTGTCTGCTTGCAGGCATGCATTTAATATGAATTTTCAATGCTAATATATCTAGATTATAGATAACTCATTAGTGTCTCCATGCTACATCAGTTTTATATTTGTAACAGTTTGTCACCTTCTGTTTGGGCGAGCTGTTAGGTAGATTTGTTTATAGGTAGCTGGCCATAAAATCCTGTGTCCTTTAGCCTATAAACTGACCACTCCTACTTTACCCAATCACCTGTCTCCAGCAGTACTTCTTCATACGCGGCCTTGGATAGACGTGTCCATCGCAGTGTACACCGCGCGCGAACGAAGGAGAAACCACACACAAAAACGCGACCAGTGCTCCGCGAAAGAGGCATCCATTGGAGATAAGGTGAGTCCAGACCATTTGATTCCGTGATTCCTTCCCCCTTGCTCCATTGGTTGGCTGCCTAGACAGATTTGTTGGGCAGTTCGTCCGATCGCGATAATCGAGAACCAGTTTGCGATCTCAAATCCTCCCCCTCGCATTATCACATGATAGCGTCAAACTTGGCGTTATCATAATTTTGGTCCTTAACGAAGCCAGATCGTAAATTAAAAAACTAGATTCACGTAATATTAATTCAGATTCTTATAGTTTGAAATCGGATTCAAAAAAATATTCGCCATTTTTATTGCTACAAAAATGCAATTCGTGACGCGTTCATACATTATTATCATAAATATCGCTTTGGAATCGAAGTGCGGGTTAATTCTTTAATTGCCTTGTAGGTATACCTATCTCTTGCATTTTAGGTACATTCGAATTAAGCCCGCGGTATAAGTAACTACCTAGGTACTAGCATTGTTTACTTTCTTTGTTTACATTATTTGTTTACATTTTGATAAAATTATTATAACCTTCTTCTTTCTTTGCTACTTCAATTTATAAGGACTTGTACGTACGGGATTAGTAAAAATTATTATTAATTTTATCAAATTTAATTTATTAAAGCCAAATTTAAAACATGACGTCAGAACGCGAGAAACGGGCATTTCAACGACGTAAGGAGCGCCTCCAAAATGAGATAGAGACGTACTTGGAACGGGCACAATGCATTTTCGATACCATTAATTCAATTCATTTGGGAGAAATTTATTTGCGGAAATTTAAAGTGCACGCGGCAGGCATTGACAACTGGCGTAAAGAATTTTTATTACTGGTAAAAGAAAAAAATGATTTAATTGCAGAAAGTGAGGAAGATGAAGCAACAGATAATAATATTATTCTGTCATTTGAAGACTTATACGCTGAAATTAAATATACTTACGAGAATTTAAAAGACACAACAAAATCCTCAAGTGCAAATGATATTCCTTTAAAAAGGAGCATCCAACTACCACGATTAGAGCTGTGTGCCTTCAACGGAGATGTAAACAATTGGCCGGTGTTTTATGAAAATTTTAAATCTATGGTCCATGAGAATGACAGTCTAACGGAAGGTGAAAAGATTCAATATTTAGTTGGAAAACTGGTAGGAAAAGCTCAAAGCATTTGCCAAGGTTTATTGCCAACTGCTCAAAATTATACAATTTTGTGGAATTCGTTGGTCAAGAAATACAACGATAAGCGCGTTCTGGCAACAACTTATCTAGAGAAATTGTTAAATATTCCTGCAGTAAAGGAACCATCTGCCTCAAACTTGGAGGACTTTATTGATCTATTTTCAGGTTTAACTGCTGCAATCAAACAGTTGAACATGGAAAATCTAGAAGACTTTATATTCATACACATTGCGTATAAGAAACTCGACATGGATACGATTAAGGCTTTTGAAGTTTCTATACAAGATTCTCCAGACTCAGTAGATTCAGTAAAATTTGTGGAATTCATGAGAAATTACTCGCGAATACTACAGCGCGCAAACGGAAGTAGAAGCAGTAAAATTAACAATCAAATTAACGCGATGCCGCGCAAGCCCTCAGCTTCCCAGAAAAACGTTAGGGCATTTGTGACAGTTAATACTGACAAATGTTTGTTGTGCGGAGATAACAACCACTCAAAGTTGTACCAGTGTCCGAAATACACTATCCTGGACGCTCGGGAAAGGTACAATTTTATAAAATCAAAGAAATTATGTGTCAATTGTCTAAGTACGATGCATAATCTCAAGAATTGTAAATCAAAGGGAAGATGCAGCGTTTGTAATCGATCCCACCATACTAGCCTGCATTTCAACTTGAATTTGCAAGCCGCGGCCGAAGAAAAGGCGGAGCCCCTAGCGCTTTGTGCTATGGGCCCTAATTCTAGTGAGGTAGAATCTACGGTTTTACTAGGAACTGTTTGTTGTGTAATCTTAGACAAGCGGGGTCAAAGACACACTATTCGCGCTTTATTAGACAGTGCTTCACAGAGAGACATAATAACGGCCTCCTGTTGTCGAGAACTTCATCTTGATGTAAAGACGACGCGAGACAAAGTTGTTTCAGGAATAGGGGATATTGTCAACCCTATCAAGGGAGTGACAACAATTACCCTTCTTTCGAGAGTTGAGAAATCGGTCAATTTTAAACTATCGCCTTTGGTGGTTAATCAAATAACTGATAAAATACCCGTCGCCAACATTAATATTGAAAATTTAGAATATTTAAAATCATTACGTTTGGCTGATGAAAAATATTTTATTCCCGGAAAAATTGACATGATTCTGGGTGCAGATGTATTCTCCCGTGTGATAAAACACAACACTATCTCACGAAATTTAGGCGAGCCAGTTGCACTGGATACCCTATTTGGGTATGTGGTACTAGGGGAAGTTCCAGTGCTACCGTTAATCAAAACAGATTATAGTTTCTTTTCAGCAATTGAAATTGAAATGAAAAAATTCTTGGAGTTGGAGGACGTACCGGACGTCTCCACTCCGCAAATCGAGGAGCTGGTATGTGAAGAAAAATATACTAGTACCACCACGCGAGACGAGACTGGTAGATTTTCCGTAATGCTGCCTTTCAAGACCGATCCGGGGCAGCTCGGTGACTCTCAGAGAGCGGCAGAGCGGAGATTTTACGCGTTGGAAAGGAAACTGCTTTCAAACTCTTCTGTAAAATTGGAATACGACCTTATTTTCAAAAATTATATACAAGAAGGGTATTTAAATCCTGTAAATATAAATTCGGATCAATGCTTGAGCTTGCAATACATAGCACCGCATCATGCAGTGATACGTGAAAATAAATCCACAACTAAGGTTCGCGCAGTAATAGATGCTAGTATGAAAACTACATCAGGATTATCGCTGAATGATGTTCCACATACGGGTAGAAATCTTCAAAATGATCTATTTAAAATAATATTACACTTTCGCTTGTTTCCAGTTGCTCTAAGCGCTGACATACGTAAAATGTATATGCAAATTCTGGTAAATAAAGAGCATAGATGCTATCAGAGAGTTTTATATCGGTTTGATAAAAATGATCCACTTCAGCTTTTTGAATTTACACGCGTACCATTTGGCTTAAAGTGCAGCCCATACCTTGCAATGCGTACCGTTCGTCGTTTAATTGATGATGAGCGAACACGTTTTCCATTAGCGGCACTTGTAGCAGAGAGAGATATTTACATGGATGATTTGGTTTCTAGCTGTTTAAATGATGAAGAGGCTATCGCACTTTCAAACCAATTGATTGAATTATTTCTTGCGGGCGGTTTTGAATTGGTGAAGTTCTCGAGTAATTCACCATCAGTCATGGGAGGCATTCCCTCAGCTTGTCGCATTTCTGAAGCTGTGGAGTTCAGTTCAGAAGATCAATGTACCATCCTTGGTTTGCATTGGTTGCCTGGAAAGGATGTTTTTACCTTTAGTGTCACTAACAAATTTCGTAAATGTACAAAACGAAATATTCTGTCGACAATTGCGCGCTTCTGGGATTTGATGGGGTTTGTCGCACCCGTGATTGTAACAGCTAAATTAATGATTAAATTTCTCTGGGAACATAAAATCGATTGGGACGATTGTCCTCCTCAGAGTATAATTTCAACTTGGGAAAATTATGAATCGGAACTCCCACTCCTTCAAAGTATTCAGCTGCCACGGCATACAGGTGTAACGCAGGAGTCGATTATATCCCTATTGGGATTCGCGGACGCAAGTGAGAGAGCATATGGAGCGGTGATATATATTCATGTATATAATCCTCCAAGTAAACGCGGAGAAATAAGTTTAGCTTGTGCAAAGTCGCGAGTAGCTCCAAGTCGTACAATATCTTTAGCAAGACTTGAATTATCGGGAATATTGATATTGTCAAAATTAATGCGTGTAGTCATTGATACATATTCAACTCGCTGCCAAATTAATAATGTATACGCCTTTTCTGATAGTACAGTGGCACTCGCTTGGGTTCATTCACACCCATCCCGCTGGCAGACTTTCATCGCGAATAGAGTAACTATAATTCAGGATAATATACCTCCAAGTCAGTTTTATCATATTGCCGGGAAAGACAATCCCGCGGATTGTCTCTCACGCGGTCTGACTCCCGCACAATTAATTGACCACCCGCTCTGGTTTAAAGGCCCTGTCTTCGCGCGCTCACCGATTGAAGAATGGAATTTTTGTAAATTTGATCCAAATACTATTGAAAACCCGCCGGAACAAAAAATAAAAGTTATGACTGTAATGGATAACTTACCCAAGCAACCGACTTTATTAGGTTCACTCGCTGAACGAATCTCTTCCTGGAGTAAATTGTTAAGAGTTGTTATTTACATACTTCGTTTTATAAAAAGATTGTCATCAAAATTTGAAGTCTCTCACCTACGGTTTGCAGAAATCGTAGTTATAAAAGACTTACAAAATCATCATTTTTCGAACGAAATTAAAAACGCGAAAGCCGGTAAAGTCTTATCTCCTGCATTTCGTAAGCTGAATGCCTTTATCGACGCCGATGGGTTGTTACGAGTAGGAGGGAGACTTGTAAACGCTGACTTAGCTTATGACAGTAAACATCCAATACTTTTACCAGGTCGCGGTCATATTTTGAATTTAATCATTGATTACTATCATAGAAAATTCTTGCATTCCGGACCTCAGTTACTAATGTCCCTTTTGCGACAAAATTTCTGGATTTTGTCGGCTAGAAATATTGTGCGTAAACGCGTCCAATTATGTAATACTTGTTATAAGGTTAATCCAAAATCACGCTTCCCCTTCATGGGGGATTTACCTGCCTGTCGGGTAAATGAAGGTAAGGCATTTTTCCACTGTGGCATAGACTACGCGGGCCCCTTAAGTGTGATTCCTTATAGAAAAAGAGGTGTGCACAAAATTAAAGCATACATATGTGTGTTTGTGTGCTTAATAACGAAAGCGGTTCATATCGAACTCGCATCAGATCTAAGCACGGAAACATTTATTAACGCTCTTAAGCGATTTTTGTCTCGACGCGGGCCGGTAAAAATAATGTACTCAGACTGTGGGACAAACTTCATTGGTGCAAAATCTCACCTCGATGCTCTCTATGGTCTCCTGGAGTCTGAAGCTTTTCAAAATAAGTTCGACAGGGAACTAAGAGACCATCGGATAGATTGGAAGTTCAATCCCCCATCCGCCCCGCATTTCGGTGGAATTTGGGAGAGTAACGTGCGGAGTATCAAACTCCATCTGAATCGAGTAATTGGTAAACAATTATTGACATTCGAGGAAATGTCTACAGTACTTGCGCAAATTGAAGCAATTTTAAACTCCAGACCGCTTTCATGTTTGAGTGACGATCCATCCGAACCTATTGCTCTAACCCCCGCACATTTTCTCACATTGACTCCTCTAAAGTCACTTCCGGCGACAGATACCTCCTCTAGAGACATTAGTCTACTGTCTCGTAAACAGTATGTGGACCATTTAGTTCAGTCTTTCTGGAAACGGTGGAAGGTGGAGTACCTTCACACTCTCCAAACGCGTCAGAAATGGAACACGGAAACAGAGCCAATCAAGATTGGATCTGTTGTCTTGTTAAAAACTGAAGGTAGTGCACCTCTTAATTGGCCACTAGGAGTTATTGAGGATGTCTTTCCGGGAGCGGACGGTATAGCTAGAGTAGTTAATGTCCGGACGAAAACTGGAACTTATAGGCGTCCAGTTGTCAAGGTTTGTCCGTTGCCAAATCAATAACATTACAAAATAATATACAGTCCACTCGCGTAATTAAGTAGATTTAAGTTATAATAATAAACAAATAAATAAATAAATCATTGTTTTGAAAGGACTACGTCCTCTCAAGCTGGGGGGCATGTTTGGGCGAGCTGTTAGGTAGATTTGTTTATAGGTAGCTGGCCATAAAATCCTGTGTCCTTTAGCCTATAAACTGACCACTCCTACTTTACCCAATCACCTGTCTCCAGCAGTACTTCTTCATACGCGGCCTTGGATAGACGTGTCCATCGCAGTGTACACCGCGCGCGAACGAAGGAGAAACCACACACAAAAACGCGACCAGTGCTCCGCGAAAGAGGCATCCATTGGAGATAAGGTGAGTCCAGACCATTTGATTCCGTGATTCCTTCCCCCTTGCTCCATTGGTTGGCTGCCTAGACAGATTTGTTGGGCAGTTCGTCCGATCGCGATAATCGAGAACCAGTTTGCGATCTCAAATCCTCCCCCTCGCATTATCACATGATAGCGTCAAACTTGGCGTTATCACCTTCACTTGTTTGCTTGAGAAGTGCTTGTTTGTCCTATCACCAATAGAGGTAGTTTCACATGTGACATGTGCAGTGTTTGTATGTGTACTGGACCAATGTGTCTTATTCAAACTTGAAATTTGTTTTGAAAATATTAAAAGCAGCTCTCACATTATCATGTTTGACGTATTTTACTTATGTATAGCTCATATTATGTAAAATGTGATTCTTAAAACAATTACATTTGAAGGTCATCTTTGAATCAAATGGTAGATAAGCCAAACAGCACTGTGGGGGGCAAGTTGGTAGGATGTGATCCCTGGTGCTCGCATGCCATGTGTGGCTCCTTGTAATCAGTCATGTTGTGATAGCACGTCCCACCCAGTTGCATGAACGAGCAGTGTTGTGTGTGCAGGTGCAGAGTGTGGACGTGGGCTGTGCCGCGGCGGCCGCGGGCCTGAGTGAGGGGGACTGCCTGCTGCAGATCAACCACACCGACCTGCTCAGCCTCAAGGTGGGTGACCTCGTCCCGACTACACTCACTCCTTCTGTCTGCTCACTGTCTACACACTCCTTCATACCTTTGTTTTGTATCCATTCATATCCATCTCTCTTTTTTTTTTTTTTTTTTAATATTCTCCATTTTTACATTTCTACTGTACCTGCTCATCTATCCTATCCTTTCTCAATTTCACTTATCTTCTCAAGCACCACAGTTCCCAGCCTTCCATTTTGTATTGTTCTGTTTAAGATTAATAGCTTAATAATATTCTAACATCAATGCATTCTTTTTTCATTCTCTGCATTGGCTTGCCTGTCTCTCCTGTCTACATGCACCTTGAGGAGTTACTTCAGGAAATCAATTCCAAGAGCCTGGAATGTTGGTGCAACGGTTTTCTTATGGTGCTCTGTCACAAGATTATTAATGGCCTAATTGACACTCCCCCCCTGTTTTAAGCTTTTTGTATGTAGATGATAATAATGTATATTGGCGGAAAACTGTTGGGCACACAAAAAATGTGTTTTGTGTTGCAGATGAGTGAGGTGGGGGATCTGGCGCAGGCCGTGGGACAGCTGCTCCCCCTGAGGATGTGGACCAGCAGGGGACACAGAGAGACTATCTACATGTGTGTTGTGTGTTGTGTTGCAGATGAGTGAGGTGAGGGAGCTGGCGCAGGCCGCGGGACAGCTGCTCCCCCTGAGGGTGTGGACCAGCAGGGGACACAGAGAGACTATCTACATGTGTGTTGTGTGTTGTGTTGCAGATGAGTGAGGTGATGGAGCTGGCGCAGGCCGCGGGACAGCTGCTCCCCCTGAGGGTATGTACCAACAGGAGACACAGAGAGACTATCAATGACAATGTTCGGTTACAATTTTTATATGGAACTAGCAGACCAAACCGCGCTCTCGCACGGTTGGCTGCTAGGCCCTACGGGCAGTTTAAAGTCCGGCTTCGCCAGCACACTTTACCCTTGCTTTGATTTTTAAAAGATACATGAGAACTGACCAACAACAACAACAAAAAGTGGACAATTTTATGGTAGAATCCCAGGCCTGATCGTGCTACTTCCTATTGTTGTGCAGGTGCTGAAGTCTTTATCCTGCTTTTTATTTCTGCTCTTTATTTTTCTGGTGATTGTTTATAATGATGCTCGACACGATCATTATCAATTAAGTGTATAACTTGTCTTTTCTGCTCTTTTTCGTTTTGCTGGTAATAGTATCTTAAGCGTACCTGTGTTGCTTGCAATTGTCTTATAGTGGCATGAAACATGACTGCGTTTGCCATACGGCATTGTTTTGTTGGTACTGGTGCTTTTGTTTTTAGATTGTTCCAGCTGCTCTTATTGTCATGAAATGCCTTCAAACTGCTCGTCCTGCTCTGAATTATCTTTTGACATCTTTAAACTGCTTGTGATACTTTTCACGATATTTTAGTGTCTGATACCGCTTGGTACCTGAAGAAACCTTAAAATGCCTAAACTCACAATCTACAAAAAACCTAAGTATTGGAAAACGTTCGACCCATCGACAGAACTCTTAGAAATGAATGACTTTTGAACACGTTTGCCGACATTCCCTGTTTCAGGGAATGTCGGCAAGAGTTGCAGGGCTTATGTTCATTTGAGGTTTGGATTTTATTTGTAAGTACACAATCAGCATTTGTAAGCGCGAACTACACGTGTTTGTTTGTGGGCATACATCTGAGAGCTTTGAATGAATATATCCTTGCAACTTAGATTATAGATTATAGTTATATAAGACACTTTGTATGAAATTTTGCTTTTTAAATATTTGTTCAAAGAAATTTGCTGTAGAAAAAAAGTTTCTTCCAACATTTATGGGGTTTATTAAAATACATTTTAAATTCGAGTATGAAACCTATAAATTCAAAATGGCCGCCTACAGAGCAATGTATTTTTTTAGTTGGTATCGCGGGTATGCAAAATATACACTTCGCGTGATTGTTCTATTACATATCATTACATTTTGCTAAATTATAATTGTAAATGTAGCATCAAAACAGTTGATTTTTTTACTTATAAATTTGACTTTTTTGTGAAAATCAGGTTTTTCAAATTTTTGTTCGAAAAAAAATGTCTTTGAAAAAAGTTTTCTTTCAAAAAATGTTGACATTAGCAAAATAAACTTGATCATTGAGAATAAACATTCAGAATTATAAAATAAAAGCCAGGAGAATGTTAAATATTGGAGAAACCAAAAAAAACGTATGGCAGCTACTCTTAATCCTTCATGTATTTTTTGTTTTTGTTTGAAAATATGTAAGTCTGTTTATGTTCAGGTGGCATGCTTAATTTCAATGTTCCAACTTAATGCATGCGCCCGTTGTGCCAAATGAAAGATATTGTTTTGTATTTTTTTCTATGTAGGTATTTACAAATTTAGTTTGAAGAATTTACTTTTTGCGAAAAAGTTTCTTCCAAAAGTTGTTAAAATTACTGAGAGGCATGACCGTTTCGAATATCAAGTCTGTAAATTCAAAATGGCCGCCAGCGGCAAGATTTCAATTTTCAGTCTGTATCGCAGGTATGCGAAATATGCACGTGACGTCATCCGGACCCTAACAGTTGTTTAGTCACTAAGATTTTATGGGGGTGTGCAAAATTTCAGCATCGTGCTGCGAACGGTCTGGGCGCCTATAATGGTACAAATATACAAACAAACAAACAGACAAACAAACACCAAAAATTCTGGATATGAGGCTTAGTCCAGTCCGTCAATAGAAACACTTGTTGGAAAAACATTTTTGCAAATTCGAAAAAAACAGACGCAAATACCCTCTCCTTTTTTATATATAAGATGTATAACACTAGGATTGCCTTGGCCACCTCCAAAATATGAAATTTTACAGATTGAACTTAGACATTTATTTTTCAAATTTATACATAGAGTTGTTTTAAATGGGTAAATATAGCTTCAAATATAAATTTAATTCTTAGATAAAGATAATAAGAGTGTAGTGTATAACAAAAAAAAAAAAAAAAAAAAAAAAAAAAAAAAAAAAAAAAAAATGTATGTATAATTATTATTTTGTAAAATTATATTTTTATTTATAAGTGTGGTATACTATTATAAGTGGTACACACGAATAAACTCCCCCCCATTAGGGTTACTAATGGGGGGAATAAAAAAAAAAAAAAAAATAAATAAAAACAGAGAGACTATCTACATGTGTGTTGTGTGTTGTGTTGCAGATGAGTGAGGTGAGGGAGCTGGCGCAGGCCGCGGGACAGCTGCTCCCCCTGAGGGTGTGGACCAGCAGGGGACACAGAGAGACTATCTACATGTGTGTTGTGTGTTGTGTTGCAGATGAGTGAGGTGAGGGAGCTGGCGCAGGCCGCGGGACAGCTGCTCCCCCTGAGGGTATGGACCAACAGGAGACACAGAGAGACTATCTACATGTGTGTTGTGTTGCAGATGAGTGAGGTGGGGGAGCTGGCGCAGGCCGCGGGACAGCTGCTCCCCCTGAGAGTATGGACCAACAGGGGACACAGAGAGACTATTTACATGTGTGTTGTGTGTTGTGTTGCAGATGAGTGAGGTGGGGGAGCTGGCGCAGGCCGCGGGACAGCTGCTCCCCCTGAGGGTGTGGACCAGCACGGGACACAGAGAGACTGATCCTGAGGTGATCTACCTCTCTGTATTCTTGTTACCACTTATTAACAGTTTTTAATGTTATATTATACTTTATCATTGGTTGGGAGGACGCTGACCACCTACTTGATAAAATTACTTCACGTTTTTAATGTTTGAACTTGCCATTGTCTCAAAAACGTAAATTCGAGTGCTGACTCCTAATTCCCTTGACCATCCCAGCAACCTTTTTGTAAGTTTTCATGCGGCATGTATAAATTCAAATTCACATGTGTCTGCTTGAGGGCATATATTTTAGATGAATCCTAAACGCAATGATATCTTTGCAACTCAGATTATAGATACCTAGCTTTATCCTGTATTATACCTACATCACTATGTTTCATGTATTGTTTATTACGACACCTCTCGTATATAGTCTTTCTCCAGTCTTGAGTTGGAGTTTGATATTGAAGCAATGGCATTATTAAAAAATATATAGTTTTCCTTTTTCTTAATTGAGGCTCCTGCCACCATAGACAAGTTGAAAATATTGTTATGTTCTGACAAACAGAAATGATTAATTATACAGAGAGATCCCGCAATGCCTACTTTGTGGATTAGACCGGTCCGTAGCTCAGTGGTAACTCTGAATGGGAAGGTTGTGGGTTCGATTCCCGGCGGAGCACAAAAAATATACCATTTATATTTTCAAATTTGCTCTTCGCTGTAACTGTAACTGTAACTCTGTCGCCATTCCGCTAGGGGTGGCCAGAGCCTCTGCAGAGTTGCCTCCATTTTTTCCTATCCTGACATACCTCTTTCAATTCCTTCATATCCATCACCTTTTTCATGCATTTTCTTCTTTTACGCTCACTTTGTATATCCCATTCTTTCACAATCTCCTCAATCTGATCACTCCATACTTTTCTCGGTCGTCCCTTCCCTCTTTTTCCTTTCACACTTTCTTTGTATACATACTTTGTCAGTCTTTCATCTTTCCACATGCCCAAACCATCTCATCACATTCTTTTGTACTTTAACTTTCACATCCTCTTTCAAATTACATTCTTTTTTTACCCATTCATTCCTAACTCTATCCCTCAAAGTTTTACCTTTCATACTTCTCAAATGCTTCATTTCCACCGTACATACTTTACTTATTTCGCTATCATTCACTGTCCATGCTTCACTTCCATACATCAAAGTCGGTAACAATATGCCATTGTGTATCGCCATTCTCAGATCCATCGTCAATCGCTTGTTCTTTGCTATTCTTCCTATTGCACCGACCACTTGCTTTCCCTTGCACACCCTATTCTCAAGTTCTCTTGTCATCTTTCCATTCTTTTCAAACATACTTCCCAAGTATCTAAATTCATCCACAATTTCAACTTTCGTACCATACAACATGAACGTGCATTCTTCAGTTTCATCCCTTCTGTCAAAAATCAGTACTTTCGTCTTACTTGCATTAATTTTCAACTTGTTTGCACACAGAGCATGGTTCAAACTAGAGAGCATTGTCTGGAGTTCCGCTGCTGAATCAGCAATTAATACTGCGTCATCAGCATAAAGCAGAACTCCGACTTTTCTCTCTCCAATTTGTATGCCATGTCCTTCCAGATTCGCTTGTTTAACACAATGATCCATGATTATATTGAATAACCATGGGCTCATTATGCAACCCTGTCTCACACCTTTGTACACATTAAAATACTCGCTGTATTCTCCATCCACCCTGACACACGCCCTGCTATTTACATAGATGGCGCGTATTGCATTCAAAAGTGCTTTGTTTACACCATACTTCTCTAGCACACACCACATCATACTTCTATCCACCGAGTCGAAGGCTTTCTCAAGATCTACGAAAGCCGCGTAGACCTTTTTATTTACGGCCAGCTGTTTTTCGACTATCTGTCGAAGCGCGAATATCTGGTCTACGCAACCTCTTTCTGGCATAAAGCCAGATTGTATATCTGAGACCTTCTCCTGGGTGGATAATCTTACCCTATGGATAAGAATCTTGCACAGCACTTTACCTGGCACACTAAGAAGGCTGATCGGTGTGTACGGTTACCTCAGTTACGGCAGTCTTTTTTGTCGCCTTTACCTTTGTAAATTGGCACAATGACCGCCTCTCTCCAGTCCGATGGAACCTCCTTGACACTAACACACAATTCGCAAAGCTCTTTCATCCATTCAATCACACATTCTCCTCCCGCTTTCAACATCTCAGGTCTCACACCATCCACACTTGCAGCTTTCCCATTCTTTAAATCCTTTATAACCTTTCTTACTTCTTCTTTCGATATTTTCAAAACATTACCCTCATCATATTCTCCTTTCACAGTAGAATCACATTCAACTTCACCAAAAACCTCATTAAAATATTCTTTCCATTTTTTTTTTTACATCTTCTTTATTCCACAGAATGTCTTCGCTGACATTTTTGATTCCTGGAGTTGTGGACTTACAACTTTCGTTGTTTTGTCTCACCCAGCTCCAAAACATCTTTTTATTGTCAGAGAAGTCATTCTGTGCTCTTTCACTCAATTTCTCTTCCATACTTCTCTTACTCATTTGAATTTCATTCTTCGCTAGCCATTTTTTCCTCTTGTACTCGGTCTCTAACATTTTATTCTTTCTATCATTAATCCATTTTAAATAGCTCTCTTTCTTCTCTTTCACTGCTTGTTTAACCTTATCATTCCACCATTCATTGCCTTTTCTATGCCCAATCGTCACTTCTCCACATACCTTCTTTGCACTTTCAACCAAACATGTTTTAAATGTTTGCCACATTTTTCCTACACATGCATTCTTCGCCAATTCCTTGCATTCATCCGATTTCAAAATCTGGCTGACTTCCACTTCAAAATCATTCCTCACACTTTCATCATCTAGTTTTTCTACCTTTATTCTTTTCATCTTAATAACTTTCGTTCTTTTCAACATTTTCACTTTACCTATCATTACTGTGGCACACAAGAGATATATCTTATCGACATTTGCAAAGATCTTTGAAAGTTTAATTCATAAAAACTTACTGATTAACATTAAATCACGTATTACCATTCATCAACATGGCTTCCTACCAAAGAGGTCTACAATTTCCAATCTTGTCACATTAAGTGCAGAAATAGCCGAAAATCTGGATTCTCAGCACCAGACTGATGTGGTATATACGGACTTTTCTAAAGCATTCGACAGGGTAGACCATGACGTCCTACTCAAGAAAATGCACGTATTTGGATTAAGTAAATCTCTTCTCTTACTTTTCGCATCATATTTAAGAAATAGACAACAATATGTTGATATTAATGGCTATATGATGGCTATACATC